>CM023456.1:117140366-117196687 GCA_013339765.2 Haemaphysalis longicornis | reverse complement strand
GAACTTGGTGGTGCCCGCAGTTGGCCCGCAGTGCATCGAGCCATCATCTCGGATTCCTCCACGATTCCGCGCCGCCGCTTCTCGTAAAACAAACGCGAGCATGCCACCGAACTCCCAGCCACAACATCGGCTCACGCTGCTTTTTTAAAAATAAAAATAAAAAAACAAAAAGCAAAATTTTGTGGCGTTTTCCCGGTCTGTTTTTTTCTTATTTTTTGTTATGACGTCACGGGCTTTTGTGGCTCCGCCTAGTAAATGCGGATTTTATTTTTTATTATGACGTCACGGGTCTTCGTGGCTCCGCCCATTGATTGCGCCGCTGGATCAAGTGCTTCCCGGACGACGGAGGGTCGACTAAGAGATGCTTTGCATCTAAAAAACGAAGGACGCATAATACTTGCTCCTCGACGCTGAGCCCACGCGTCTGCCGGCAAAGTTCGTCCCGGAACTCGTCGCACAGCCACCGCACGGTCCTATTTGAGAGGCGGAAATGCTGGCGGAATGCTCTCGGGGCATATCGAACGCGTCTACTTCTCGACCGCTTGTTGCGCCGGCGAGCCAACAACAAGGCGATAATCGGCGCATTCATGACTGCTTCCAAAAACCGTCTGTTTGAAATTCAAATCGCCTGTTCGAAGAAGCCGCGGTCAAACTCAGCAGGTTCGCCGTGCTTTGGTTACGCAACATCCCGTTGTTTTCTATAATCCAATCAGGGCTCGCTTAAAAGGGACACTTTTGAAAGGGACGAAACACGAGAATACCGCCCCCGCTCTCACGCAATGCTCAGAAAAGACGGCCCGCGCTTGCTCTCATTCATGGCCACGCTCGTATGCACGCGGCTAGTCACGTGGTCAGGCGAAAACCAGCTGCGGAGAGCGCATGCGCCAAGCGACAGCGGCGGGCGGCAGCGGCCGTCGGTGGAGCTCGCTCAGCCCGACATGTCACGTGATGCGTGTCAAGGGTACGACGTATCTACGGTCATGTGAAGGCCAAATTTACCTCGACGGGGAAAGCGCAGGACGAGATAAGTAACGCTGAATTTTGCTTTAAAAGACGCGTAGTCAAGGGGCGCTAGATTTTGAAACGTGTGTTTGAGACATGATTGAGCCTTGAATGAGTAATCTGACCATGCTGACTTCAAAAGTAGCAGTTAGGAGAGTAGGAAGATACGCTCCCGCTAAATACCCTCTGTGCTTGGTGACGCTTAACGTGGAATTTACGTCTCGTAGCAATATAGGTGAGAAGAAAGCCGCAAATAAAAGAAAAGGATAATAATATTGAGAGGACATGTTGGGTGATCTGGGGCTAATGCTCTCACAATTGCTACTTTGTGATGAGTGATAAGGTGTCCTTATAATTTTGTTATTTAAAGTCAAGGAAATATAGATACAAATGATATGAGGAAAGCTAGGCTAGTCGTCCTGCATTTCCTACACTGCTTGTGGCTCCTTCTCGATGAAAGAATTTTGTCAAGCGGAGAGTGAAATGACGATTGGTGAGCGTCAGACGCTCGGCTCGTGTGCGTCTGAAGTGTTCAATGAAGTGATCAACTATAAGCCGTTGATGCCGGCAACACCCTGCCAGGTGCTACGAGCGAACTTTACGAAATGCTTTGCGGCAAAACAGACGGCGGATTGTGTGTATCTTCGTGCCCATGCGAAGTGTGAAATATTTTGCATATCGCGTTCCGCAATTGCGTTTTACAGTAACGAACAGTGGAGGCTGATTAATCCTTCGAACTATAGTTTTGAAGTACCTAAAATTTTGTGCTAGCTGTTTTCTTTTGCGTTTCCTCTTAACTGTCCAAGTACATTCGCGTCCTCCCTGTCCTACCTCAATTTTCTTGTGACAATTATTACGGTCGCTCATGGTGATAACACGCTGGCGCTGTATTCGCTGCGCAGTTCTCGATGAATGTCGGCCGCAAGACTCAGTCTGACGGCTACCCCAGTTGTATTTCGCAAGGTCAGCTGCGCCAGAAAATGCGTTTGGACACAGCGGCATCAAAGGAAGCGATCCGTAAAGGCCTTCTTCACCTGAAATACCGCAGGGTGTATTTTACGTAAACAGAACCTTGTGCCATGGCTCACCACTTTGCTGTGACTGAAAGAAACCGTCTGTGGAGTAACTTGCAAAATACCCGCTGCTTTCTGCACACTATTGACCCAGAATTGAAGTTGAGACTCCCGAGACAGCTTCCTCGTAACCTGAAAACGTTGTATCATCGTCTACGGCTGAACTGTGCATACAAGAATAGTTACATGTTTCGCCTTGGAGTGACGCCAAATCCGCACTGTGATAATTGTTCTTGTGCGGAAACAGTTAAACACATTTTATTAGAATGTGCCGCCTACAAGGAACCACGATCCCACTTCTTTGAAAACATTGAACGTCTGGAACAGGGACTAATAACTCTCAAGAATATTTTAGGACCACGGATTTGTCCCTCGAAGCAGCGCCAAGCTCTACGGAGTCTGTTCTCTTATTTGGATGACATGGGCCTACTTTCAAAATTGCATATTACGTGGCCCAAGCTCAGACCAAAAACAAATTTGTGAAAGCCCTTTATCGCGCCAAGTCTACGAAGAAAGTTTTTTGTCTTTTTCTTTCCTGCCCAGCTCTTTCTTGGGCCTTTTCTTCCATCACCATACATCAGCAGAGAAGCATGTAGGCGACTGTGAACACCGGCAAACCTCTGCTGTTTTTTCACTCTAAAGAGCCTTCTCTTTCTCTCCCTCTCTCTCTCTTGGACTTGCTACTCGCAAATGTCGCGTGACAACCTGTGGGACGTGTCCCAGAACGAGGTGATGCATACGCATGCGACCGACGATGACCACGGCAGCATGTCGCGGCGTTGTTTCGCGTTCTGTACGGCTTCCGTGCGATTTCATTCGTGCTGCCCCCCCCCCTCCCGCCCCCAAAAAAACAGAAAAAAACACCCTTCCCCAAAGAAAAAACACTATCGCCTCTCTATTTGTAGTCGACACAGGGATAAGGAATGCTCACCAGTGTAGCATTCGGGTGTTGCATGCTGGTAGCGACCCAACGAAATCGCATTATAGGTAGCTTGCAGGCGATGTGGAACGACTTAGCCGAAGTCCCCGACCTCCGACTTTACGGAAGCAATAACCTTGCAAGAGGGCTCCACTGCGCAACGGCGAACGTCCACACGCGAAGTGTGGGAACGTTTTTAACGCGGTAGCGTTGTAGGCTCAATTTTTTTATTTCCTGTAGCAGGAAGCCATCCGCTATCAGCCGAGCTCATCAAGCGTCCGCAGAAATACGTCATTGCTGCCACACAGAAGCTACGACTGAATCAGACAAGGAGATACGAGGGATCGCCTAAATCTGGAATATGGCGCAGCGGCAACTGAAGTGTGGAAAGGAGTACAATAATACTACGGCGGCATGGAGGAAAGAATACTCAAGAGAGGCCCAAAATGCATCATAATTCATTGCAAAAAGTGGGGAGGAAGTGACGTAATTTTTAATTAGCACAAAGACAGGGTTGCCTAGTTTTTTTACGACTGCAGTGGCTAAATTTAGCTAAATGCCTCGCACAATTCTTACGACGCTTTGACTGTAGCTGCCTCGCTACGCTGGCAACACAGTGCAGTCGCTATGGCGTCGTCGTCGTCAGCAGTCTCTGCACTACAAGTGATTTAGCCACGGCTAGGTCCGCTGGTATACCCCCCAGGTAAGCGAGAATTGTAATGCCAATTTGTCCCCTGGTGCTTGGTAGACTAAATTGTCAAACCAAAAAACAACAACAAAAAATCACCGGTGCTGCTATGGCAACGCTTTCGTTGATGAGCGAGTCGGAAATGCCGTGCCGCTTATCGTGGGCTCAACGAGCTAGACGGTCTTTGTGTGCCGCAAGCGTGAGCAAACACCGCTTGCCTTTTTTATTTTCAGACTGTGTTGCTGCTTCACATGTTGTTTCCGGCAGCTTTCAGTTCCTAATTTGCTTGAACTCTCAGCACGGTTTGGAAATCATTCTCAGTCCAATACGCCCGAGCCAGCACGCAATTCTGTTTGGGTAAGAAAAAGGAGTAGGCGGGAAATATGGTTTATTCACTGATTTTATTATCAGCGTATCGCAAACGAAGAAAATCATTACATGCCACAATACCATAGAGCTGTGTATCTCGTATAGTAAGTACCAATGTTCACATTCTGAGTCGGTTACGCAAACATAAGAGACGTCTTCGAACAATTCCTCGAACACAGGAAATTGCTGCAGAGGTCACCACGTTCATTCGCTGTACACAGGACAATTCTAGAGAAACGATGTTTCATAATAGCACACGTTCGTGAACAACGAAATGATTATGAAGTACAGATGACCAGCACATTTCGCACACCAATAACAACCGATTTTTTTCTTTAGTCCTGTAAACTTGCTAGCCCAAAAAACATTTTATAGCTAGCGAATCTTCTGCATATTTCAGCCTTGCGTCACAGCTAGAAAACGGAAGAAACACCATTATGGATATCAATAAATAGCACGTAAAAGCGAAACAAAGTTCACAAAAAATGTGTCTATAGCACAGGTTGAAAAGCGAAGCGCCGCGAGGCCGTCGCGCAGGTAACTCGAACTTCTTTTAACACGGAATGCAAGCGATCAGCTCCTGCGTAATTAATTCGGGGGTTTCTTTCGTGTTAATAACATTCAAAGGTGGTAATGTCATAATCTCACTACATGGAACTGGTCGTGGGAACGCTCTAAAGCCAAACCACTTCGTCAAAGAAGCATTTAAAGGGGCCATGCGGAGAAACACAAGTTTGGTTCATTCGAAAGGTTGCCTAATTAGAATCATACTGACCACACTTTTAACGCACACTTCGTTCAAATAGGCTATATAATTAGGGAAAAATTGAATGGCCCATACGACCCACTAGCTCATTCCCGCAACAGAACCTATGATGTCATATGCCCAGCTGTGCGATTCGCTTAGGCCGGCAAGAAGAGCAAACGCAAATTAGGCAGGGCTTATAAGCTTGCCGAAGGAGCTATTTGCGCTTAAAATATGCATATTCATTTTACAGCAGTAAGAATGGTGGAGTAAATGAATGAAAGTTACGAAAATACACGTAAGCACAGAAGTACCGATGCGCACTGCGGTGGTTCTGCGAGCCCTATGCTTGTTTTAGCGCGCAGCCGACCGCCGCTTTGGAGTTGTGCTTAGACGGCACTGGCCGATTGGCATAACCGATACTTTTTTACGTGACCCTGTTTGCTGACGACACCCCATATTTCACGAAACAATTGTAAATACAGTCAAAAACAAAGCAACGGCGGACAACGGTCCGTGGATGAGTACGGTAGCGCCATCTGGGAGGACTGACGGGAAGCAAGGCTGCAGAGCCGAATGACGCAGTGGGAGTTCGTTTGGATACGCGCACTTATGACTTCATGGCAGACGTACCGAAAACACACGATTTGGTGAAAGAATCAAAATTTTAACCAAAATTGATTAATTTCTCAGTCCATAGGGCATCATTTGCTGCCGGACAAGCGCTGGGGGCACTATAAAACACGAAATCTTTCGAATAAAACAAACTTGTATTGTGTCTGCATGTCCCCTCTAAGCACATTCGGGAAACATAATTTGCAAGCTTTCCTCGCTCCTCACGTACTTGTTCGTTTTTGCTCCGCACCTCGTTGATTTTAAGTTTGTCGGGATGAGATCATGCCATACGTTATCGAAAGCTTTCGACATGTCGATCGCAAGTATAGCCCGTAATTGGGCTGTACTGGGGTCGTCTCAGGAACAACTGAAAGTCTACATAATGGCCTGCTGGTTGTCCAAAGGCCTAACATAAGGTTTCTCGGACTGACCATTCAGAACAACGGCAAAGCTAACCTAACAATTAGCAAACTCGTGAATCAGTGCAACCAAGATATTCACATTCTGGCGCAGGATAACCAACAAACACAGGGGTTCTCAAAGAAGAGGAAGCGTCGGGAATCGAAGAGGCGCTGATCTATTCCAGGTTATTGTACTATCTACCGTATCAAATCCAAGTAAAAGATAACTAAAAAAACTAGAAATCTCTCTACGGAAGGCACACAGAGTAGCGCTAGGTGTTCCTTCCTACACATAAACGCAAGCGTTTGGAGACACGGGCACCACGAACACGCTCGACGAATTGATCACTACGCACAAGTTCATTCAGCTTCAACGGTTCTGGGATTACGAACAACACCTCCAAATTTTGAGAAGCCTCGGATATGAAATGAGAGAAGAATATCAGCGCAAGATGTAGCTCACTCCAAAGACCAGACCAATAATTAAAATAGCCACCCTACCGACTAACATGAGCACCGCAAGGCACGGGGACCGGAGGTCATTGCGTGCAAAGGCACCCTGAAAATTTTTTGAAAAAATGGATCTGGATACTGGCATACTGTACACGGAAGCCAGTTTCTCCAACAAAACAGGTGTCATAACAGTTGTCAACAGGGAATTGGAGTTTGTCACAGCAGCCACAGAAAAGAAACTCCAAAAAGCAGCCGACCTTGATTCAAGAGCAAGAGCAACATCCATTGAAAGCTTCACACCGAAAGACTGTGCAATAATCTTTGCACTTGCACCCAGAGTCCCGCTCTCCCGCCCATACCTCACGCCACCTTCGCAAAGTGGAAGGAGTGGCTAGCCGACTCAGCTTTCGCTGGCCATGGCCAGCGACAGCTGACGGAACGGGAAGAGCTGGCCCTCAGATCCATACCCTGAGCCCCGTACTAGGGGCACCTTGTCTTAATAAAGTTATCTCTCTCTCTCTCCCGTAGAAAAAAAAAGAAGAGCCACCACTCACCAAAACAAAACCGAAGCGAAATTTCCGTGTGCGCGTCCGATGGAATCAATGGGCTCAAACTGTCGACTAGTAGCGTTACATGCTTACAACATTACTGAAAAATGCGTTGTACCAAAATAAAAAATCGACTGTAAAGCAAAAGCGGAAGATTTTTCGGTCGCCCAGCAGCTTTTTTCATAAGGGTCGTGCTTGCTTCTTCATAACTTTGACTGAATCAAAAGTGTGCTGACCTGCCGTCCGCTGGGAAGCGGAAAACTTATGCTGTGCTATTCCTCCCCGAGTTGTCGCACCACACAGCAGCGCAGCACACCTTCTGTCCTTTTCTCACGTTCTCGGAACTTTGAGCCCGTTCGCACTCACAGAGACATTAAAGTTTTCACATTTAAGGCATACTAAAAAACTTCTACACGTGCACACAGTTAAAGCGGCAGGAGCAGACGAACAGGGTGGCAGCAGAAGAGATAAGATGAAAGCGCCGCTCGTCGCCGCAACGAATGAAACGACTTAATAAATAAATACGCTGCCAAAAAAAAGCAAATAGCCACTATCACATTTTATTTCTACACATAATAGCATCACTTCACTTTCGCTGCGTAAGTTGGAAATATAAAGCCACATATGCAAAAGTTACTGAATGTTCGATTGGCTGCCCGCGTCATGGCGACACTTTATTTTCAATACCGAAACTAGCCGAAGTGTCCGGCCCCTGATTTAGCACCGTTTCGTTTACTGCCTTTCCGTTTTACCTTCCTTAGGGCAACATTCGATGGTTAATAATTGGCGTCGTCAGTGAGCATAGTTGCCGTTCTCTTGCGGCGATATCTCATCGATTCTGGGCAGTGGTTTTCTATCCTTACTGGTCTGCCGGTGAGAAGGTGTGCGGTGGCAGCTTCAGTTGGCGGCGATTTTCTTCAGTTAGCAATCTGTTCTTAGCGAACAGAAGGCAAAGTGAGGCAGACACGTAGTACGATGGAACACCGATAATACGACTTTCAAGGGACCATGAGATAACGTCGTATGACCGGGGTGTCGCACGACCGGGGTGCGGGTGAATGCCAGCCTAGTAGACGGTCTCACGCGGCAGGTGAGATAATAACTTATTTAAACTACTATATTTAGCGTATTCTCGGGTTATTTACGAACCTTTAAGTGAAATCCAAAGTTAAAAAAGAGCAACGCCTTTGTTGTGCCCCCCTCCCCTTTATGGCGTCCAGCTAGCCCGCCAGCCAAGCGCCGCGCGCTACGCGATATAAGGCTGACGTGGCCCGGCAAATTAAGAGAGGAAAAGGCGAGTGTGAAACTGCCAAGGCCAAGCGAAACGAACGATAGTACAAGGCGGAGATGAACAAAAAACAGAATTGCTGTACATGGAGACATCCTTAGAACGGTCCAGTGTCCTTGCTATTGGGTCATAGTGTAGCAAGACCCAGCAACGCGAAATAGATAATTCAACCTTCGCGAGTAAACCATGTTGCGGCGAAAGTTATAGCGCGGTCTTGCTACAGTGACTTGCTGCGGCGGCCAGCGAGGGACCCAAAATGGCGATGCCAAGGGTTACGTGTCTCCCCCCATCGCCTCCTGTATTTATTTTGTTCCACCCTTGCGGTGGACGCGCGTGAATTGAGGCGCTCTAGCAAAGAAAAGAGCGGAATGTCAACGGGGCTTTTGATAAGCAGACAGCAGAGATATAGGGAGAAAGAGCGTCGTAAAAGGAGGTAACTTGGATCGAGCGGGCGGGGAAAGCGGCTCTCCGGTCATCGCCTTGGGGCTGCGTCGTATGTGTTTCCGCATTCGTCGGAGGCTCAGCGCGAGCTTCGAATTCACGCTCCACCTGCCACCTCGAACTTCGACTTCTCGCGGTTGGCGCGTTGGCGCACTGTTGCTGCATGGGGCCGTCGCAGGTTAACTCCCGCTCACGAGTACCCGCACGCTTAATTGTGTCTGTTCAGTAAGTGGTCTCACCCGCCTGCGGACCTTTGCAGATAAAGCAGCGTCAAACCGGGATTAAGAATAAAAGAGGCCAGGACGAGGCGGCGAAGCGGTGGAAAATATGTGAAAAATATGTGAAAAGCGCTGGTTTATACGCGCCAGGGTCCGCCGTATGAAGCGGACCGTGCGCACCCGAGCGTCATATCATCGGGATTTTTCATGCTTTGTTTCTATGGGGAGTTTTCTGGGCCCGCGGTGATCCGTCGTAAGACGCGGGTCGTCATAAGTCCCGGGGACGTATCAGCGGGGTTCCACTGTACTTCACTTTTGTTTGCTCGACAAATAACGCAAGGGAATAAACTCACTTGTGAAAAGTGACGTTCGGTAGGTGCAACCGTGAGTGCGACCGACCACCCGGCACGCAAAAGTGAGGCCTCTTGCAAACCACTGCAGCCACTTCTTAGAGATCAGAGGATAAACACTTCGAAACACGGACACTGAGACCTCTCTTAAACTGAGCGTCACCTCGCAGCCGCAAACTTTCACGCTCACATCTTATGCCATGGAAGCGCACAGGGCCTGGGCCACGGTGATTAGAAACCGCCTCTGCTAGTCTTTCTCTCTTAGCTGACCTTCAGTTCTCGTGAACCATATATCGTAAATACATCCAGTGCGTTCGAAAACGCTCCCTTGCCGTCGAAGTTAGGCTATCGCGTCGTACATCTTTATCCCCAAACGTAGATGTCACATGCAACTTTTGTTTCTATAGCGGTAATTGACTTCTCTAACAAGGGTACAAACGGCCTTCAGATAGAAAATGTTAAGGAGGAGCGGGGAACGGGGGGGCGGGGCGAGTTCTGACGTCGTGCTCGGGGCCGAATAATAATGCTCCGCGGTCCGCAAGTTGCCGACCCTCACTTCGGAAATCCAAGTATGCCAAGCGAAGAAAAGAAAGGCTCGCCCTTCGTCTTACTATCAAGGGCCTTTGCTTTGACAATGCAACCCTTTACCCGTGCTGATGAATCCAATGCGGCCCATTGATTATATTGGATATTTATTTATTGCTTTATACAACAATGTCTCGAATATGTACAGTATGTATGCTACCGCCGCCCTCCCCCCTCCCACCCCCTCCCACTCCGCCAAAAAAAAAAACACAATAGTGCACGGCAAATAGCTCTCTACCATTCTCATGCCGGAGGAAAGTAAACTTTTGGTTTGCGGCCGACGGGGTACGTCGACTAACTCAGCGGCCATCAGTGGCAAAGTGGTGTGCGATGGCCAAAGCTCGACGAGGCTTCGATGTCACTACGAAAGAAAAGCTACGGCATGCCCGTCACTTTGTGATGGCCAAACACCGCGCTACGTCTGTGATTCGCTAGTGGGAACGGGCCTTCATTGCCATCCGCAGCGGGTTTAGCAAGCTCACGGGCCACCATTGTTGGACAGCTGACTACGCCCCTTACAGGCCTCCCCCAAAAGCCTTATTTATAGCCCCTTGAGAGCAAGGAATTCACGCCGGTACTGCAAACCGAAACTCATTTGAAATAGGATAGTACGACGATCAATTATGGGGCATGATGTAATAAAACAGCACGTTTCTCCCGACAGGCGAATAATGCACAAAGTTCACTCGGCTAAAACTCCGTTCGCACAAGACCACAATAGTTTCCGGTTGGGGTGTTGCACCTGTCACACTGTCTTAATATCTACTCTTCCTCACGCAGGTTTGACGGGCCAAACCATCGACGATGAGCACATTCAGCCTAGTGGTGCCCAGAGACTATGGCTACGTGGTCCTGGTGGGCGTGGGATCGATCCCCGTCAACATGTGGCTGGTCTCACGCGTCTACAGGGCCCGCAAGAAGTTCGACATAAAGGTACAGCACCGCCCACTGCGGCAGGGCCATTGGCTTGTACTAGTGACTTAGCTCAGACGCATTGCTAGGAAGATAAAACGGGATTCTGGACAATATCTTCTCAGTCTAGCGTAGCCCAGTGACCAGTGGGAAGGGTGCCCGGGCAGCCAGCGCAGATCAGGACTTTCGGGACTAAGGAGGCATCCCACAGAGCGTTCGGTGCCCAATAATCAGTTCGTTCGTTCGTTGTTCGTTCGTTCGTTCGCGCGTTCGTTCGCTCGCTCGCTCGCTCGCTTCGTCGCTCGCTCGCCACTCGTTACCCGGCACTCCGCCTACGTTCAGTTCACGCACTACTCCGCTGTTCACGCCACTTGGTTGCAACACGAGCTACGGCCACTTTTCAGGGTTCCACAGGAAGCATTTCAAACTTCACTCGCAACGGTTTACTTGGTTGCAACACGCAGGACTGTATTCGATCAGGAAGAAAACTTCTCGAGTTTTATTGAACACAGCTTATGTAACATCAATAATAGAATGTACTTACAATGTGTAGGATCCGCCAAGAGCACTAGATGAAACAAACTGAGAAAATGTTAAGAACCTAGCAGTTCGCTTTGTTTCTGGGAATTACTCGGGAGGTCAAGCCATTGCTAGATTGAAAAAGTGCAGCACTTCAGAGAATTGTCGACTACTGCGTAGAATTCTTATGCCGCTCGTTTAGGGTGGGATTTCTTTACAGGTAAATATGGCTATGAGAAGGGAATATGGGAGAAGGTAAATATGAGAAGGTAAATATGGCTATGAGAAGGTCATTACACACTACAGTGCGTAATGACCTTAGGGATATACCTCACATTAACAGCACCCTTTTTCTTGATCCGGTAAATCACTGTGAGATAATTACTACAAATTGAGTTTAAATAACAGCAACGTCATAGATTTCGATAGTTACCAAGTGAAACCAATAAAGCACGTCCCGGATCTACTTGGCCCATGTATTGCGCATATTTTCAATCTGTGTATAAGTCAGGGTATCTTTCCTGAAAGGATGCAGATTGCAAGAGTGGCAGTTGTGCTTTAAAAAAGGTGACCGAAGTGATATGGGAAACTATAGGCCATTATCGATACTTCCCGTCTTCTCAAAGATTCTCGGAAAAGTTGTACTAAAGTGACTATCGCAATTTGAACAAAAACATAACCTAATATCGGAGTGCCAATTTGGGTTTCGCAAGGGTTTCAGTACTCAACACGTTTTTCTGGCACAAAAAGAACATCTACTTACACAACTTGAGCAAGGAAAGCTTGTTTTAAGATTTTTTATGGATTTGTCAAAGGCATTCGACCACTTTAATCACAATCTGTTACTTCAAAAGCTCGCGCGGTATGGTATTCGGGGTAAGGCCGGATACTGTTGCGATTCTATCTTGAACACCGAAGCCAAATAGTTACTGTGGACGATTCTTCCTCTGATCCTTTGCCAGTTCTAGCAGGGGTACCCCAGGGCAGCATTTTAGGACCTTTTTTATTTAATATGTTCGTGAATGACATAGTCAGTATCGGGCCGCATGCTAAATTCGTCATTTACGCAGACGACACCACTATATTCTTAACTGGTAGCGTAGCCGATGATTTAATTGATGATGGAAACTCAATTTTACTTAAACTAGATAAATGGACGCAAAAAAAAATGTTTGAAAATAAACATTGCTAAGACTAAAGCTGTACTTTTCCGGGCCAGAAATAAAACCGTAATAATCAACAACACAATATCTTTAAGATCAACCGCTGTGGAGATTGTACCAAGAATTAAGACTTTAGGGGTAATTTTTCACGAAAACCTCTCATGGGATAGTCACGTAACTTCCCTAATCGCGAAGTTATCGCAGGTAGTTGGCTTAATGTACCGCCACCGGCACATATTACCGCGTAACATTATGTTGCTAGTATATAATACTTTGTTTTTATCTGGAGTTAATTATTGCCACTTAGTATGGGCATCAACTACGCAAACTAATCTACAGAGTATACACAGATTACAAAAAAGTTTATTAGAGTTCTTGAAAATCTTCCTACGCGTTCACCTACACAACATTTATTCCCGAAATATAATATAATGCCTATTGCAAAAACGTTCGATTACCTACTGTGTAAAGCAGTAAAGCAGGCTACGCTTAACAACTTTTCTACGCTTAACCCCCTTTTTTTTCTAAATTAGCAAAACTTCAAGAAAGCACCAAAACATACCGAACAAGGCAAGTTGACCCCTTCTGTGTCCAAACGTACAAAACTACATATGGACTGGAAACCCTACAAAACAAACTTCCAAGACTCTTAAATGAACTCAAAAGCCAGGGCATTACACTCCCCGAAACGACTTCCCGAGAACTACGAGAGTATTTAAAAAAAATGTTGAATGTGCTGACTGTTTGTTGCGCATCGGTGCATATGTCAAAAAGACTACTCTTTTGCCTCGTATTGATGTCCCTACAAAAATTGTATTTTCTTTCAATTCATTTATCCTTTCTTCTCTCCACTGTATAGCCCCATCTTTGACTGTGCAATTCATTGTATAATAAATGATATTATATTCTTTGTATGATACATAATATTATACTTTTGTTATTCCTTGTATAATGCATGATAGCATGTGCAGTTTGTGTAATGCCGGAGTACGTGTAGTACCCATTACGGTTTCTGCGTATTTACTGTGTTGGTAGTTAATTTCATCCATTTTCTTTTGTTCCCCTTCTTTTTAGAAGATACAAGTTATATTTGACGTCGCCGTAACGCTGTCAAGTGCTTGGGGGCTTGCAGCTCTGTCAAGCTGTCGATTTCTGACAGCTTTTACTGCTTGCTCCCAGCGTCGTGTACAGTGCGCGTCAGGCTTGTCTAGGGCAAACGAGCGCACGGCTCCGGGGCATGCTGGCGACATCTGATAGCCGCTGGGTTAGAGATAGCTTGCCATTGCGCGCACGCGGATCTCGGGCAAGGTCTGGCCGGTCGTTGTTTCCCATAGGCCACTCTAATTTGCAGGAGTCACAACCCACGAGGGGCGCTGATCTTCCAAAGTGCCAGCCGTGCGCGGTGACAGGCCAGATGGACGCATCGTTTGACGCGGTGCTATGTCACCGCGGACAGTCACGTATCTTCTGAATCGCGCGCGTACCAAACGAAAATCACGCAACAAGAATGAACTGCAGTGCTTTCGATCGAACCCTTTCTGCGATTACGTGACTTCCTGGTGTGATAATACCCAGCGTCAAGTTACGCGCTTATCTCCGGTGCCATCGCTTACGCCTGGCACTGCTGCACAGAAGCGCACCCAGCGGGTGAAGGCGTCTGCAAATTTGAGAGGCCCAAGCTAAATGACGACCGGCCCGAGCCTGTCCGAGATCCACGCACGCGCAAAGGCAAGCTATCTCTAACCCAGCCGCTATCAGCAGACGTCGACAGCATGCTCCGAAGCCGCGCGCTCGCCTGCCCTTGACAAGCCTGATGCCCACTGTACGTTTGTTTCAAGACGCGAATAAAGGCAAACAAACAAACAAAGGCGTTCGATTATTTTACTCTTTTGAAAGCGAAGCTTAAGTGACCTGATGCCGTTGTACGCCTGTACGCCCTGCACGAAAGCCAACTTTTCTGATGATGATGATGGATGATCATGGGTCAAGTGAAAAAAAAAACCCTCCCCTTGGCATGAATCGAACCCGGGTCCCTCGCGTTATCAAACCAGCGTCTATCCGATTGCTGCATTTCGACATTTCCTTCTTTATTGCATATTTGGGCAAAACACACATTACAAAATCAACCTCTGAGGTTGAGGACGATAAACCTCCGCCAAACCTTTCGCTGGCACTGACATTTTGGTGCACTTTCATTACAGTAAGCTCATTTAACAAACGCAAAAACTTTGGGATCACAATCATCATTATTACCACTTCTCAAAGACTATGGACGTCTTCAACAAAATAACTGTTTATAGACCCGCGTCAACAGAATTGGGACGAAAGTCTATTCTGCTACGCGATATTGCATGCAAACCTAAAAGAAAGAGCAGGTCGTATGAAATACCGTCCGTGTTCACTGAAAGGTATCTGCTTCTTTTGTCTGTTAGTGGCAATTTTTTTATAGTTCTTTGAAGGACGTGCCGAAAAAGACTGCGTCCCTGCGTCCCAGCAATCCAGGAAACCTTGCTCCACACTTTCGGGTTTTTTGCCCAAAAACAGCCTCTTCGCTTTTCCTATGTCAGTACCGGAAAGGTGTCCGCGTGGAGCTTAAAGGGGCCCTGAAAGGCATTTTGAGCACACTAAATGAACTAGCGCTACCGTTAGATTGGGTCGTCAACGTCCTCTGTGCCAAGTATTACTCTTTTACGCTCAGCGGAAAGCTCACACTTTTGTTGGAAAGTTTGTCGTTTTTTTCTCACCCTTTCCTTCGTGTTTTTGGACGCCGCCATCTTCACATGTCTACATCATCGATTTCCAGATGTTCGTCATGAGCTAGACATCCTGCGGCTTTTTAAAAAAGGCCAGCGGCTTTTTCACCACTTCCGGTTTCACTTCCGGCAAAGAGATGAGTCGTCTGCTCAGCGTCGGCTCGCCGGCTGATCTGCCAGCGGAGTGCCGGAGTGCTTGGGCATTTTACGACAAACGAAACAAGTGTAAAACAAATGATCAACCGTTTGTATTGAATGCAACACGGCCATAACACGACATGCATATTTTCTTACCTGAGTACGTTCCATAAAGAAAGCGTTGAAGCCCCGTGGCACTTCTTTCGTGCAATCGCAGAGAACGCCCTGAGCCGAATGCCCGGGTTTGACGGATACATTTTATTCAACTTCAAAACAATCCAGAGATGCGTTTCTAACGAACACAACGTCACAACATGCGTTGAAAGTCTGAACCACGATTGACAGAGGATGGGTTGCCTCCTGCCCGTCGTAAATTCGGTACTCACCTCGCGCGCGGTTTGCTGGGACGAACAGCAAGTCACTTAACTCTGGTGCACAAGCCGATGGCTTTTAGCCACGCACACTGCACATACCCCATGCGAGGTTGAGTCGTACGTCGCTCGAGAAAGATAATCCAGGCCATGGGAAGCACTATCCACCCGCAGAAGCACAACGTCGCATTTCATCGCGAAACAAAGGCGTCCACAACACACACACACACCATCGCCTCCTGTAATGCCAAACGCATCTCGCACTTCCCAATGGGAGTGAGTGGTACGCCTGCAGTACCCACATGTCGCGAAGTGGGCCCCAAGCTGAACCGGGATCACGCAACCGTAACTGACTTCTGGAGTGGTTTGTGCCTTGTTGCCAAGGCAACCGATGTTTGAGATTGTCAAAGAAATGGCGCTCGCTCCAGCGCTAGAAAGCTCAGAGCCGCGACGGAGCATGTTTTGCCAACGTTGCCGCTCTCCACCACGCGTCGCCCCAAGCTGAACTGGTCAAATGATTGAAGCGTTTTGTGCACGGGTTCTGTATCGGTTTAATATGACTTTTTCACATGCCGCCCGGCAGGAATTACCACCGCAGCAAAATAAGACCCGGCAAACAGCGGGCCCACATCTGATACGGTTGCTTTTTGGATAAACAGTGCGCGGTGCATCAAGGGAACGAGCGCACGACCCTCCCCGTGCGGCTGCGAGTTCGCCGCCGATAAAAAGTCATGTGCCGCCAGCAACGTTACACCGCGAAAGGGCAAGGCCAGGCCGCCGCATTCATGCGGCCAGATTTTTCGTTCGCTTTTTCCAGCCTAGAGCGGGAGTGCGGGATTCATGGTGTCAACAAGCTTGCCCGTAGCAGACGACAATCGAGCAGCGCAATAGCGGAAGTACGTCCCGCGCGGAGTGCAGCATCATGGGAGGCAAGGCTCGCGCGCCGTCAACAGCGGAGAGAGTAAGTCGAAAGGAGGAAGGAAACGCCGGAGCGACGATAATGCGCGGTTTTTTGATTTACGATTTCTCAGCTAATACTCATCCGCTTTATAACAAAATTCTTGCGGGAGGAGATTGCAAATAGCATTGCTTATTTGGGTACATGTACATCCATGCATCGGTGGAAGGTATTTCAGGACCCCTTAAAAGAGCCATGAAGACAAAATACAAGTTGGTCTTATTAGAAAGATTTCGTGTTTTTAGTGCCCCCAGCGCTTGTCCGGATACAAACGATGCTTTATTCACTGAGAAATTAATAAATTTCAGTTAAAATTTTGATTTTCCTGCTAAATCGTGTGCTTTCGTGGTCTACAATGACATCACTAGAACAGACCGCTCTGCAGCCTAGGGTGCCTTGATTCACGCGTCCGCCGTACAGGGTGGAGACACGTACACGCTGGCGCCGCCATTTTGGGTCATTCGCGCGCCGCCAAAGCAAGACATTGTATCAAAATTGCGCTAAAATTATCGCCGCAAAACTGTTTACTGGGCAAGTTTGTGGCATTTTACCTGTTTTGCGTTGCTGGGTCTCCTGGGAAATGAAAAGAACAACGCGTTGAGCACGTTGACCCAATTGCGGCGGCACGGGGCCGTTCAAAGCGTGTCTCCAACCTGTACTGCGGCGCTAATATCAAAGAACTGTAGGGCGGCGTTCGTGCGTTTGTTTACGTTACTGAACCTAGATGGCGCCACCATACCGTGGCAAGCCGTTTTCGGTCTTTGGTTTGTTTTTGACCGTATTTAAACCTGGCTTGCTTTTGTTCTGGCAGAAAATAATCATTTCCTGAAACATAGTGCTCGGTCGACAAATATGGTCACCTAAGGCACTGCTGCTTGCATCAATCGGCCAGTGTCGTCTAAGACAACCCCAAAGCCCCGCAGTGCTGTGCAACTAAACCAAGCATAGTGCGCGCAGCAGTACGCTACAGCATTACGCATCAGTACATCGATGTTTGCATGTGCTTTCGAAACTTCCACTGCTTGTCCCACCATTCTTATTTCTTTACAAAGAATGTGGCCTAAATTTAAGCACAAATAGCTCGTTCTATAAGCTTATAAGATCAGCCTAATGTGCGTTTGCTTTTGCCGGCCTCCACCAATCGCAGAGCAGGCTGGTATGACATCATAGGTTCTGTTGCGGGAATTTAGCGGGTGGGTCGCATGGCCATTCCCTTTTTCCTAATTATATAGCTTATTTGAGCGAAGTTCACGTTAAAACTGCTGTCAGTATGATTCTAACGAAGCTGTCTTTTGAGTGAACCAAACTTGTGTTTTGTCTTCGTTGCTCCTTTAGTAGTAGCAGTATAAACGTTTATTTGCCATAAATGGTAGAGGATGATCTCCTGCGTTGGTCTTGAGGTGATCGCCCCCGTTGGTTGGCGTCCCTAGTCCGGGATGCCATGGACTGCGGCAGCACGAAGAGCCCGGTTCACCAGACCACGCTGGTTCTCCAGGACCGCGCTGGTCAGCACGGCCTCCCACTGCTCCGGTGATGGCGCCAGGACCTCCGGTAGTTCCTTGACGCCCTTACACTCCCACACCATGTGGTATAGGGTGTTGGGTGTTCCGCTGCAGAACTGGCATTCGAAGCTGTATAATGTGGGGTACATCATATGCAATTGTGTGGCATGTGGGAAGGAATTTGTCTGAAGTCTTCGTAGTTGTGTTGATTCTTCTCTGGTGAGCTTTGGATGTGGAGGTGGGTATTTCCTTCTTGTAAGCCTGAGGTGTTCCAAGATGTCTTTGCTTCGTTTGGCGATGGGATGGCTGTGTGGCATCCTGGGCAAGACGTGTGTTCCCGTCAAGGTAACTGCCCGGAGTGAGAGGTCTCGGGCTGCGGCGTCGGCCGCTGCGTTACCAACTCGTGCCGCGGTGTCCACACGATGTATATGTCTATTCGGTTTCGGCGTGCTTAAAAAGTCTTGGATAATATTCGAAGCGCCGTTTTAGAAATTCGTCCTTTTTGGTAATTCCTGCAGGCTGCTTGCGAGTCCGTGAGCCCTATGATTCGCTCTTCGGTTTCCGGCGCTGTGGTGACGGCAAGCGCAACCGTTGCCTCCTCCGCCGAGTCCCTGTCTCCCGTCTTGACTGTTGCCGATGATAGGTGGGAACCTTTGAAGTCTACAACGCTTATTGTATGGGCTCGTTTATTTATTTGGCTTGGATACACTGCCGCATCAACGTATCTTGAGTTTTGATCATTTCTGTAGGATCTGTGGAGTGCTTTCGCTCTGGCTTCACGACGCTTCTTGTGGTAGACGGGATGCATGTTTCGTGGGATGCTTGCTACTTCGATGTGCGTCCTTAAATCGAGGGGGATGCGTTGCTTTTGGTTTTCTGTTTCTATTGGGCCGTGATAGTTTAGGCGGCACAAGGTAGCTCTGCCCGTTTTTGTAAGCTTGAGCCGTTCCAGTTGGCTTGCCCGGTGCGCTTCTGTCAGTTCGTCCCACGTATTATGCACCCCTAGTTCCAGGAGTTTTTCGGTTGAGGTTTTGGCCGGTAATCCAAGCGCCATCTTGTATGTTTGTCGAATTAAAACGTTTAATTTTTCTTGTTCTGCTGTTTTCAGTCCTGGGTAAGGGGTTCCGTAGGTTATTCGTTTAAAGAAAAAAACGTCTTTGAAGCCTCTCGCATGGTCATTTTTTTACCCTCTTTGAAGCGTCGCGACCGGAGCCCTCGCAGTACCCGGATCGGTAGATTGGTTCGGGGAACAGTGATTCAGCTTGTTCTATAAAAAGACGCTTACGGGCACCATTAGACAGGTATTCCATGGAGAACAGTGCCGTGAGAAAACAGATAGATGCCACTTCTTCCCGCAGAAAACCGCTACCATTGTGCCTTACATAGTCAACAAATGAAAAGACAAAATTTTGCAGGGCCGTCGTTAGTCTCATTTGCAAACAGGTCCAAACGAAAGGGTCTGTCTGGTCCCTTAAAAAGAAAAACCTTGACACAAGCTGTTTCACAAAAAGGGGTGGCAACGCCAGAACACCATCCATTTTCCTGCAAAACAAATTGCTGAGGCTTGTTCGCTCGAAAGCCGACTGCCAAACGAAAACTGCAAACAGGCGATGGAACTTTTGCATCCGGGAAAACAATAAAACCTGCATTATATGCCAAACCTTGGCCACCAGATACAGGTTCCATACAATTGCACGCACAAAAAAAGACGTTTTTCGCTGCCCCATTTTTGTGTATACGCACGCATTTTTATGCGCCCTATCGGCCCAGTAACCGTATTTTCGCGATACTGATCCAACGGTACCCCCAAACACTTTGACGGCGTTGTGAACCCCTGGGCGTTTTCATAAACAGCAGGTGCCTCGGCCCATTCACCTTGCCAGAGCCCGACAGTTTTGTTGACGTTTAATTCACTGCCCGTTACATCACAACAGTGGCTAAGGCGCTGTGCTGCTGAGCACAAGGACGCTGGTTCGATTCCCGGCCGCGGCGGCCGCTTTTCTTACGGAGTAGAAAAGCAAAAACGCCCGTGTGTTCGAGATTTCGGCGCACGTTAAAGATCCCGAGGTGGCCGAAATTAATCTGGATCCCTCCACTACGGCGCGCCCACGGAGGGCGCGCCTCATCGCCTGTGAAGCGTTCGCGCCTTAAACCCCACAATCAATCAATCAATCAATCATCAATCGCTACATCACAAAAGCGTTGCGTCATGGGCAGCGCCTTACTCACACTTTCTGTGTCTTGACAGAAAAAGGCCACATTGTCTGCGCAGGCCAACGCTTTTACTTCACATGCCTGTAGGCAAAACCCCGTATGCTACTACTTGCAATTATCTTTGCACACAAAGGTTCTATATAAAGAACACAGAGTAACGGGCTCAACGGACATCCTTACCTCACTGAGGACTGAACGTGTATTTTATCTGTTAATTCGTTATTGACAATTGTGCTAGTATTACAATTAATCAATCAATCAATCAATCAATCAAATCAACTTTAGGGCATTTTAACAAAATCTTTCATCACCGACCATAGGTTAACACGCTGCAGTATTTCAAACAGTATTTCATGACATACGCGGTCCAAAGCTTTCGCCAGGTGTATTTGTACTATGGCTACCGTTCAAAAGTCAGCATCACAGTACTACAGTACGCTCCGGGCGTATTGTTGTACTATTTGTAGTATTACAGTAACTATTTGTAAATATAGTTCTACCCTTAATGCCACACGTTTGGTAGGGCCCTATTAACGATTTAGTGACGCCTAGGCGTTTCGCAAGAACTTTCATTAATATCTTATAGTCAGTATTAGTAAGCGTGATAGATCTGTAGCCAGTTACATTGTTCATTTGATCGCTGTCCTCCCCCTTCGGTATCAGCACCGTGTGGGCATTTCCACATGACGGCGGTAGACTGCCGCGCTCATAAGAATCAGAAAAAAAAACCCATGAAGTGGTCCCGTCACTACTGCTTCAAACTTTTTGTAAAGTGCTGCATTAATCCCCTCAGGCCCCGGCGATTTGCCAGAGTTCAAATCATTTACGGCGCCCTCAATTTCGCTTAAGGTTATCTTCCTTTTTCAAAAGTGCTGTCTCTTCACTTTCCAGTTGCGGCAAACAATTGAAAAATTGTTTTAAACCCTTATTCTTTCGGTTTTCGCAGAGAAAACAAATCGCGATAGTAGTGAACGCACGAGCTATCTCATCCTTGTTTTGGATCAATACATCTGCCCATTGAGCACCTGTCACGCCTTTCTTGCGCGAATGCCTTTTTTCGTCGGCTAGGGCAGATTTTTTCGGGTGTATTTTTAAAGCATTAAAGGATTATTTTGTTATTCTGTGTTTTTATCTCGCACAGTTACCGGCCATGTATTCTGATACCAACGTAGTCTTCAACTGCATTCAGCGGTCACACCAGCATTTGTAAGTGCTCAACGGTTCGCCTGCAAGGGCTTTGATATATTGATTTACAGCCAGAGCTGTTCACGGGATGGTTCTATGCATCTACAATCATGCATGGCAGGAAGTCCTGCGGTTCGAAAGATATACGTATACTCCACTATTGACTTGTTAGCCCGCACGCGGGATGGCTAAAATTTCTAGGCCGCGCCGAGAGTTGCTGGGCCACGAAGAATTCAAAGCAAAAGGTTAAGGCTCTATTATGAACGAATGATTTATTGACTGTATAAAAATATTTTGTCTGGTTTACGGCATACATGATTTGAGTCGCGCTCGAGAGGTAAGCGAGATTTTTCGTGCGCGCTTGAGACATTTTCGGAAAAGCCTGTCCTTACAATGTTACTGACCATACAATTATTTTGGACATAAAATCTGTAAGCTTCCAAGCAGCGTGAGTTTCCAAGTGAGTTTCCATTTGACTAGGCTTCCACGGTTTTCAAAGTGATAATCGCCGCCTTGTCTTAAGGCTGCACTTCTGAACCATAGCACCAGTCAGCGCATTCAAATAAAATCTGCTGTGTGGGCAGTCCTATTGAGCGACGTGCCAGCCTTTGGAAGCCAGGGTCGATAAACGCCACTTTGCGAAGACTTAGGCGGCGGGATATGCTCCTCAAAATCAGGAGCACTCGCTGTACTACGCACAGTGCTTGGTATAAGCATAAGCTTAAATCATTCCCTGTGGGGATAGCTCTCGGCAGTTTTTTTTTTGGATTGAAGAAACAAGATTACGTCGGTTTGACCCTGGAAACTGTGGATTTAAAGCATGTCAGTCTGACAGGACAATAGGGCACTGTGTAGACGCGGCTGCCCTTTTTGCTGTAGCGTCGATCGATGGCTTCTTATTGCGAAGATGAAGCGTCGCGGGGCGTTACTACTTTGATAATTGAGGCTTGATTAAAAACGTCTGCGACCAAACCTTGAAGGCATCTTGGTTCGACGCATGTCGTTTACCTATCCTTTCTCAATTGACATCTGAAAGTGGTGCCATAAATTTGATCTAGCTAATACAATGCCCCTAGCCAGAGGGTCAACTCAGTCGTGTAGGGGCACTGGCACGTAAGACACCCGTGGCATTCATGTTTACAAGCAGTGGGAGGGATGGGGGATGGTGCGAATGGATTGCAACTTGCGGGCCTTACCACGTGGCTGCTAGCCTCAATTCTTCCAGGGACAAGGTTCACGAGGATGGAAAATTGAGCTGGTTGGGCAAGACTCATGGTCGCTGCTGAAAGTACCGGGTACACGAGCAGGTGGAAACAACACGAGCGTTTCTTTTTATAGTAAGGCTATGCTAATCTCGTTGAGCCGTTTCACCGTCACGGTAAATTTTACCGTCATTTGACCGCAGCTCCGCCGAACCCTTGGCAACGCATCACGTTATTTGCAGGCCCAGCTCCGCCGACGTGATAGCAGGACTTGACCAGGTTAAGACTTGACCAGGCTGACAAGACTTGAACGAAGTGATAGCAAGATTTGACCAGGTTAAGACAAGCTTTAGCTGTTTTAGCTTTCCATATCCAGGGTTGGCTGAGATAAGCCGCAGCCATTTTTTGGGTGCCGTGTGTTTCACACTATGCCATGGATAAGGCGTACACCCCAAGCCCACATGATCCGGTGGGCGCTGCGCGGGGCAGCCGCAGCCACTGACCTGCGCACAAATGGAAAAGGAGTTCAGGGCGCAGCAGTGAAAAGGGGCTTTCCTGTCATGGAAGAACCGGCGGCGCGGCGGCGGCTTGTGGGAATAAGACGCGCAATTCCGCAAAGCAAACACAGTCGACTCCCGTTAATTTTGAATTACCCGAACCTTAAATTAAACAAAAAGCGCAAGAAGAGCATTGTCATTAGTCTGAAACACGTCTACATTCTTAATTTCGTTCAGAATCTCGATTTTCGTGGTCAAGTCGAGCGTGCGAAACGGGTCGCCATCATAGTTGAAAGTCCTGAGACGCGCTAAATTCGAAGCTTGAAGCGTCACTCCTCACTCTTTCTCTGACGTGGTAATCGGAAGGCCGCGTATAGGTCGGACTCCCGGACGCCGGGGACGTCGAAAACTTGTACTTCTGCAGGACGTATAGACAGAACCGAATTTTGCCGATCGGCCATTTTTGCGGACAACCGTCGCCATCTGCGGGCATTTCTTGGGGACTGCGTTGCGAAGGTGCCGCAGTCACACGCTTTGTTCTGTGCCACTGGATATCACCGCCCAGCGGCAAAAAATCTGTGTCATACGGTATGTCAGCAGTGCGACGTTAGTTCAAAACGCAGAGCTGTCAGGTGCCCATAAATTCCGTTCTCAACCCGAGCCGTGCCACCCTACGCACGCTTTGTCTCCGGCGGTCGCCACCGCCGACAGGACGCCCGACGTTTTATCACCAATTGTTTTATTTTCTTAATTCTGGGCAGGTTGCCACAT
The DNA here is from genome assembly GCA_013339765.2 of Haemaphysalis longicornis. Taxonomy (NCBI): domain Eukaryota; kingdom Metazoa; phylum Arthropoda; class Arachnida; order Ixodida; family Ixodidae; genus Haemaphysalis; species Haemaphysalis longicornis. The sequence continues at coordinate 117,172,807 of CM023456.1, read as the reverse complement.
TGCCTTTACTTTCGATGTAAGGAATCCACTCGTCCGGGCGTCACTACGGTTGTTGGCTGCAACAACAATCAGGTAAGCGCAAAGTGCTCATACAAGAAACGTCGAAGTGCAGCGGCATGTGCGACTTTCCGAAAATTTCTCTGCGTCCCTTGAGTTCCGCCGCGAATGAGTCGCGCGCTGAATCGGAAAGATTGAACCTAGCAAATTTGCAGGGCAAGTCGGTCGTGCGCTGCTTTTGGACCTTTTATTCACCCTCATGCTCAATCCTTATCGCACATTTCTGCTCTGGAGGCATTCTCTGTTCATTTTATTGGGGAAGCCAACAAAAATCGCCCACCTCCCCTCGCGGGAACCCATTTTTGCCACGCTGAGGGGAATTCAAGCGCAAGCGGAGAGGCAACCGTGACCGAAAGGCCGCCGGAGAGCGGCACACAGGTTATATGCGGGCCGCCAGAAGGAGAGGAGAACCGCGGAGAGATTGCCCCGCGGCTGCCACACAATCCAAAACAAACACTTAAATCCAACTAACCAAATCCAAATCCAATCCAAGCACGTCAGCCAAGCCAATCCAATCCAATCCCTGCCCCTCGGAGAGAGTGTTCTTAGGAGAGGACAGGGGGGGAGTGGCTGCGGACAACAACGGAGGCAAGGGAGGCACGCGGACAACAACGGACCCACACAGGAAGGACAGGGCCGCCGACAAGAGATGGACTTTAGCTGATCGTCGCACGAAATGAACTACACATATACTGCAGCACGGGTACGCGAAAAAGGCGAGCCGAAAGCGAAATGACCGCGGTGGCGGAGCACGCCCGATCGGGAATTAAATTGCTGTTGGCGGTTCCCCTCGCCCGCTGAAACGCAAAAGTCTTTGGCATGTTAGCATGTTGCATGTTTATAAGCATGTCATGCTGGCAGATATTGTTATGTTATGCGGTGGCAACTGTTAAAACATATTTTACTTTTATGAGCATAACGTTTAACCTGCAAGGCAAATCGAATAATCGGCCTGGTTTAAAACCGACTCACGTTGCGAACCGGCAGCAGGATGCCATGCTTATAAATTTGCCCTACCGCGCAATCAGGGCATTCGTAATTACCGAACCACTGACTTCTGAGCGTGCGTAGGGCATGCAGGAGACATTTACGCCGCATAACACTCTTTCCTGCACAAACACAGTGCAACGCATGTGCCACCAAGTTTCATGGCCGTATTGCTCAAAGGAACTTTGGTTTTAGCGGCGGGTGGCGCCAACAGCAATTTAATTACCGACACGGAGAGCGTTCCGCCACTAGGCTTTGGCTCGCCTTTTTCGCGTAACACACGATTTTTGTTGGCTTCTTCCCGTCATAAAATATTCTGTTGGCGCGGCGATTGCCGCATCATGGCACGCCGCCTCGTTACTTTCGAAACCAGTTCTGCGGCTGCTTCGTTAAGAAAACGGCACGGAACAACGCGCGTGACTGCGGCGTCGCGTGCTCGCACACAGTTCTAGGCGGCGCCCAGTAGCTTTTCTATGTCGCATAGAGATCATCATATGAGAATGAAAACTGTCAACTTTTTTTTTTGCATGCTCGGGCTGCCGTTTGCCAATATCTGCTACATTTAATGACAGTAAAAAAAAAAAAAAACGGTTAGTTTGGGTTAATTATTAAGGTGTGTTGCCTTCTGTGTACTAAAATATATTGCTGTTTTGCGTTCTGCGGCTGCTTCGTTAATGAATCTTTCGCGATTGAGTGGTTTTTTCAGCATTATCTGTTTTGCGTAACATTATCGCTTATAACATTATCGCCGTTGAATTCGTGCTGGGCTGCGCGCTTGCACTACTACCTGAATACCCGAAACGAGGTAGAATCATAGCGAATCAACTGTTATTTGACGTGGCATTGTATAAAAAAATCACACCTCTCGGATGTGACTCTCCTAAAGTTCACCTCAAGTTTTCTAACTTTTCATTCAGCCTCGAGTACTACCCACAGACGCTGATGATACTGTTCCTCGGCGGATTCGAGTACCCGGTAAGTGAGAGAGTAGCCTGCGTATTTTGTGTGAAAACATTTCAAGGGAACAGAGTTAGTCTTGTGGTTATCAAAGTTTTAAAACAAAGCACCCTTGCCACTGCAGCGCAGGTGTTCTAAATACTGGCCCTTTTTACTGGGCGCGTTACTGTGTTGCCGCGAAAACTTCAAAGATATCCGAGACAGTAATTACTCCTTTTTGCAGTGTAAATAGATTAACATTTTGGTTCAAACTTCAAAAAGATATCTGTGCACCATGAACGTCGTAAAGCTTGGTGTTAATAAAGTCATGCTGAGCTGCTACAAGTTTATGACCGCGAAAGACAAATTCCTGAGCTACTTTGTGAACAAATAATAATTAATTGAAATTAACGTTGTTGATTACAAAGTTCTTTGTTCTGTGTCCTTTGTTGATTACGCCATGAAGTATATGACAACTTAAGGTGAGTGTTTAAGCAAAGATTAATGTAATTTGTGCCCAACACGCTCAGCCACTTGTGTTCTTTCTGAGAAAACAAATTCGAACCGAAGTGCGGCTTCCCTACACTAATTTTGTATGCCGCGCTGGGTATCTGATTTTATAGGTAGAGTGTTCTGCCCTTTTGCAACTATACTAAAATGTTCTCCGTTGATTGTCAGTGCTCGCTATCTTATTCCACGTATCTGGAAGGTATACCGCCGAAAGATATATGCTTGCAGGGCAAATGCCGCGGGATTTCATTCGCGGACGATCGCCTGTGCACAGAACTGTTGACTGCCTCTTCGACGCCAGTTTATTTTTAAAGTTCATTGTGGAGCATTGATTCGCTCTAATAAACCTTGTTCACGGGAAGAATCCTGTTACCTTCTCGGCTTCGGGATAATGTACTATACAAAAATTGGTTGTCTTTCCGTTTAATCATCTTTCGAGAATGGGAGCAAGAGTGAGATATGAGAACTGCTCATGACGATTTTGGCAGGTTGTTTCACGTTGATTTGTGCAGAACGAAGCTTCCCTTAAGTTTTGGCACTTTTTTCAGCGTCTGTTGTAAATCGATTGATGAAGTTTTGTTTGCAGAAACACAGAATGTGTGCGGAACGTATGCTTCCCCTTACGTCATGCATTTCTATGACTCCCAGTGATATTAGGAGAAAACCTGCCAAATTTTAACGCTCGGGACACAGAAATTTCACTCGTTTCATAATATTTTTATATGCTTTAATTAACATAGCCTTGCACAGGCAACAGAGGATATTATGCATTCATCGGTTTATTATTAACATTCACTTTAACCTATCATTAACCCACTGTTACATTGTGGTGTTCAAAGTGCCTTTTGTTTTCTCCAAAACACTTAGCTGTGTATCAGTACTATGCGAATTGCATCGCGCACTTTTGCAGAAAGTGGCTGCAGGCGCTGGTGTTGTCTACCTGGCAGGAAGAGTCATCTACGCCATCGGCTACTCTACAGGAGGTTGGTTGTTGAGGGTGCCCTGTTGGCCTTTTCGTGCACTATTTGCCGTCATGAGATCAACACTGAAATACCCTGCCTATCATTATAATAATTCAGCTTTGATTTCGTAAGATGCTTGTAATGTTTGTTTACATAATTACGTTTCATTGCCAGTATGAACGGTGCCTGTACATAAAGTTGTCATGCAGTGGCGTGTACTCTGAGATAATATTCAAGTATGGTTACTGAAAACCAATGGCTGGGAAAGATGGCTAGCTTCAAATTGCCAGTGTGTAGACAGCATCCCGACGCCGTTGTATTGCAAATGAACATAGCAGAAGCCCAGGTCAAGTAGCAGGAGAAAGCTTTGCCCATCAGTGGTCAGAAGTCGCGAATAATGCAGCAGAAATCTAGAAGTCGTATTCGCTGCGTATTGAATTATACTTCAAAAGAGTGGATAAGATTCGCGGAAAAAGCTGATTTTTGAAACATTTGAGGTATAGAGCCACATAGGAATACTCCAGCGGTGCGATTCTATGATGGTGTGAAAAGAAATAAATTCCACAGCCCAGATAAACTTTTGAATAGTATGTCTTGCTCTCCTAGCTCCAGCATGGAGAGATTTCCGGAGAGATGAGCAGATAGTACCAAACGTGAACCTTTAGAGACTTATTGAACCGAGTTCTACGTAATCAGCTAGGCTGTACAATGAAAAATAATAAAGCCGCTCCACTCAATGTGAAAGCTGTCGGAAGTGCATAGAAGTGATCGCCATAATGGGCTGCAGGGCCATTATCGGCCCACTGATGCCACCCAATACATTTAAAATTTCCCGCCTTCGCGTTCCTCGCGCGCCCCCTACCCGAAACTGCGCCAGCGGGAGTTCTGCTTTTTTTTGCTTGCTTTAATTTCGTATGCTGGAGCTTTGTTGCGTCATTTTGAACGCGTATTTTTTTCATGCGCGGCCGCTTTTTTTTTATTACTATCGTAAAAACCAACCCAACGAGCGTTCCTAACTAAATGGACGCGGGGCTGCTGGTTATATACAAAGATTTTGCACCAAATGTACCTGCAGTTTTCTTTGCGCTAAACAACGGGAGTTGTATGACAAGCGCCAGCTCTTAACGATGTTCGAATGGTTATGACTAAACCACTTGGTTTTCGAAGCCTCAGCGTGACCCCCTGACGATGGTACACAAGGCTCTACTCGGGTCCGTTATCTCTGCTGCGCCGCCTGATTCCGGCAGTCGCATCGACGGTTAGCGAGCTACAACGACAAGGCGAGCCCATAAAGTGCTCTGAACCTAAAAGATTGAGGGCTCATCTGCTAAGAAAAAAAATTTAATGAGGCAGAGACGCTCCCTCTGGTAAGCCGGCAAACTTTCGAGCAGCCGAAACCAAATATATAGAGAAAGGACGAAAATAGGCCAACGGTTGGGGTAATATAACGATTTTAGCGAAGCAGGCGCCGAAAAGGCATTGTCTATCGATGCTCCTTGAGGAACTAGACAATGTTTGGCATGGAAACAGACATGCTGACTTCGCGGCTAGCAATGCCATTTTTTGTAGGTTCCAAGCTGAAAACTGTGAGAGTTCACCTCCACTTGGTTGTACTTAACGAGTATTATGCAGATAAATATATAGACTAGGGGGGTTGTAATCGGTCAGGGCTGAACCGTCAACAGGACTGAACTACAGTACGGGACTTAGTCTCAGTGCATGTGTAGATAGAGAGACAACTTATTTATGCTTAGGGATCAGGTGAGGGGGGGGTGGGGGCGGTCTCAGGCCGCCGCCGCGACCGCCAGGGCCCGGGTGGTCACAAGTCTTGACTCGATGCCTCCGGGTCGTGCAGCGCCTGCTCCCAGAGGGAGGAGGAAGGAAGGGGGGGAAATGGGTCTGCTGGGCACTCGCACAAAGAATGATAGTGCGTGTCGAAGGCCCCACAGGCAAGGCATGTTGGGGAGTCAAAGAGGTGTGGGTGGGCTTGAATGAGCCGAGTGCGGTGGGGGAAGGTGTGCGGTCTGGAGGACGCGCAGGCAGTGAGCTGCGTCTAGGGTGAGTTGGGGATGTGGTGGAGGGTACTGGCGGCGGAGGAGGCGATAGTGAAGGGTTATGTCCCTGTAATGCAGAGCCCGGCGGGGCTACAGGACTGGACTGGACTGAAAGACTTTCCGGAGGGGCACCGCGTGTAGGCGTAGATGAAGCGGTGGCCCGGTCTACTAGTTCGCGAGTACGTACGTCCGCCACCTCATTAGCGCCTACGCCTGTGTGGGCTGGAGTCCACAACAGGCACACGGTGTCGGTTGGGGGATGGGTGGTGAGAATTTTCAGGGCTTGTGGGGAGATGTTGCCCCGGAGAAAATGGCGGATGGCTGTCTGCGAATCGGAGAGGACGTAGAGGGGGGGTGGGGCGCTGGGATGCCGCCTCCTCCGCCGTCGTGGTGTTAGAGGTTGGAATGGTGGCAGTGGCTGTACTGTGAGGGCAGTGATGCCCGATGACTGCAACGCAGTGCGCGGGGCGATTGGGGTACGGAGCGGCGTCGGTGTAGAGGGTGTGTGACGCTGGGGGGTATTTGTGGGAGTGGGCGACTGCTCGGCATGCCGGCGAGCTGCATGGTATGTGGGGTGCATGTGTCTAGGGAGAGGCGCACTTTAATGTGTGCGCGGATGTGAGCTGGTATGGGGGTGGGAGGGTGGGAGGGGGGTGGGGGGCGTGGTGTTAATAGCTTGTAGGATGTAGTGCCCTGTTGGAGACGAGGCTAGCCGCGTGAGTTGGGACGTGTGGTGAGCGTCTAGGTGCTCTCTGATGGTATTGTGAACGCCTAGGGCTAGGAGTCTGTCATTGGGGGTGTAGGGAGGAAGGAGTAGTGCATGTCGATAGGTTTTCCGCAAAAGGGCATCAAGTCTGTTAAGTTGGGTGGGTGTGAGACGAAGGTAAGGGAGGTGATACATAAGACGGTTAATGAGAAAGCTGTGCACGAGCCGTATACGATCCTGCTCATGCATGTGTAGATAATCGAGATGGGGAGCTCGGAAGTCTACGCTATAAAGCAAAATACGTTTCAGGCACTGCTGCAGTGTGCGTTTCTTATAACGCTCAGAATCCTCGTAATTAATAAAATCTTGAGATGCGTTTTGCTCAAAACGTAGTCAATTATTTTTGGGTGGACTGTTTATGAGAGCGAGAGATACAGTAAACTGGATAATTAAACCGCCAAATTCACAAGTGTTGAAGGGTGCAGCACATCACACCGCGGCAATGCAGTGTCCTCCGCTAGGCGGCCCAGTGCTTGCACGAGGAGAGCTGGTTCAGTTACCCTTCAAATTTTCACAAAACTTTTGGTACGATCCACACCAGAAGGAATATTTATTTATTTATTTATTTATTTATTCAAAACACCTTGCAGGCCCAGCAGGGCAGGGTAAGGGGGCAAAAAGAGCAGATAATCGAAAAATAACAAGAGAAGTTATAAAAAACTAGATATATATACAGCAACATGTCAGTGAAACAAGAGAAAAAGAACATGATAACAGCGAGCAAGAGTGGCAAGAAAATAAGTACAAGCAATAATAACATCTAGTGTGGTAGCCGCAACCGCAAAAAAAAAAAGAAAAAGGAAAACATCATGCTGCTAACAGAAAGGAACGTCAGCATTCCTGTTTGGTGGTTTTACATGGAAAAATGCTTGTGCAGGTGATTGCGGAATGTTTCTGGGTTAGTCAGCGATACGATATTATCAGGCAGATCGTTCCACAACCGGATAGCACGTGGGAGGGCAGATGAATTGAAAGAGTTTGTGGTGCCGTAGATTCTGGTGAAGCTGCGTTGATTAAATAATCTGCGTGATGTGGAAAGAGGGGTTACAGTGGGTAATGGGGAGGGTCTGGCACGATGGGTATTAATTAATCGGTTGCTAAATGAATTACTTAATTATTCTTGATATCTAGGTGTCTAAATAGACTATTCCTTGTTGAAAGACATGTGACCTCGAGTGTTTTCGCGCAGACCTTGTATTACAACTTGCTCCGACGGTGTCGCTCGCTCGATCATTTGTTCCCTGCTCGCGCCCTCCGACTTGGTAGCTCAGTGAAGCATGTACAAAGCCGCAGTGCTCAGCAGCAGCGATGACTGACCCTTTGCTTTATTCGCTACATGCAGATCCAGACAAGCGGTTTCTCGGAGCCTTCAAGTACTTAGGTCTGTTCACCCTTTTTGGCCTCAGCACCCGCCTTGGCCTGCGCATGCTCGGATACCTCTAGAATGACTGCTCCAAGAAGCACCACTGGTCTCGCCCATGCATGCCGTCTTATCTTGAACCAATACAGTAAAGCCCGCGTATATCGAACAGCGCGAGGATTGTAAAATAGTTGGATATAGCAAAAATTATGAAGTGAGGCAAAAAAACCTATATGAAAGCAATCTTGCCGACGGAGTCACGAGCTAACGCTGAGCTCTCACCACAATGCAGTACACTTTCTTGGAAAGAAAACATTAATTTATTGGGGTGGAAGAACTGCGTGAGAGTAGCCTGCTTCTTGGAGCGCAACGCGTTGCTGGTGACTGCTTGCTCCACGGTACCTAAACGGTCGACAGGCACAAGACCGCTGCCCTCAATGGCACTGCAGTATCACCGTAGCAGGGCCACGGCAGCGACGGCTTCGCTCGTGCTCGGAAGCGGTACGGAGTCCTCGGCGTCTTCGACAGAGCGGAGACAAGCATGGATACAAGCGAATAACGGCGACCCTAGCGAACCGAGCAAGTGCGCGCAGCGAGTGGCGCGGACTTGAAGTTCGGTGACACCGCAGCCCGCAGCGCCCAATGTGGCGCTTTTGCTCTCCAACGGCATGCATGCGTGGAGCTGGTCCACTCTGCTACGGCCGGTTTGGACGCGCCCGAGCTCGCGCGTGAGTCGCAAGCACCACCTGCGCCATCACTGCGCGCCGATGTATTGCGGGAAAGCCTGCCGCATGCCTAAGGAGAGCGAATAATCCCGCGCGGGAGAGTTCGACATGTCCATTGTGAGCAAAATCGCGTTCGATATAAAAAGTTTTAAATGCATGTAATGTTTACCCGAATTATACAAGGGTTCCATATAGGCAATAATTCGATATATCCGTGTTCGATATAAGCGGGCTTTACTGTATCATCCACGCCGTCGCTTAGTTTTTGCACTCATTTGAACAAATTACGAACGCAAAAGCAAACAAATAAAAAACGCCCAAACTAATACGTAATAACGCCTACGCCTCGTATTATGGAGGGATTGTTTTTGCTTGAAGTCTGCACCAAATGTTTAAGAATGAGCTTGGGTTAGATCGTATTACTTATTTAAACCACTTACCATGAGAAAAACTCTCACACCTATGATCAATCTATACTTAAGTTTTCGGTATGATTAATATTATCAGGGTTTCATTTCTAACTCACACTGTAGAAAAAATACAGTATGTTGCCCATCAGTGCACCTTGATCTGTGGAAAACGTGGAAGCATGCTTGAGCAAGAACGCCACTTTCCCGAGCTGATGACGTTGCTGAATGCATTGTTTGTTCTCTTGGACCTTGCGTAGCAATTTGTCTCCTTATGTAGTTGATTTTTTTCTCTTTGACACCACGCCCATTCCGTGTGTTTCAGAATTCACGCTGTTTTGTATGATACTTTCCCCTTTAAACTTGTCCAGTTATTCTTGACAGAAAGTGATTTGCGCACACTTATACTTTATTGTCTCTTCTGCTTGGGCTCTCAAGCCTGCAGCATTGTACAATTAAATAAAGAAGGTTATAGATTCTTGCATCATGATTGCAAGACCCGTGTTGTGTGTTACAGTGTGAAAGAGCAGTGCCTCGGCAACAAACCGACTGTAATACGAGCCGACATTTAGAAAAGGCTGCTTATGAGAACCTATTTTTTTTTTCAAACTCGTGAGTACGCGCACAACTGGATGAAATAAAATTGTACTTTCATTTTTGGATGTGCCACGGGGTCTTATTTTTTTAGTTTGTTTTAACCAAAATGATGACTGACTGCAAGGCGATTTTATTTGCAGGCAGTTTTAAAACTGTCACCCAATTTTTGATGTGCATTGATGTGACGGCTGCGGGGAAAGTCGAAATCAGGCTACATTTTTCATTATCTGCGCTGAACCTGCGTGAACCTTGCGTTTTCTTCATCAGCTGTAGGAAAGAAACTAACCCCCAAAGCTTCTATTACCTTGAAATTGGCAGCGACAGGGGCATTGCGCGAATTCTTAGTGCTTGCCTTAAGTGTGTTCAATAGAAATAAAGCACATTGGAAACGCTAGTGCAGAAAAAACGTTTTCCGCGTATACCCTTGCTTCACTGCAAATTTCGTCGAAAGTGACAGTCTACTGCCTACTTTGCCCTCTTCCCCTCTCGCCCATCCCACTCTTTCCTTCCACTCTAGGTCCTCTCGTGAATAATACCCGCCGCGGTGGCTCAGTGGCTAAGGCGTTGCGCTGCTGAGAACGAGGTCACGGGTTCGATTCCCGGCCGCGGCGGCCGCTTTTCTGGTGGAGGCGGAAAGCAAAAACGCCGGTGTGTACGAGATTTCGGCGCACGTTAAAGGTCCCCAGATGGTCAAAATTAATCCGGAGCCCTCCACTACGGCGCGCCTCAGCGACTGCATTGCGTCGGCGCGTTCAACCCAACAATCAATCAATCAGTCCCATGAATAATGTCAATGAGGTTATTCAATTCAATTTTTACGTCTTCGCACTGCTCGCGCACCACCGCAGTACTAGTGCGCGGACAGCCAGCTCCCGTCGTTCTCTTTATATTTTGTTCTGCTGATAGTAGCACTAGTCAATATCTTTTGTGTTCGGTTTTACCGAGCCTTTTTTCAACACAATTTTGAAACAAAAGTATTTGATAACTCTGTTGGTGGAAAATCTAGCGTATGGGGGACGGACACAAAATTCAAGTCGCTGCTGAGCTCAAGGGCGCGGGTTCGATTCCCTACAATGGCTCATGTCCAGTGATCTCGGCAGTCCATGAAAGACTGTCCGACGCCGCATGTTACGGCACACGTCGAACGCACAAACGAGGAGATAAGATTTAGCTTATGACGCCACGCCGGAGTTCTTACTGAATTCATGCGGATGCGGAACGGTAATGATGCCTGTGTCCTCTTCATTCCTGCAGTAACACAAGGTTGGTTTGGTGGTAGCCGACGGGATCAAAATGCTATTTAATGATGGTCTTAAAAATGCGCTGTTCGTCCGCAGTCACTCTCAAACAACGAGTACACGACATCGCTTTACGGGCCAACCTGTCACCGGCTTCGTTTCCTGGCACTCCTGCGCGTGAAGGGACTTTCTGTAAACGAACCCTCAGGCCCCTTTAATTTAGCTGTTGAAGGAGACGGAGGGAGCGTTGGCAAGTTATGTCTACGGGAAATCCAGGCTGCAAAAGTTGCAGGTTGGCTTGGAATCCGTTCGAATTATCGCGCGAGGAAAGCGTAGCGATTTTATCTTTTTCAAGGCCGCCTCAATCGTTGGTGAGGGACGTCAAATGGTCCATGCAAGCCGCCCATACAGCGTTCATGATCACACAAAGGTCGCTTCTCTGATAGAGTGTTCCACTCACTCGCTCGACAAAGCCGTCCGTAAACACGTGAACTCAGTCTCCGCACAACCGCTCCAACTGTTCAAGTGCCAACACCCTCGCTTCAGCCACTTGGGTCAATCTCTTCGAGCGAATGCCCAGGACGGCAAGCTGACACTACAACACCAAAGTACCATGATGATTCAAAATGAGGTTGGATATTGAAATTACCCGCTTGCCCAAGAGCGGCTGCAGTTCTAGTGTTTGTATTGAGTATTGAGTGTGCACATCATCAGTCAGTTACGTGTGTTTTGTTTTGTCATCCTGTCAAAGAAAGCAACAAAGAGAAAAAAGAATGCGCCCCGGAAGAGGAGGGGTTTGAACGGCGGCACTTCCGGTAGCGGTTCTTAGCAGACGACAACCAAAGGGCGGCGTTACTGCAGACGATACGTAAACAGAATAATTAGCTGGAGTTTGTTATTGATATTTTTAATTATTGTACTTAGGTGTTTGACTGTAATGAAGAATCTGTAGAGGATCATCAGTCAAACCGATAACCACTGTTATATTTACAAAAAAAAAGAATGACGCAAACATCCCCCTCGCGAGGGGCACGATCAAATGCAGAGCATTTCCGGGGGCGCACGACGTTAAGTAGATTGCGTTACGTTAATGTTGTTGCACTTGTGGCAACTGCTGACGAGAGAGCGCTCGTCAGCAGTAATTTGACTGAGTCAAGGATATAAGGCGCGTTCGTGGCCTCCCATTCTGTGTCGGCTTTGTGGCGCAGTGGGTAGAGCACCGTGTACATTGCGTTCCGCCCGCACGGTCGCGGGATCGAAACCAGGCGCTGGATGGTATTTTTTTTTAAATGCAGAGCATTTCAGTAACTCACGATGTCACCCCCCGTTGTCCCGTCGTAGTCCGCACCGTCGTTGTCCGCACCCCTCCCCCTCCCTTTAATAAAGAAAATACTATCCGGCGCCAGGTTTCGATCCCTCGACCCTGCGGGCGGAACGCAATGTAACCTGGTGCTCTACCCACTGCGCCACAAAGCCGACACAGATTGGGACGCTACGAACGCGCCTTATATCGTTTGACTCATTCAAATTACTGCTGACGAGCGCTCTCTCGTCAGCAGTTGCCACAAGTGCAACAACATTAACGTAACGCAAACTCCTTAACGTCGTGCGCCCCCGGAAATGCTCTGCATTTGATCGTTCCCCTCGCGAGGGGGATGTTTAGTCACGTGAAATATATACCCAGGGCTAGCCCCCTGGTGGTAGAATCAGTCGACGTCAAAACCGAAACCGAAACTGAAAACCCCAAATACTACAGGCACCGAGGCCGAGATGTTTGCTATATCGATCTTTAGTTGTGTCTTTGTGTAAAGTTGGCTGCCTTTGAGCATCATCACTGTACCTTGCTGGAAAGGAAAAAGCTGAACAGAGTAGACTGATGGAATTTCTCCTGGACTAGCATTTATTATATAGTGTAGGGGGAGGGGTGCGGACTACGACTACGGACGCCTACGGACGTCAACGCGGGTGACATCGTGAGTTACTGAAATGCTCTGCATTTAAAACAGCACGCGAGAGGCAGGAAGATGGTGGAACGTGAAACGTGCCGTGAACCCCCTGCCGCGGCTATGACGCAACTTGGCGCGGCTATGACGCAACACAATCCAACACAATCCACTTTAATCCAATCCAATCCAATCCAAATCCAAACCCAAACCAACCCAATCCAAGCCAATCCAATCGTATACAATCGAATGACAGACCGACGGGGAGCGATGCGGACTGCGACTACGGACGTCAACGCGGTGACATCGTGAGTTACTGAAATGCTCTGCATTTAAAAGGGTGGCTGAATCGAGTCACAGACAGACAGACAGACAGACAGACAGACAGACAGACAGACAGACAGACCAAAATTCCTGCGTTTAAGTAGCCCAACAAAGACTTTCGTCTCTAAAAAAAGGGAAGGGGAAATTGTAGCGAAAGAGGAGAGGGGGGCGGTATTTCGAGCCAGCGCGAGACGCTCCTTAGCGGCGACGCATGACGAAAGTGTGAGGGGGAGGCAGTGAGATATGCCGGACCGTGGCGACGTGGTGCGAGATGACGCCATCGCAACGCGTGTCGTCGTGCGCTCGACGATGACGCATTCACTTCCTGAGACGCAGTGATGATGATGATAACTTTATTTTGCCCGAAACTGTCCGCACCGCCGACGCAGAGGCTTGCCATAGCTGACATTTGCGCGGTAGGTTCAAACGCGATTTACAACAACGTGATCGGCGGCGGTGATGCGCTGCGAGAAAACGGCTGAGTAGTGCGCTCCGCCGTGATCCCGTGATCCCTTCCTGAGACGCAGCAGTTGTGCGCCGTGGCCAACAAGACTGCAGTTAGCACTGCGCAAAAATTTCGCATTAGGAAGTGAAGTAATTGTCAGCCTATTGTTTTAAATTGTAAAGTGTCATTCAGCTCCTTTCTGCATACTTTTTTTTTGAAAAAAGGTGGTTTAAGCCGAGTTTAGACTCCTGCCGCAACTGTCGTAATAACTTCAAAGAATGACGTCACTTCATGTATCAGCCAACCGAACTGCGTGACATGCCGTTTGTTTACTTCCATAGATCAGATAGCGTTTTTGCGTCGGTAGTATGAACATAGCCTTAGTATCTTTTAGGCCAGTTCAGATGTGGTTTGTAGGTTATCAACTCTTTTCATTGACGCTCTGTATCGCACCAGAAGTGCCCGGCATGGGTGCCGGGATTGTACCTATCTTCGAACGGAATAATATGGCTTGCTTGTGTCGCAGTTGAACAACACGTTACACGCGGCAAGGAAGCCGCAATGCAACGATGCAACCGCGCCAACTCTGCGACGACTCCCCTGCGCAGTCATGTGCGCTGCCTGTGCTGCGGACACAATGGCGGCGTAGCCCCGCCTTCGCATTGAAATGCTGTGACGAGCGCTTAGCCAGTCCTCCCATGGATCTTCGCCGCAGCCGCGACCGTCTTGCCCATTCCTCTCCAACCCCCAAGATCCTGTTTGCTGACTTTGTCAACGTAAGTAAGTACGCTGCCCGCTCACTCTGTGAAGTTGATTTTTGGGGGTGCGTAGTGCTGAGGAGCATTGAGTGGCTGCAGCGTGTTGCATTGCGTTGATCCAACAAAGTACGCGCGTGATTTGGAACACCGCGATGCTTTTGTTGAGCGTCGTGGCAGCTGCACGCAATGCAACCTGCAGGCCGCTCCTTCCCAGTTGCAACAGTACTGTGAACCACAGAAGCGGGCGCGTTCGATGTCCTCGTTTGCTGTGTACAGTGTCGAGGGCTCCAGAGCACCCCGTGACCATGGGCAAGCTACGTATAAGGCGCAAAGGTGTATTCCAGGAATGTGAAATAGTGGCTTATACAAATATTTTCCGTAGGGTGTTCTACGCCGCCGTTAAAAAATAGTACAGGGGGAGTAAAAGAAATGCGAACGGAGCATGCAGCCTCCGACGCATGCCGCACCATCCTGCTGCACTGTCGGCAAACTTCGTGCATGACTAGTTCTTTCAGAGCGCTTAAGAGTGTAACCTACTGTTAGGGGATATGCTGGATAAAGAAGCGACGCTCGTTATTTATATTGAGACGCCTTTTTATGCCCTGTCGCCACTGAGCATCCTGTTATCTACTACATACGGGAGCCAAGCGCGCAGCTGGATGATTGCAGTTATCATGGTATCCTTCAACGCTCATCCTGCTCGAAGCAGCGGGAAGAGGCGGCGCGAAATAAACAACCGGCGATGCTTCTTGATCAAGCGTTTCCCATAAATGTAAGCCAGCCTCTCAAACGCTCTCCAAGAACTGCGGATGTGCACAGTTTCCTGACTTTTGCAGCCAGAGCAGCCAGATCGTGCAGCGTGTGTCGGAGGCTGCGCGCTCCGTTGTTCGTATTTCTTTTAATTCCCTCTGTACCTGCGCCCCAACAAAAGTTTAGTAATTTTTCAACTTCAGTTTTTTTTTCGTAATATAGTATACCGATTGGATCTGTAAAAAGCATGGGTGAAAAAAAAGGGGCTATTGCGCAGCTGAGGTCGAGGACGCAGGTTTGATTCGGCAGCCGATTTTCTGATGGAGGCGAAAAGCAAGAACGCCCGTGTGTACGAGGTTTCGGCGCACATTTAAGATCCCCAGCTGGTCAAAAGTAATCCGGAGCCTTCCGCTACGGCAAGCCTCATCGCCTGCGTTGCGTCGGCGCATTAAACCCTTCAATCAACCAGTCAATCGAACCAAAAAGGGCTAAAGGAAGGGGGGGGGGGAAGGATTGCGGTAATCAGAAAGTATCGGGGGGTGTTCTGACACTGAAACACCCTCCTGGGTACGTCCCTGATATGTAATACCATGTGAACCACCCTGATTGCATATGTACAGGTTGTGCTCACTTGCGTGGCGCGCATACTGGCCACCCTGTGTGTGTGCCGCCATGCCGGCGCCAGCGCGTCCCCGTCGCTGAGACGGTGTCTTATGCACGGGCCGTGCGCAGCGCAGGCGCCCGCGACTCGTCCATGTCTGCCGGGCTGCCCGGGAAGTTTGTGTTTTAGGGCCGAAGCCCCTTAAGGGCTCTGGCTGTTGTAGTCTCATGTCGTCGTCGTAGCCGTCGTCTCATGGAGTCACGGTACTAAAACGCCGAGCCACTCGTTTACGCCTCGCGCTCGAACGTTTCGTAGTGAAAGGCACGAGACTTCTACACCAATGCTGTAAAGCTGTACCCCCCGCCGGTTTCATCTCCGTTTGCAAAAAGGACAAGGCGCCCAGAAAACGCTTTACACTGCATGCTTCGAACCTTCCCCGGGTGTCACATGAGTGGAGATGGCCCAAGATTTTTATTGTACAAGGCGTCGTAGATTCCATAACGTAGGGTGTGCCGCGTTAAAGACGGTTACACAAACATTGGCTGCTCCGTTCGTCGGTGTGACAACCTTGTGCCGCAATTCAACCTCAACTTCCTTACGAGCGAGTACAAGTTGGTTGTGGATCAAAGGCTGCAAAGCGAGCGCCGTAGTAGTGCTGTTGTGCGCCAGCGTTTGTGCTAAAAGGATTATCTTGTCGAACGGAGCTCAAAAGCATTACCTCGATGTCAAGCACTGTTTCCCTCAACTTCTCATACCCTACCTGTCGCAATGCACGAGCGAGGTCGTTGGTACAGATCAGCTGGTTGCCAGCTGTCGTGTTTTGGTATCGGGCACAGATTGCTCAGCTTTCAGCGAGCGCCTTCCCTTCGACCGTTAAAGGGTCCCTGACAGAACTTCTGCATCTTGGTTTTTTTGTTACGATAAGTAGGTAATGACGTACTTATCACGTGTGGAAACCTCATTTGCTTCAGCTTGCGAAGGTTGTTTAATTAGAGACGTTTTTCATGTGACCAGTCAGTTTCTGTTTCAGCAGGTGACGCAAAACGCGAGATTATCTATAAACAAAGCTGTCCACGTGACCGTCGGACGGATATAACAGGGCAGATGGATATCCTCGTGGCCGGCAGTTTCTGCGAATGCCACTACGTTGTGATATCGTCATCCGCTTAATTAAAAAGCGACCGTCGATGTGACGCAGGCTCTGCGAGTGCAAATTTTTGCCGCGGCTAGAGAACGACTCGCGACTCTCGACAGTGGGGAGACGCGCGCTGGGTGCAGCGGACCGGTCTGCCAACAGGCCCGCCTACACACGTGTTCGGCTTAGCACTGCGGTGGATATTCGATTGCCGCTGTCGTAAGCGGTGCAGTTGACGATTTTTAATACACCCCGTCATTGCACCATTTTACGCCTTTCTCATATGTACTGCCATGTTTAGGACTTGGGTCCATTTTCATGCAGCGGTAACAAACTATCGCGCGAGCTACCTCTGCCGGCCTGAGCCACTTCGCGGCCGTGGCCTCCGCCAGCGCAGCGACCGTGCGGCTGTGTCAGTGCGATTTTGGTGTCCTCGGCCCGTTTTCGCGTCCAGGGTATTAAGAAGCAATAAAAATAGTGCCTGGAATCGCTGTAGAACTTAGGTCGCGGCCAGATGCCCGATGAGCCGATGAAATCGCGGTGCCTCCGCCACCAACGATCGGGTCGTTTGTTGCTCGAGAGCAGAAGCTCCGACCTCCGATTGGAGTGGCGAGCCGGCGAAACGCCGGCAGTGCGGAAGCGGCGAACACAATCTCGTGACGTGTTTGGATGTTGTTTATTTACTCCAAATACTACGGATATCGATTGCGCGAGGTTAGCTGCTCGGTTGCGTTTCGCACAATTTAAAATTGACTTTAAACATTTTGTGGGCGTTATTAGCTGCTGATATTTTGCAGATGATGTGTCTGTTCGCACCAGTCTATCTCTGAAGTTATCGCTCCTTCAAAATTTTATGTCCTTACCCTTGTACCCGATAGATGTCGCTAGTCTTCCAGTTAACAGTGCATTCACTGCAGCGCTGCTGGTTAACAGCAAGAGAGAGAGAGAGAATAAACTTCTTTATTAGCAAAAAAAGAAGTGGAGTGGTGTCCTCATTTCAGGACCCCATTCGTGCGAAGCTGTTTAGCAAATCGCAATTTTTCGTGTCCGCAGTTAAATTGCCCCGCGCCCGCACGTGAGCGCGGGTTTCGCTGCGACCGCGTGGCAGTTAACAAAACAAAGATAATGCCGAGCGCTCGTGAGTGCGTGTTTCGCGGCGACCGCCCAGCGTCCCCGGCGATCGCCGGAAAAGCTCGGAAAAAGCCGGAAAAATTGCCAACAAAGTGGAAGCCCGCACCGCAGCTAAATTTCGGTAATTTAATACAATTTAGATTACGTTGTCTTTCTATTGGCGAAATGGTTGCAGATTTCTTCGGTTTGCCTCTTCATCTCACTTGAGCGCCTGTAGAACTTTCATTTGGCAGTTTAGGCACGGGTAACTCAGTGAAGTAGCACGAAAATATTTCAACGTATTTTACACGCCCAATCATAACAACATATCGAGGCGCTCTAATTATAACGCTTGATCGGGTATCATCGAATGTGTGCCCTCACCAACGTATGCATCGCAAGGAAACTAAAGCACGTACTGTCGCGGTTGGTTAGTGTCGCAATGGTTTTTAAAATGTTAAGCGGTCGCCTGGCGGCAATATGCATTGTGACGACAAAATACCATCACAAAGTAAAGGCGGAAACGAGGTTCCTGTATAAAGCATCATTTTTTTGAATCACGGTGAACTTAGGCTCCGCAAAAAACTAAAGAATCAAGTAGGGAAGAAGCATCCAACATTGTTACGTGCAGAGACGAACGTCGGCAAATCGAATAGCGTGCCGTTTGCCTTCTCCGCAATAACCTGTTGTGCTCTCGTTTCTATTAAAACCGATTTATATCGAGACCATATTCGATTAACCAAAAACAGCATGATAAAGACCGTAAAGCAACCCCTTTTCCTATTAAAACACAATTGCCGGTGTACACACAAGAGGACGAGAAAGGAGCCGTTCGCTCAAAACACAAGAAAGCCGCGCCCGACCAGACACTCAAACATACACAAACAAACCACAAGACAAGGTGGTTTGTTTGGGGGAGGCAGTGAGGCATGCTGGACCAGAAGGCTATGGCTGGGCGGTGGCGACGCCGCTGTGAGATAACACCATAGCAGAGCGTGCCGTCGGGCGCTCGGCGATGATGTGCGTTCACTACCTGAATGCAGTTGGCGGTCCCTTCCCGAGATGGTATAACGCCGCTGTCGCAGAGGCTTAACACCGCTGCCGTCGAGAGAACCCATTATAAGTGTTGAAGGAGTGAGGCAACCGGTGGATGTGCTTCGCGTCCTTCTCGTTGCGTGGCTCATCCGGAACCACGTGACAACATCGGGGGATGCTAAAACACGATTTACAACAACATGCGCGGCGATAGCGACGGGCTGCAAGATAACGCCAGAATAGTGCGCGCCGGCGTGCGTTCGCTGATCACGCGATCACTTCCCGAGACGCCGTGCAAACAAATTGTGCATTACGTAGTACAGTAATCGCCAGCCACCGTTCTTCTTCTGTGTACTGGCTTGGCTCGTTCTCTTTTGGCATAAACAAGCAGAGAGGACATTAGTGGAACGTACTTCCTTGCTCGCATAATTGCTACTTCACTAATTAAAATGCTCACATTGCTCATGTAGGCGGGACTACGTGTCTTTAACAGAAATTTCATGTCTAGGACTAGGCTTACTTTTAATTAGGTGAATTGTCCCTGCTGTCGTGGTCTTGAGGATGCGGGTCAGCCAAGGACGCGCGTTCGATTCACGGCCGCGGCGGGCGCTTTTTTAATTGAGGAGAAAAGCGAAAACTCCCGTGTGTTCGATATTTCGGCGCGCCTTAGAGATCCTCAGGTGGTCAAAATTAATCCGGAGCCCTCCACTACTGCACGCCTCATTGCTTGTGTAGTATTGGTGGTTTAAACCTCATAAACAGTCAAGCGATCGATCGATCGATTGATCGATCGATCAAAGGGTGTGGGTCAGTCAGTGTGCATTCCGGAGGTCGCTGGCCCACCCAAATCAGTTTTAACGTTGTAAACGCAATAATCAAGTTTTTTTAATTTTCTGAGCTGTCCATCATTGTGTGTAACTTCCGCAGGCGAGATACCAATTCCCGTCACCCAGATTCAAAGGGGAAGCCTTTACTCACCATCACCACAACCATCATCATGGAAGTGGCAGATAAACACGCGCTCGCCTGCATCGTGGAGGCGTTTCCCACCGGGCTGGAAAGGGGGTAGGCGCGACGCTGAGAGGGTGCCTGGGCGATCTGAAAACCCTGGAGAGCAGTCCGCGGCATGGGAAAACTACGTTGGCCCAGGCCTGGCGCGGGTTCGATAAGTGCGAGCATAGTCGTGGCTGCACATCGTCTGTCCGATGCTTCAGGCTAACGGGGCCCTGTGTTTGACCGAGTGAAGCAACTGCTTTCATTTGTCGCTGAAGTAAAGCGTCCTCGTTTTTACCTCCTGCGTCTCCAAGCTAATTTACGGTGAAGTATACGCTCTCTAGAGCCGAAGAAAAGTGGCGCTTTCCAGACGGTATAGCTGTTGTGTTATCAGCGCTGGACTCCTGTTTGTGTAGACAAGAAAACTCAATGTACCGAAAGTCATGCGCGCCTCACATCAGTTGTCACTCGTCTGTTATCTTACTCTGACGTATACACCAGATGTAATAAGCGAACGAGAGTTCGTTTTACTGCTGCATAAATAAACCACCTTCTTCTACGGTAATAAAGTAGCGCAAACAGGCAAGGCAAGGCGAGAGAGAGGGAGGTGACGGGAAGCAGACTCTTACTTCCGTCGGCTCGTAACTTGAACGTGTTATCAAGGAAGCGCACGGACGACAGCAGCCTTCGACCGCAGCAGTTGACACTGTAGACTTCCTTCGTGTATCTAAGATATCCTGGGAATAGAGACTTTTGCCTTGCCGTGCCGGATGAAAGCAAGAACGTGGTTTCCAGTGGATACGCTACGTCAGCCGACTCTGCGGCCATCTTCGGCTAACTGGCGTGCGATGGACATCGGTCGGCGCGGAAATAGGTCAGTGAGCGACCGACTTCGATTCACCACGCGACGAAAAGTCACGGCTTGTTCGTTACTTCGTGACGTCAGTCACGCGTAACGACCGTTGTATAGCCGCATTTTTCTTCACATTCCGCGCTGCGGTACCACTCGTCTGGCACAAATATATATTGTTTGCTCTGCAGCAAATTTTCAAATGTTTTGAGCGGCCGAACTTTTCTTGTGAACGCTCTTTGGAATTTGGAAGTTCACCGCAGCAACAAAAGTATACTTTTTTGCCGCACGGGTGGCGCCACCGCAGTGAATTCCCAGGGAAATTCGCGCCATAAAAAAGGGGCTTAAAGTCTGTGTTTCGCAAGTGGGAACTTACCTTCATTGCCATCTGCAAGGGCTTTAGCATGCTCATGAGATAGTCAGGACGCCGGCTACACCTCATCCCACTTCTCCAAAGCATTACTTCCACGTGAAGGCAGGTGTTAATGCCGACACTGCAAACCGAGCCTGGTTTGGAATTGGACGGTACGACAAAAGTTAGGGACATGATGTAATACAACAGCGGCTTCTACCGACAGGCGCCCAATGCACAAATTCACTCGGCTAATACGCCGTTCGCACAAGTTTCACATTCGCTTCTGGTTGGGGGCTGTTGTTCGTATCGCACTGTCTTAAAGGGGCCATGCCGAGAAAACACAAGTTGGTTCATTCGAAAGATTGGCCTCTTGGGAATCATACTGACACCACTTTTAAACGTACACTTGGCTGAAATAAGCTATATAATGAAAAAAAAAAGGGAACGGCCATGCGACCAACTAGTTCATTTCCCGTAACAGAACTGTCAATGACCAGTTGTGCGATTGGCTAACCACACTTTTTTACGTGACTCTGTTTGGTGACGATACCCCATATTTCACGAAACGATTACTTTATACCGTAGCAAAAACAAGCCAGGAGCAAATACGGTCAAAAACAAAGCAACGGCTTGACAATGGTATGTGGACGCACTGCCCTAAAATTACTAAGCTAGCGCCATTCTATGATCTCTCCGCCTTTAGCCCTCACCCGCCGCTCCTTTCCTCCTCCGTGTTTTTGCCTATTTTTCTTTTCTGTCACGTGGTATTTTTCTTTCTGCCTCCGCGCCGGTCGCCTCGCCGATGCCTTCGCCGGCTGGGACATTGCGCAACGCCGCCGCTGCGGCGCCATTTTCTGGCTGCCGAGCCACGGAGCTTCAGTGCCGGCTTTATCGTAGGCCGCCAGCTATAGTAGCAAATAGAATTAATTCTGCTCGTTCCGAAACAAATGTCGCATCGGTGTCGCTTTATGTTGATTCTCGGTGCCGATGTGTTGTGCCTTAGGCAGCGCGAATATCGTAAGGGGGGAGGGGGGGGGGAGGGGGCAAAAGACTTCGTTATTCCGTCCGGGAAACGCGACGCAGAAAGGAGAAAAGGTTTGGTTGCATAGATTTGAATGGGCATACTTCAGGCCGACGCTGCCATCACTCTTTTGCGAAGTAAGCTTCTGATATTGCTTGTTCTTGCTTTGTTAAATTCTGCGCAAGCTTGAGCGGTCACTGACGAAGAAATGCGTATCCTCCGCGACCGTCGTCCACCTGTGTTCTGAGTAGGCATTTGCGCGGAGCGGCGATGTTCGTGCCGTCGTAAGCTTTGCTTTGGATAAGAGGCCGTGTATTTGTCATGTGCGCGCTAAACTTCCAGCATAATTATCTGCGGAAGTAGCATGTTTCAGTGGGTTCTCGTAAGGGTTTCGTGACTCGAGAATTGTTCCACCTGAATTCGCGCTTGTTTTGGCCGGACGGCAGCTTGCGTCTGGCCATGTAGCGTGTCGTCCCAGTGCGTGTAAGCTCTTTGTGACGGTGAAGTCGTGTTTTGTGTGTGTTATGACCGGGTGGGTATTCTAATCCCGTTGTTATGACATTGAGTGATTTGCTGCGTAATATGTGCTTGGTAGATGCGGCGAAAATTGGGGCTGTGACGACAAAAAAAAATGCGGCTAGGTAAAACAATTTAAGGCCAGCTAATCTGGTGACCGTGCCGTGGACGTACGTTTGATTCGCAATTTCTGTTATCGCTTTGTTAAATTCGCTCACGTTTGAATGGGCACTTGAAAATGCATACTCGCACCGCAACGGCTGTATGCCCTTTCTTCTGTGTATTGCACAGAGGACCGTTAATTACATCTTACGCTTGCATTACACGTGATCCCGTAAATTTGCAGTGTGCGCGCTTAATTCATCTTAGTAGTCAACGGCGCAGCGTATCCAGTCACTGTGATTTGAACCAAACCACACTGGGTGACTATATTATTTTCAGCAGACCTATTTTTGCCCAGCAAAGCGCTTGTTGAGCGCATTTAGTGTAAGCGAGTTGAGCAGTGGACGCGGCACTGAGCAGATGCGCGAACACGAATTTGACCATGCTACGGTAGAACGGTCACTAACTCTCTTCTGCAATGCATTATTGCCTATATTTGCGGAGTGTTTGTGGCGGCATCTCAAACTCGGTGGTGACGTTTTTTCCCTTCTCAATAGGATTATTTCACGGATCAATTTGAGCAACGGATATTGGAGAAGCTTGGCGTTTAAAAACCTAACCCAAAAGGCCACTCCAGCATTTTTCTCACAGGAAGCCACGTCAGCAGCACAAGCCACCTGCACTACGTCCTTACGGACGTTTTGTACAATAAAATATCATTTGGTGGCACCAATTCATTTTTGTGATATACCTTATTGTTTCTCTTGATAATCATCGCGACAAATGGTTCTTTCGAATTTCTTCAGGTGCAATGTACAAATATGCCAGAATATATTCCAGCACAAAACAATTCCGTCCAGGCGCTCCATTAATAACGGCTGTAAACGACATTCGCCCGGTAAAAAAAACGTATTGCAGGATTAATAAACTGTAGTAATTAGTGACATGGTTTGTGCCAAGAGGGACTCGATCTCTGGTTCGTATGAGAAAATAGAGGCCACAGATCTGTAATTTCAGTTTACCCGAATCGATTGATCGCACTCTTCTCTGGCGCCTATTCCCAGAATTACAAGCCTGCGTTTTTCACTCGGTTCGCCCATGACGTACGGCCGCATGTGCAGTTTAGTAGTATCCGGATGCGAAGTCGGGGAAGCGGGACTTTTCACGTCGCTGTACGTGCACACACGCACAACAGCATGCGTATATATTTTTAATCTATTCACAGCAGCCTATAACGACATGAAGGTGAAAGGAAACATTTCTACAAAAAAGGCAAAACACTCTAAACTGCGCGGAATTAAGATAGGATGTAGGTTGTTAGTAAAATCGGGGCGCAGAGTGAACGCCGCTAATGATTTCACAACCATTGCAAGAAAGGCGAATGCAAGGACGCCAGCGCCAGCGCTCCGAACGGCGGCATTTCCAAATGAAGCGCTCTGTATATTACCGCTAACAGTGCGCAAGCCCTCTGTGCAGTGATTGCAGGACCACAGTCACGCGAATGCAAGAACGGAACTACCGTAACAGAACAGTTTGAAATGTCCACGCTCGATCCTTTCGCATTCACGAGCTATCCTGAGATGTTACAGCATGCACGCACACGTAAACAAACGCGCTGTGCGTATGCGCCAGAGGCATCCACCCCGCAAATATCCCCTTGTAGACAAAAATATAAAACAAAACACCCTCACTCAGTGCGTGTTGGTAAAACGGGCTCTAGAAATCCTATAAATGCTACCAAAGAGCGATTGCGGCGCGAAAACAAGAGCAAACTGCACGAAAAACTGCAGCGAGAAGCCCGAAGCGCTGCGAGGGCATCTGCTCTGAAGCAGTCCAACAAAAATGGCGGCACCGCCGCGGAGTTAAAGGGACCCCGGCGCCGAGGGTGAGGGGAAAGAAAAAAGAGGGCAGCGGAGTAGGAGGGAGCAGTTGGCGCTACCTTAGTAGTTTTAGGGACCTTATGTGGACGAGCATGGTAGCACCATCTGGGAGGACTGATATGGCGCAAGCAAGACTGCACATCCGAATGACGCAGTGGAAGGTCGTTTGGAAACGCGCACTTATCACTTCATTGCTGACGTCCCGAAAACACACGATTTGGCGGGAGATAAAAAAACTTCATTATATTTCTTAGTGATTACAGCGGCTGCTGCCGGACAGGCGCTGTGGGCACTCTAAAACACGAAATCTTTGGAATATGACAAACTTGTACTTTGTCTGCATGGCCCTTTTAATCTCTGCTTTTCCTCACGCAGGTTTGACACTCCAAACCATCGGAAATGAGCACGTTCAGTCTGTTGGTGCCCAGGGACTACGGCTACGTGGTCCTGGTGGGCGTGGGATCGATCCCTGTCAACATATGGCTTGCTTTGCGCGTCTGCCTGGCCCGGCGCAAGTATGGCATAAAGGTACAGCACTGTCCCACTGCGGCAGGGTGGTTGGCTTGTACTAGTGACTTGGCTCCGACGCACATCTAGATATAAACAAGTCCAGCGTAGCCCGGTGAACACTGAAAAGAGTTCCCCCGGGCAGCCAGCGCAGGCCAAAGCTTCCCGAATAGAGTGTGGTGTACAGGTGAAAACCCGATCTAACGAAGTCGCCGGGAACCGCGAATTATTTTTTTACCAGGAGTTGATTCATAAATTCAATGTATAGATGGAGGCGCATCCAAGCAGCTGCCATGTCATCGTGATTGCGCGACACTCGCCTTCGGATTATTTAGCAATGCGTTAGAAGTCAGCGGTGAAGGTCAGCCAGGCGGGGCTCGCCCTGAAGTCATCGCGTCCCAGTAGACGCAGGAAACACAACGGTTTTTCGCTGTACTACTTCCCCGCTGAGTGGAACATTCTTGGCTTTCATATTCTTGCATCACGTAAACAGGGATTCCTCCAACTTCTCTTGCGGGGTGGTCTTGAAGTTCTTTTCATTCGACGCAGTTTCAGGTGAGTGAGGGATATGACATTTATTCAGAAACGCTCCCCCTTATGGGGTGATGGCGGTTGTCCACAGGGCCGCCGCAACTTGGAGACCTCGGGAGGTGACTAGCACCTGGTCCGAGGCCTCGGAGCTCCGAAAGGCCTGCTCCCAGGCCTGGGGTGTGTGGAGGGGTGGGTCGGGATCCTTGGTGCACTGGCAGACGGAATGAAAGTGCGTGTCCAGTGCACCACAGTGCGGGCAGCGGGGTGAGGGAAACAGGTGGGGGTGGGAGTGCTGTAGGATTTTGCGGTGGGGGAAGGTGTGCGCTTGGATGATGCGCCACATGCGGGCCTCCTCTGGTGATAGGGTAGTGGGGGGGGGGGGGGGTCTGACTGGCTCAGTCTGTGGTGCAGTGTAATGTCGGTGTATGTGTAGAGTGGGCTGGGGATGCTGTGGTTAGGAGCAAAGCAGCAGGAGCCCGGATAATGAGTTCTCGAGTACGTGAATGTACCGCCTCATTGCCTCCTAAGCCAGTGTGGGCCGGAATCCACAGTAGCTCAACAATATCATGGGGAGGGTGTTGGAGGATGATATGGAGAGCTTGTGGCGAGATTCGACCCTTCAGGTAGTTGGAGAGGGCATGCTGGGAGTCGGAGAGGATGGTGGTGGTTTGGGAATGTTGAACTATTGCGAGGGCGATGGCGGCTTCCTCTGCTACCGTAGAGGAGGGAGTGAGGACAGATGAAGTGGCATTGATGATGGCGTCCTTTCCCTTCGAGTTCGTGTAAAGCGTGCTGGCCAGGATGCCGTCTTCTGCGGCCACGCGGCAGCTGAGTTTATCTCGTAGACCTCCATGAAAACAAAACTAGATGGCTCGTTTTTTTTCTGACGTGGCACGATCATCTTGGGGCGTTCTGACCAAACATATTTAAAATGGCTCCTCTTTTAAATGTGTGTTTCTCCAAGTACTTTGTAAAATCGGGAATGGGAATGAATCTGTTTCGGTAGTTGTAGTTCATAAAAGCATTGAGCCGTACAGGCACTTGCGGGGGATCAGAATTTTTTCGTTAGATCTGGGAGTTCTTAAGATCAGGTGTTGTGTAATTCGAGTTTGGACTGTATTTTGAATTCGCAAACAAGACGGGGACATAGGGAGACGGACGAAACAGACGTTGTCTTTTTTTGTCTGCGTCTTATTAGCGCTCTTCAAAATGCAACCTTATCCACTAGCTCGGGTTCGTTGCAAGAGGTGTTTGCTTTTTTTTGTTTCGTGTTTACGTTTTATTTTCATTTTTCCTTTCCAGAATTTAAATCTCCATTGTAATTAACATGAAAATCAGGAAGTTGGACATCATTAACCGAGGAGACGGACCTAAAATATGGGCACGGTGGCAACACACACTGGCTCACTGGCGCCAGAAATTGTGAATGTGTTCCGTAGGGTCGATAATTTACTTGGAGATCCTTGCAACATGTTCGTTAGAATTTTTTTTTTAAAGTACCGCTTTGGGTGTGTGAAATTGATCATTATCATGGAAATCTTTCAGAAATCGTGGGAATCGCTCCAGACAATAAAGGTGCCATTTAGATAGAAAAAAATGACACCATCTTCCTGTAGGGGAACACTGAGTAGTATGCAAAGCAGCCATGGGGTCGATTCAAGTGCCCATTAGTTTTCAGTTCGTCGTTTCCGTTAGGTTTAGGTACGTAGCCACCGTTATTTACAGTTGGTTTTCATGGTAACTACCACCTTTTCCCTTACCGGAACTACGAAATGGAAATTGCGTTGAGCCCCAATGGCTGTTTCGCATACGATTAGGTCAGTTCCCCTACGGGAACATGGTGAATTTATTAGATGCGACGGGGCTATGTCCCTCCCCTCCCTTGTCGCTGTTGCGCCGTCCACACCCCCCCCACGGCGCTGCTCGGCTTGCTGAACGCCCGTTGGTGTCTTACCCTTTAATGGCTCCTGGAGCGACAATGTTTACGGTGTCTTCCTGGGCCGGCCCGATATGAGCCGAGCATGCGCAGTGGGGGTGTGGATGGCGCCACAACAAGGGAGGGACATAGCCCCGACCATGGATGCTGAGCGACAGTGTTGGGTGTCCGCACGAGACGAGCACGCTTCCCCTTAAGGGCTCCTGGAGCGGCAGTGTTGCCGGTGTGTTCCTGGCGTCGGATGGATGGACGACGGACGACGGAGCCGAAAGCAAGAGATGCTTTGCATCTAAAACACAAATCGGACTGTATGAGCGCGGATCAACCGCTTGAGAATAACAAGCTTATCCACATGGTATCACTTGTATTGAACAAATACGCACAGCAATAAATAACATCGTATGTGGCACCCTAAACTTCAAACAGCGAAGACAATCTCCAGATCTACGGAAACGTGACTCGGCCAGGTAATCCCAAAGTTCTCAGAATAAATAAGCGTATGCGTTTGTGGCCTTTGTTGCGCATGAAACACGCGTCCTATTCAAAACAAGCGGGGTGGAACCATTGCGAGAACGACCTATTTGAAGAGGCTTCCACAAGGCGCTGTGAGCCCACAAGTGAAGGGGGTACGGACCTGAAAATGCTTTCCGAAATGAATAGCCATTCGCCGTACCACTAAGACTGCTGTCTTAGCCTCCCGCTGAGACAGCGTAGAGCTCTTGTGCTTTTGAGGACGCGGATTCGACATTGGCAGCCCGGCCGATTTTCGTGATGTAGGCGAAAAAGGAAAACACCGGAGCGAAGAGATTTTTGTGCTCGTCAAAGATAGCGAGGCTCCCTAAATTAATCTGTAGGTCTCCACTGAGGCGTATGCATGGCTGAGGTTCAGTGTGGCGTATACAACCTTTACGTTCATTGAGCGGCTCAATCAGTGATTAGATACAGACGAGTGAGTACGTGTATTTGCACTGGGCTTCTCTTACATGCGATGAAATTTGCAATGTCTCAACGCTAATGCATACGAAAAAATCTTCGAGGTCAAACGAGGTCGTTGCATTTATTATTTGTATCGGCTCTTCCCAGATGTCGTAGCATTGATGTTTTGGTGCAGTTGCACAAGAGAGGGTTTAGACTCCGCACTATTCGTGTTAAGCTGGTGGACCAAAGGCAAAATGACTTGTGTTCCATTTGCGCCCATTTCAATCGTGTCGTTTGTTGCACTTACCAGGCCTCCAACCAACTACATGCACAGATGCCGATGACCAGCATTGCTTATTTTACCTCGCAGCTGAATCGTCTGCTTTAGACATCAGGGCTCGCTCGGAATGGAAAGTTTTGAACGGCATGGAATGAACGAATCAGAGAATCAACCTTAGACATTTTAGGTGCAGGTCACGTCAGGGGCTCGCCTTGTCGTCGTAGCTCACTCGGTGGACCCAAGTAGAGCCCCATGACGTACCGTCGTAGCGGAGTCCCGTCGTAGCGGCGTCCCACGGAGGCTTCGAAAACCAAGCGGTTTTATATAGTCATAACCGTTCGAAACTTGTGAACCGCTGGCGTTTTTTATGTATTTCCCCGTTGTTTAGCGCACAAAAAAAAACTGCAGATACATTTGAGGCAAACATACGTAATTAACTGGAAGCGCCCGCGTTCATTCACTTAGGAACGCTCGTTGAGTCGGTTTTTTTACGATAGTAAGTGAAAAAAAGTGCCAGTGCAACGCCGGCACGTGCGGGAGGAAAAGCAAGCACAAAAAGTACAAGACTCCCGCTGGTGCGGTTTCAGGCGGGGGTGCGCGAGCACTGCGAAGGCGGAAATTTGAATTGCATTGGGCAAACCTCCGTTGTATTCATCATGAGAGGAGTGAGACAGGGCGGCGAAGAGCCTGATGGTTGGTAGAAGTGAGCGGATAATGGCGCTGCAGCCCATTTTGGAGAAATCACTGCTCTGCACTTCCGACAGCTGAGTGGAACGGCTTCAAATTTTTTCTGTTAATCCGGCTTTTTATCTTTTGCAGTTGCCGACCATGTATTCAGATAGCAACATCGTCTTCAACTGCATTCAGCGGTCGCACCAGCATTGTAAGTGCGTCTTTTTTTTTTTTCCTGAGCAGGTTCTGACTTTACCAATTTAGCGCGAGCGCTGTTCACTTTAGCGCTGTACCGATTTCAGACCATGCATGGCGGTAACGCCTGCTGAGCAAAAAATATACTCCACTGCTGACTTCTTAGCGCGACTGCGAGGTTCTGCAGTCTGTGTCAAAGGCTTATAATCTTCGCCACGAGTTTTTGGGCTGTGAAGAATTTGAACAAAAAGCCTAACATTACACTTTGTCCCAACTATTTATTGACAACGAGTAAGAAAGGAGCTTTCGCGTGGTTTTTGTCACAAAAAAATTCAGTCTCACTCCAGAAGTAAGCTTGTTTTGGCTTCTTTCTAGCCTATTGATTTTTCGCATGGCGTGTAATCTCTGACAAAGGCTGCGTATAGATATTTACTGGCCGTAAAATATAACGTTTAAATTAAATTTGTTAGTTTGGCAGTAGTTGGAACGAAATCCTGGCTCCATTTTTTCCAAGCAAAGATCGCGTCCTTGTAGTTCGATTAGAGTACTAAATCATACCAGCAGTCAGCTTGATCAATCAACACCTATTATTGGGGCAGCGATAGTTTATTGAACGGGAAAAGAACGTTAGAAGAAAAATTGGCGCCATTTGCGCTATAGAAAATCGAAAGAGAAAAAATAAATTTCACAAATTATCTGACAAAATAAAAATATGCGTCTTATACCATCTCCCCCAAACCGAAGAACAAACGAAAGAATTCCGCAAATAACCTTGGAAATACGTACAAGCAAAGCGTAAATGGGCCAAACTCTGCAGTACACCTTGTTCTTCTTCTGAAAAAAATACATAATTAGCAATGTAGAGGTACTTCATTGCTATAATGATATAGAGTGGAACCTCGTTGATGCTTAAAAAAACGCTAGGGAGGAATGTACAATCCCGAAAAGTCTATGGAAAAAATTTTAGTGTTCATGATTGAGAGCGTAGTAACCGGGAAATCGTATGAACCGAGAAACGTATCAATGCGGCACTACTGCAGTTACATCATTGCGAAAAGAAACAAAAGAAACTTAAAGAATAAAATAAGCACGTCTTTCGTTACTCATAGCCTATTTGGCTGTAAAAAAACTCACCCCCTAGACAAGCGGCATAAGAATGCAAGACATTAGTAGACAATTCTTTGAATTTCTGCTGATTTTTACTTTGCTGTTGACCCCAGTTTTGCCCCTGGCAAAGTTCGCAAGGATAGAAAATTGAGCTAATTGGGCGAAGTCCACCGTCACTGCATCAAGTACGGGGTTAATGGGAAAACGAGAACAACACGAGCGCTTGTTTGTTTGAGTACACTGTGTGTTGTGCGATGGAAGAATGAAACTAGAACTGTAATTTAGGACCGCAAGGCCCCAGGGTCCTTTCATCATTGTAACCTGGACTGCTGACCGTGATGACTCCTCGATAAAGCATGCATGACGACGAGTTAGTGGGCAAATAATGCCAATTAGTCGCGAGACTTCAGAAGTACGTCAAGTACTGAAGATAAAATTTTCAATTGCCTTATATTGTGCTGCAGTATGACGCTTACACCATAATAAAGGGCGGTTACACACGTGGCGCACAGGCTGCCTGATAGCAGGAATGCCAATTTCGCGCAGCCAAGAAAAAACTCGCCTAACCTGAGACGCCGATGCGGCAAATTGTAGCAGCCAGTAGGTGTCCTAAATATATTACGGACCTCGTTATCTCCCTTGGACAGTATCCTATCACAGGAATCGCGTACTCATTTGATGAAACAGCCTTTTTGTGGTGGCGCGAAATGCCAAAACGCAATAATGCTACCTTTCCGCGGGTTCCCCCAAAGTTCACGCAATGAGAACACAAGCTCATCGCGACAGCATAATTTTGCTACTGCAATTATTCCTCTTGGTAGGAAGTAAAAATCGGGCGCTAATTGCTGGCGAACAGTGATTGAAATCACTCCTGTAATTTCCGACTAAATAAATTTGCATCTCTATAGGGATGCACTTTGAAGTTTTTTTACAAGCCCTGAAATAAGCTAAGAGAAAGTAAAGAGCTTCAATACAATTCGCACAATAAATTCCTAGCATTGAAGTTTTGTAATGCAACAGTTTGAAAAGTAATAATTTCTTCATACAGGATGATATGGGTGTCGATACTTATCGTCATTTGGGTTAGAACGATTCGAAAGGCTCTGGAAACGTGTGCCAGTATAAACTTGATAAAATAGGCGAATAGTTACGCCTTACGATGCTCTACAATTCTATTCAATGATTCTAATAATACTTGTACATCAAAAGAACACACAATGCAGAGAATGCTTCTCACAAAAAAAAAAAATCCAGGAAAAACACGAGTGGCGCACAAGCCAACAGCTGGCAATGAAAAAAAAAACTCTTTTGTTTGTGGCCCTCATCCTTTATCATTTCCGCAAAGAAACGCTCCACAGAAATGTCGGGGACGAGACCTCACAATGACTCTGCAACTGGTATAATGAAATTTGGGATTTTGTCTTGAGGCAGATTTTCAAAAGTTTCCAATCACAAATATCATGAACGGTAAGAAATCATCTCCGTACCTTTTCCTGCCTCCTCGTCTTACTGCCATATGGAATGACCGGGCATGTGCTATTCGGTCCTTCTCGAGCAGACAAGACATTTCATCCCAACGCGAAGCTTCATTTACTGATCCTATGATGTGCCTCTTTTTTTCATTTTCTTCTGCATATTCTGGGTCATATATACCACCTGTAACACAGTGGGCTGTAGCTTCAACCAGCTAGCAGCGTTAAACGTCGTGACATCAATTTGCACAAGCCCATTGCAGCTATTTTGTGGCGAATTTTCAGGTCTCAGTGCATGCCGGCGTTTCGCTTTTCGGGAAATATTTAAACGAACACACGTATAAAATATAATGCTGCACCAGTCGTAATTTCGAAAACCAGTTTTACGGATGCTTTAAGGAAATTG
>CM023456.1:116786951-117140266 GCA_013339765.2 Haemaphysalis longicornis | reverse complement strand
TAAATATCCCCAGGTGGTCAAAATTAATCCGGAGCCCTCCACTACAAAGCGCCTCATCGCCCGTGTTGCGTCGGCACGTTCAACCCCACAATCAATCAATCAATCAATAAATTTCAATCAATCAATCAATCAATCAGCCAATGGCCCTGCGCAGAGCAGAACAGACGGTCGAGCTGTCGATCCCACTGGAGGTGCAAAAGATCAGGAATAGAAAGAAAGAGACCTGTGGCATATAATTTCTCTGTAGAGGCGTGTATTGGGAGATCGGGCAAAGTGAGTAACTTGGTGGCGCGTGGTGATCGCGGACCTAATGACATGGTTGAAGGATGAAGGAATGACCTTGGAAGGGAAAGGCCAGAACCCGCAGTATGAAACACGTGGAACAGGGGTACCATCAATGTTAAGAGATAAGAGTGGGTTGACAGGTCGTTGATATTTAGTAGCAGAAAGGAGAAGCAGCTCTGGTCTCACTGAAACTGCTTGCAGGCCTGAGCAGGCAAAGAATGGAGAACTGAGGTTAAGGCCAGATTGCAAAGTTAACTCCACGTCCACTGGAGACCCACAAGTGCCACAGAGGGTAATGTCATTGGCGTATAGAAGCGGGCGGCAAGAGGTTGGATACTTGGACAAACCTCTGGAAAGAGGGGCAAGAGCGAGATATAGGAGGGTAGGTGAGAGTACAGCACCTTGAGGGGTACCGTGGATAAGGGTAATGGGTGGGGATAGAGTGATCCCAAGTTATAATCGAGCCTGTCAGGAGTGGAGGAACAAATGAACATACGAGTAGAGATGGGAGCCACGAAAGTCCCAGAGGGGTGAAGGGACAGTGTCGTGGAGGAAGGTATCGAAGGCCTTGCGTACGTCACCGCCATGCGAGCATGCATGAACTTGATGTCCTGAGGGCTGAAAGTTGGCTGAAGAAGGAGAAAGGTCTTAAGTAGACAGACATATGGGGACGGTCTGATTGTGGGGAAGGAAATGGTACTGTCGAGGAGGTCTGTGAGACACGCGAGAACCTGTCTTCCCTGCGTGCGGAAGCTGGTGTGTGGGTGTCAATGCACTTAATGACAAACTTGTGCTCCTCTCGAGCATGTGTGTAGGTAGATCGTATATATTTGGTAGCTTAAATATAGTTTTGTGTACCCATAGGTCAGGAGGCCTGCACATTTACTGTTTTTGTTCAAAAGTAGTGTTCTTTCTGTGGAGGAAACTGCTTCACTTGATCTGATTTAATGAACTTGGTCGGAGACAAGCATCTGAAGTTGGGGCCACTTCTTTCGGGAAAACTCACATAATTTCTGCGTGCTCTTGGCCTCGTACCAGGCTACGGTGGTTGGATAAGTCTGAGTTGGTCAGTTGGAACCTCCTCTGCTCACACATGGGGCTGATGTTTCAGTAAAGGCTTAAAGGGTCTCTGAGCACTCCCATACCATATGCTGTAGTGGGCTAAACTGGGTGCACAAATTGCAGGTTGTGGGATCGACGATCTGCCATATGAGGCCATGGAAGCACAAGTTTGTAAATGACAGAGTGGTGCAGTTTACTTCTCTGCAATTGTGGTGGCCTTCAGCTTATACGTCTGTGTATCTTGGTAGCAGAACAGGCCTTAGATTGTTGCCTGCAAAACGTTTTTAAGGCGAAGCTTTATATGGTTAAGCGAAAGGAAAATCCCAGTGGTCTCATGTATTCAGAAAAGTCCTCCGGCAGGACCCCATGCACATGCATGAAAAAACCAGGTTATAGAGGGGTGGTATTACAAATACAGATATTTTTTTGTATAAAAAGCAGGACACTGACCAATGTTGCAACCAAATTGCCATTTCGGGATCTGTACGGATCCCTTGTTCACAATGGATTGATGGCTTAGCAGCAGGCTCCTAAGTAGTGTTGAGCGCATGACGTAATGTTCGGGAGTACACGTGGTTTAAAGTGCTAGATGATCTGTTGATTGGGTTGCGTGTTGTCTGAAATATTAGTGATGCGAGATTAAGCCTCGTTGCGAAATTCTTTTCTGTGGCTATGATGCGCGCGTGGTCCCAGTCTATCTTGTGGTCCGTCTTGTCGGCATGCTCTGCAAGTGCATTCGTCACGGTATGGGCCTTGGTGACGTCATTCTTGTGCTGTTTAAGACGCCGGCAGAAATTTCCGCTTTCACGAATGTATACCGATTCGCAGTCGGCGCATGGGATTTTGTAGACCACACCAGGGAAACGTTTCCGAGGGAGGATCCTTCACGTTAAGGAAGTCACCCTTGAGCTTGCTTGCTGGCACATGCGTGATCTGCACACCACTTTTACTGAAGAGACGAGCAAGGGCTTCAGTTACACCTCGAATGTACGGAACCACAGCACGCTTGCATCTTGACACTGTATTATCCATGCCTTGAATGTTTGGCTGCTGGTTATGCATGATGAAATTAGTTATCTTCCTAATAAAATGTTTGGTGTACCCATTCCTGATGAGGTCGTCTTCAATGGTCTGGAGCTCCTGCTTTCGTCGGAACAGGTGCGAATGGCTCGTTGAACCAAAGAACGAACCACTGAGCGCTTGTGAGCTACCGGATGAGCTGACTCGTAGTCAAGGTATCTACCGGAGTGGGCTGGTTTTCGGTACACGCTGAAGGCGAGGCCTGTGGGAGCCCGCTTCACAACTGCGTCCAAGAAAGGAAGGCAGCCGTCTTTCTCTTCTTCCAAAGTGAACTTGATGGAAGGCTCGACCTCGTTCACGCAGTCAAGGAAAGGTTGTACGTCTTTCTTCTTCATAACGCAGAAGCAGTCATCGACCTATCTCAGGAACACCTTGGGTATCGGCTAAAATAATTCCAATGCCTTGTTTTCAATTACTTCCATTGTAATATTTGCAGTCGTGACAGAATTTGATGCTCCCATAGCGGTACCGAAAACTTGCCTGTAGAATTCGCCCTTGTGCGAGAAGCAAGTGCTAGACAGGCAAAACTGTAGCAAGGTGCAGAGCTCAGTGACATCGAACGGCGTGCGATACACTAATGTCATGTCCTTGTGGAGTAACTGCCCGGAAGTGAAGCCCTTGCTCGTCTCTTCAGAAAACGTGGTGTGCAGATCGCGCATGTGCCAACAAGCAAGCTCAAGGGTGACTTGCTTAACGTGAAGGATCCTCCCTCGGCAACGTTTCCCCGGTGTGGCCTACAAAATCTCATGCGCCGACTGCGAATCGGTATACATTGGTGAAAGCGGAAATTTCTGCCGGCGTCTTAAACGGCACAAAAATGACGTCACCAAGGGCCACACCATGACGAATGCACTTGCAGAGCATGCCGAGAAGATGGACCACAAGATAGACTGGGAGCACGCGCGCATCATAGCCACGGAAAAGAATTTCGCAACGAGGCTCAATCTCGAATCACTAATAATTCAGACAACAAGCAACACAATCAACAGATCATCTAACACTATAAACCCAGTGTACTCCAGAACATTACGTCATGCGCTCAACGCTACTTAGGAGCCTGCTGCTAAGCCATCAATCCATTGCGAACGAGGGATCCATACGCATCCCGAAACGTCAATTTTGTTGCAACATTGGTCACTGTCCTGCTTTTTATACAAATGCCTTTACCTGACCAGATGGAATTCCAGATGAAAAATGAATGTGTGGAATTCCAGATGGAACTCCAGATGGAATTCTAGATTGAAAATGAATGTGTGCAAGAACTTTTTCTGGTCTTGTGCTTCTTAAAAGACACAAACCTCATCTAGCAAGCATAAAATATGATGCCTCCTCCTATGCTTTGTTGCAGTGTCGATTTAATCGGAATGTTTTGCCTTGCCTACAAGCACAGCCACAAAAATGCATGCATGTGGGTGCACTAGAGACTGGAGTACTGTGCCTAGCTAGTGACTTAGCGCATACAGATAAAGCAGCCAGTGACAGCAGGGGATTATGAGCACAATCAGCAGGAAACAAGATGGCTGTCAAATGCGTTGATCAATGGCGCAGGCATGTTCGCGTAGCAGCTTTTCCTAGGTGGTGCTACTGCGGGCGTTCCTGGGGAAGCTTTGCCGATGTCATAATGCCACACTCTAAGAAATCGGGGAAGCAGTTGAGGAGTCCAACCGTCATTGTACTCTTGCAAGCGTTGGTGGACTCCCTCGAAAGCTGCGGGGAGTTGGATGCAATGCTCGCTCCCCATGAGGAGGAGAGCAAAACTGACCGCGTACTCTTCTCGTGCGCGGCGGAGTGCAGCCCCAGTTCTGCTCCCGCACCAGTGAAGAGTAAACCTGCGCATCGTCTCCCATCTCCAGTACGAAGAGTAGAATTGCAATTTCATTCTTGTCCAGTGCGGGAGTAAGCATGGAGATGCACTCCTGCCATCTGCGCACACCAACTCATCAGCGATGTTTTATTTGCATACGAATATATTATATAAAGCGGTTGTGTAAAAAGCGCCCGATTACTTCTGCCGCGCATTCTAAACGTGCAAGAATATGAATTCGTGTAACGATTGCTCGCAGCGTTCAGTGGCGGCAGGCGGCAAACCGAAGGAACTAATCTACGGACCGCTGCAGACGGTCGCTTTGAAAGAGTTTGATAGACGTACGCTTGTCCCGCGCCTAGTCGAGCTAAAAAAACGGATTGTAAATCTGAGATCGATTGAGAAAAATGGTGTTGCAAGAAGTGAAGTCCGCGCTCTTCTGATAGCTCAAGCTTCAAGCGCAACACGAACCCGACCCAACAACCGTGGCTAGTGTCGCCGAGATAGGCATGTACATACAATAGCCTATCTGCAAGATCGGAGTGTGAGGAACAGGCGATACCACTGCGAGGGCATCTCAAATACACCCTCTGCGGTGAAAACTATCTCGTCGGCTGACGAGCGACGATAAAAGCGTACACACCAATCGGTTGCTGGAACTCAAGCGCCTTTGTTAAGCAAAGAGAAATGATGACCCCCCCCCCGCGGCGGCGCAGGCGTGGATCACGATACGTAACGCGTCGTACATCCGGGGGATCAGGTAACGCGAACCGCCCGAGCAAGCGTGAGAAAGGCACCTTCAGCGAGCCACGAAGTGCGCGTGTTCTGCAAAAACCTACACAGGCGGTGAACCCGCCAGGGCCGGACGGGCGACTTACAGGCCGCGCGAGACCGTAATGTCAATGTGCTACGAACGAAGTGGGCTTTCAAGCAGACGCTTCGTGCAACATGGGAAGTTGGACCTGCCCTTATCGTCATACTTGCTTCGACACAGTATACGACGCGTGTTGGCTAACTGCTGGCCGCTTGTGCGTCAGCGCGACATCATGCACACGCGAGCAAGTCGTGTATTTGTTCATTCGTGCGTGCGTGCGTGCGTGGTACTAGTTTTTCTTTCGGACGAACATCACAGCGGCGACGGCGCTGAGGCCGATTTCGGAACTATGCGCACTGTGTAGCGATGCGCGCGCTATGGCCGGACTGTATCCGCGGCCGTCGCAGGCTTCGCCCCTTTGAGCTTGGGATCTTTCGCAGCTATTACGACCTTGGATTTATCTACCGGACGAAGAAACGCTGGCGGGAAGTAGAGGTAAGCCATTAGTTAACCTCGTATTCTTGTCTTGTGTATTTAACGAAGCAGAGTTACTCTCGGTACTTCGGTCCGCGGAAGCGGTTAGTCGTAACGTTTTCGTGACTGATTTTGACCGTTGCTTAGTTTTGAAGGGCGGCTTTTGTACCCGTGTGCAAACAGCGTCGATTCTTGCACCGTTTCAATCCCTTTGATTCGTGAAGTGTTGGTAACCTTGCGGAATGTTTTCGCAGGTAGGAAGCATGGTCGCGCGAGTAGTCGCAGCGCTACGCTGTACTCTTAGCTCGGCGGCTAGGGTTAGAGTGGCGGCCGTGCAGTAGCTGTGGCTACCTGCGCTGCTCCAAAAAATTTGGGGCGTACAATAGGCTGAGTGATAGGAGCGCGTCTAGCGCGTGGTAGTCACTAAAATTACAATAATTTTAGTGACCGCCGCGCGTACAGCAGCAGACTGAAATGCTGTTCAGACAAGTTTTTTTACGTTTTGCTTGAGGGCAGGATGGACGGAAATGGGACTTTTCGGGGCGACTCACCGCACTGTTAAGGGGAAATACATGCGTCTAAGGCGATGAGCGACGCGAGAAACCTCACTCAGTGTGTACGGCAAACAGGTATTGTGTGCGACACAGACAAGCGAAAATTTTTTACACAGGCCGCTGACGGCGGCGACAGCGGCAGGCGACGGGCCGTCGCCGTCGCGGGTTTATTCCCGGACAGAAGCAGCCCACAAGCGAGCGGCAGCAACGACGACGAAGGGCATTGGCAGCAATGCATTACTTTTTTTCGTTTGTCGCTGTCGCCCACACTGTTTGTTGTACCCATTACATTACTTTTTTCGCGTCGGTTGTCGCCGTCGCTCGAGCGTTCGAGCGTTCTGATCGTTCAATAACGAGCCTATTGGTTCTCATCAAATGTTGCGATCTGCAGCGTGCATGCAACGAAGCGTACTCGAGAATGAAGAAAACAGTAGCTATATGACCCATTAGCAACTTTTCCACGCTAGTCTTGTGAACGTATAATTGGCCCTACGTTGCAGTCGGCTGAGGACAAAATCCAATGCAAATTATTCAGGGATTATAACCTTACAAAAAGAGTTGTTTCCTTAAATTTTGTGCAAAGATTTTATACCGGGAACGATAGCGGGGTAAACAGTTGAAGCTACGGACACGTAAGCACTAATGGGTTTGGGGCGCAGTGCGTAGGCAGACAGCTGTAGGGCGCGCTGTCTGACATGACATTGGCCAAGTGGTACAATGAGCGGGGGTGGCATCCAAGGTCACCACATCCGCATCTAAACTGGTTACTGCGCCAAGCAGTATGGCATTCCAATACGGGTTCAGTGCGTGCTCTCGGCGCAAAAACTAATCTATCACCCAATAAACTTCATTTAACGTTGTCAAACTCGTTAATATTTTTTTTCATTGTAGAACTTATCTTTGCTGTCCCCTCTTTCTGTCTATGTAGGAACCACGGGAAGACGCTACTTGCCCAAGTTTTTTTTTTTTTTGGAGAGAGGGAGAGATCCCCGAGGCATCAGCAGCAGTGGCCGTCGCATTCAAGACACTTCTCCTCACACCCTTGGACATCGTGGATGGGTTCCCATTGCTGCTGTCTGTGTTTGGGCCCTTCATTGTGTAATACGCTTCAAAGGCGAAGCGCACCTTCTTGCTTCTGTAGACGTTACTTTGGCTCAAGCACGGTGCCCTGGTCGGTACTGTTCTGAAGGCCGCCACCAACATTATGAAGCAGTCAGCTCGAACGTGTTTGTTTTTAATACCAAGTTATGCCTTTTTAAATCTTACTAGCGCATCCTCATTTGAGAACCACCCGCCTAAAAAACCCAGTGGGAATGTTTCCTGCGGTTTCCTATTGTACCACCAAAATATATCTGTTGCAAAGTTGCCGTGTCAATGGCTTTGTATCTTTGTGTTGATTGCACCTTGTAATGCGTTAATAGTAATCCACGCTGAATTTTTTTAGTCCCAGATTTTTCTTTCGCAAAATTTATTTGTAAATATTTTTATGTGTGCTAAATAAGAGCTGGCTTTTCCCGTCCATGTGAAGTACTCACTGATGTACTAAGGCCATTTTGTTTTATGTTAATACTGTTAACTATTCTCCCACTGCTGTATTTCTACTGACGCTTTTCGTGCTAATGCCAGTACCTTTTTATTTGTGGATGTTAATGTCATTTTTATCGTCATAATTTAATGTTTGTATTTCAGTGTTTTCAATTGCTTTGCTGCATTTTTATTTGTGAATTTTTCTTGGGTGTATCCTAAATAGGCGCTACGTCTCCTGTGTGCATGTGGAGTAGGAACCGTTTTTATGCCTTGATATTTTAATTCCCAATAAATTGCATTTTGTGTTAAATTGCAGAATAAACCGATTGTTGTGGTATTTTGAAAAATAAAGTATGAGCTTGTTTTTTCTTCTTTTCCGTGTTTCAAAATAGCTTGTCCTGTTTTGTTTGCTTGTAACTGCCTATAGTACCATCGTGGGGAAAGGGGGGGGGGGGTCTAGTAGCAGGCGGAGCGAAAGCACGCTGCCTCGCGGGGAATAGCAGAACGCTCTTGAGGCGTAACGAGATGCTTTCCAAGAGAGAGTAGTAGTACCCGTCTGCAGTATCCGGGAACGCTGCCATTAGAGCTTATTTACGCCTAAAGGGAGTGACGGAACGCTGCCTTGGAATGGCATTGCAATTCCCACACAGGGTTCAAGTACTCCGCTTCGAAAGCAGCAAGTAAATCCCACGGGGAGTGTTTCGCTCTCGTTTTGGCCGCCACGCGCTACTCCTCGGAAGAGTCGCCCAATGCTTCCAAAGGGAGTGAAATATGGGACAAAAGTTTTTACTCCTAGACAGAGTGCCCAGCACTCCTCGAGTTCTTAGAGTGCATGCCAGCAAAGAGATGGGGCTTGGTGGCCTATTTTGCTGCACGCCGCCACACCAAGGTAAGCAAATTAGGTAGAATATAGCAAATGACAGAACGTAACAAAAGTGAAGGGCAATAAGGAAAGTTTTTAAGAAGACGGTAACAACTGAATAATCAGGCTTGGCTTGCTCTGGGCGCTTTGTGACGTGCCCTGATATGTTTCCAAAAAGCGAAAGAGAAAAGGCTTTGAAAAATTGTGGTTTTTCTGGCATACCAACTTTTACAGCCGGTTCAGCACTGTTAGCTTGCCCGCAGCAACACATGCATGTACACTTCACTCTTAAAATAGTGTCTCGTGCGCAAATTCAGCGTACAGCAGACCAATTGCAAAGCGTGGGTGTTAGCAAGTTTGTCGCAGAGCCTTTGATGTG
The DNA here is from genome assembly GCA_013339765.2 of Haemaphysalis longicornis. Classification (NCBI taxonomy): domain Eukaryota; kingdom Metazoa; phylum Arthropoda; class Arachnida; order Ixodida; family Ixodidae; genus Haemaphysalis; species Haemaphysalis longicornis. Next base: position 117,131,425 of record CM023456.1, on the reverse strand, counting down.
ATGACTATTGCATTCTAATGATTAGTTTCCCAAATATGCTTCCAGAAGTGAGCATTTTAAAGCAATTCTGCACTCGCCATGTGAACTGCACGACGGGTGAAAACAATGGCTACCGTGGCTGCAGCTACAGTGGCTGTAGCCAAAGAAAACGGGGGCCAAATTTGATTTCAGAACTGGACAACACATTTAGCAACGGAAGCACACACCAAGGCCACAATGAAGACATGAGGAATCGTAGAGCGCTGAAGTTTACAAGACGGCCACAGTATAAAGGGACAAACGAAACGGTTTGTCCCTTTATACTGCGGAAACGGCGTTTTCTCATGCCTTCATACCAACTAGCCCAACACCCAAGCTTTACTGAATAACACAATTAAAGGTCATCCCGCCTGATTGAGGCAACGCATCTGAGCAATAGTAAATCACTGAAGGAGTCTGGCCAGTTATCATTCCGCCTGACGAAACTTTAGGGAGTTCCAATTGCCGTCTTGTCAGCACGGAACGCTAGAAAAAAAATATATCTGAAGCAAGACGGTTGTCTGCACTATCGCAGAAACAATCAGGGCACAAAATGCAATTTTCGGGCCAAATATTAAGCCGATTTCATGTAGGGCAAAAGGTGTAGATCCACGTTTTACAAACAGACGTTCCAACCACGCGGCGATTTGCGAACGGCTGAGGCACTTCGAAATCCACAGCGGTGGGCAACACCTGACAATTAAAGGTTGACTTTATACCTTTTACAGCGGTGGTCGATCACAGGGTAAACGGTGTAGATACACGCTCGAGAAACAGCCGGTTTATATACGCGGCGGTTGGCGAACGCTTGAGGCACTTCGAAATCTACAGCAGCGGGCAACGCCTGAGAACGAAAAATCACGCACAGAGGCACGGCTGAAGCACTTCACGTAAGAGCATGAGGAGCGGATACGGTAGCGCACACTGTGTATCCAAACCACGACCGGCTGTCGTGATCCAAACCACGACCGGCTTGATCCAAACACTTGCCGCTTCACGTAAGTGCATAAGCGGCGGGCAACACCTGTTGAGAACGCGAAATCCAACACAGGCACGGTTGAAGCACTCGTAACTTCGTTAGAATATGAATGATTACGCGTTCAATCTACAGCGCGGCCGTCGCAGAAAGCGAAATACAACATGCCGATTGAAACACTTCACGTAACATGAGCACAGGCTTGTGCAGAGGGCACACTGCTCCAGCGGGCATAGAGAAACTCTATGCCGGCGGGTCCCAGAGCGCAGGGAGTGTGCACAACGCGGAAAAGCCAAGTGCCCTTCGCCTTTACCACTCGCACTCCTCCTTTTCTCCTTTTCGCGTGCGAGCGTCCGGGCATTTCATTTCACGCCCCCGGGCGAGTCTCCTGCGCGCCTCCCGCGTCGCCTCGCCCTCGCCCAACCAAGGAGGAGGACGTCGCTAGCGCCTCCTCGCCCCGATTGAAGCTTGGCCCGGAAATTCCACGTTCGCGTCGCCAAGCACAGAGGGTATTTAGCGGGAGCGTATTTTCCTACCCTCCTAACTGCTACTTTTGAAGTTAGCATGGTCAGATTGCTCATTCAAGGCTCAATCATGTCTCAAACACACGTTTCAAAATCTAACGCCCCTTCACTGCGCGTCTTTAAAGCAAAATTAAGCTTTACTTATCTCGTCCTGCGCTTTCCCCGTCGAGGTAAATTTGGCCTTTATATGAGCGCAGATGCGTCGTACCCTTGACAATGCATCACGTGACTCGTCGAACCGAGCTCCGACGATGGCCGCTGCCGCAGCCGCTGCCGGCTTGGCGCATGCGCTCTCCGCAGCTGGTTCGCGCCTGACCACGTGACTCGCCGCGTGCATGCTAGCATGGCCATAAATGAGAGCGAGGACGGGCCGTCTTTTCTGAGCGTTCTATGGGAGCTGGAGTCTTTCAGCAGTCGTCGGTAAAGCGGGATTCACGCGACGGGCGAGGAGGCCCGGGGAGGCGGACGGATATGTGACGTCAGCACAGCGTCACCGGATTGACCGGCTTGGCGGCGCGTCACACGTGCGGAGCAAATCGCAGACGACAGCTCGGAGGAAGCGAGGCGGCTTTCGAAGAGGCACACATCGAAACACCCTAGCTCTCGATCGCCGACAGCACCCTCCAGTCAACCCCTTCTATATTAAGCGTCAGGGCGCGCTTCTCCGGCGCCCACTGTTGTCACTTCCACACGTGTCGACCACGCCGCGTCGAAAAGGCCGCTTTTGCACCTGGTACAACCTAAAACCGCATGACCGCAGTGCCAAAAAAACTCCCACCTCCCCTCGCGGGAACCCCTGTGTAGATGCGACGCATAGGGGGTTCACGTTGCAGTTGGACAGCGGAGGAACGCCGCTGGAACGATGGAGCGGAGCGGCGCAGGCACCGCGTTTTATAGCGCGCATAGCGGTGAGGGGACGCGCCGGCGCCAGTGCGTCTGCCGCGGCTATGACGCAACACAATCCAACACAATCCACTTTAATTCAATCCAAATCCAATCCAAGCCAAGCCAATCCAATCGCATCCAATTCAATGCCCCTCGCGAGAGAGTGTTCGCTATCGGAGAGGAGAGGGGGTGAGCGGCGGAGAGTGCAGCTCGCGCGGCGAGGAGAATGGGGGAGGGGCGGACGCCGACGACAACGCCGACGCCGGATGCAGGGACAAGGCGAGTGAATGAGATGCAGTCGCATCTAAAAACCGGTTCCAATTGGACTCAGAGGTCCGCCTCCATCGAGTGAAAACATGCGGAGGCATTTTCTTTCCCGGAGCATCCGCGGCGCTCCCAGCCGAGGGGCGGAGCCTAAAACTGGTCACGTGAGCGGGCCCCGCGGCCCAGAAATACGGGATTTCTCCGTCGTGTGAATCCCGCTTAAGCGGCGTTTAACCACCCCGCGGATATTGCCTTGCGAGCCACTCTGCTCGGAAAACGCCGGAAGCGGGGCTACAACCGTAGACAGAGGCACGCTTCGGACGAATAGTATAATAATTAAAGCTAAAGCAAAGGTTAACCAAGTCAAACCGGGATTTAACTAGGCTAAACCAAGCTTTCGCTTTGCATACCCAGGGATAGCACGGCTAAGCCGCCGCCATTATCTCTTCTTTTACCCCGTTACTACAAATTCAACATAGCCGCGTTCGCATCGTCAAGCAAAGACGACATTTCGCGTGAATTTACTTTGTTACTCACGGTTGTAACTTGCAGATTGGGAAATGGCGCGAAATGAAAAAGACGCCACGGAGAGCCGCCTCGCGAAAGTAACGGCGAACAACAAAAGACAGCCTTTATTGGCTGTCATTGGGTTTCAAAGCAGTGGGCACCGTTCGTTTTACAACGTTGAAAAAGTAAAGTTACCAGTCCGCAACCGAAAACTCGTTATGCGCGGAAACACCCCACCATCCATTTTGCTAAAAAAGCAAGTCACAAGTGGTGTCTGTTAAACGTGACGGAATTCGTCGGTCCCTTGTCGACTGTTCTCTTTGTTCCACCTTCATGGAACCGTCACAGAAACTCAATTGTTACTGCTATATTTAGCATGCTCAAATTTACTCATACAGGCCTCACACGTTTCTCATTCTCAGGCGAAGGCCACAACGCTTTCACTAGGTGCGCGTTCATCAGTTAGACTCGTTGAGGTGTAATCCAGTTCAGGTAAGCCTATAGACATTTACAATATTTAGAAACCTCAGATCAGCGAACAGCGCGACGCCGTAAGTTCTCCGGTAGCGAGAGTACCGGCGGACCAAGTGTTGCTGGCCATCTCTGAACAGTTGATTCCTAGCGTTGTTGTGTACCTGTACAGGTGTGTTCTTGAAATTAACGCTGTTTTTGTGTGTTTTCTACTGGCTGTTTAAGCCGTACAGCCTTGATTTCTGCACTGGGCAGCACTGGGCTGCATACGAAGAAAACCAGAAAAAAAAAGGAATGGAATGGGCACAGGTATATTATTGGAGGCAAAAGATGAAAGCGAGATGCCGTATATATAGCAATGTTGCTCGTACACAGCTCCGCGGCACTCGCGGCGTGGCTCAGGAAGAGTGTGGCTGCAATATGCGTTTATAGCGTTGTTTTCCTGCGGACCCTCATAGGTCGCAGCGTTCGTTAAATGCGATCAGTCGTAAAGATTTCACGCTAACAGATACGTCGCGCCTGGACTCCGTACACTCCGTACAGGACCCCGCAGCGATGCTTCGTATCAGCTACTACAAAATGCAGTCAGTTGAGGGGGGTGAGCTTTCCTGTAACGCCGGAAATTTTGTGCGCAATCAACATTCACACCCACTCGCTTTGCGCGTAATTATTTTGCGCGTAAAGATTTTTTTTTGTTTCCTCCACTTGGGGGTGGGAACCAGCGCCACACGGACCACTCAGAGGGAAACAGCCCCACCGGTAGCGTAGTGGTCATCGCACCAGACCGGTATTCCGGAGGTCGTGGGTTCGGATCCCACCCGGCGGGCATATTTTATCCACTTTCTTTCTGACTCAAAAAATTACTCACCTGTTTCTATGACCTACCGCATTCGCCCCTTTCCTTTCCGAGGTTTTTTTGACTGCCAACCCCTTATTCAATGTATATATATATATATATATATATATATATAAGAAATGGCAAATGAGGGGCTCGGTGAAATAAGACAGAAAATAAGGGTTGGCAGTCAAGAAAACCTCGGAAAGCAAAGGGGAGGTTGTGGTGGGTCATAAAAACAGATGTAGAAAATGCCCACCCGGCGGGCATTTTTTCACCACTTTCTTTCTGACTCAAAAAAATTCTTCATCTGTTTTTATGGCCTACCGCATTCCCCCCTTTGCTTTTCGAGGTTTTCTTGACTGCCAACCCTTATTCTGTCTTAATTCACCGAGCCCCTCATTTCCCATTTCTTATTCGCTACATGCATAGCAAGGACCTCTGTTCTGGCAGTCTTGGTGCCAAAGGTAGCTTAAGAGGGTTCAACGCTGGTCGACCACTCTCGACATGTCGTAGACACTCGAGTCACGGCCCGGGGGTTAAAAAGAAGGTCCCCTTCACCCCGAGTAGTCTGATTGGCGCTGGCTACCACCCCCAAGTGCAGGAAGCAAAACATACCTTAACATAAATACCTGGAAAAGTGGTGGAGAAATGGAGAAACAGCCCCGCCGGTAGCGTTGTGGTTATTGCACCAGATCGGTATTCTGTAGGTCGTGGGTTCGGATCCCCCCCGGCGGGCATATTTTCTCCACTTTCTTGCTGTCTTTCCAAATTCCTTATCTGTTTCAATGATCTACTACCATATCCCCTTTGCTTTCCGAGGTTGTCTTGACTGCCAACCGATACTTATATATATATATATATATATATATATATATATATATATATATATATACAAGAGAAGAAAAACTTCGAACAAGGTAAAAGCATGATTGTGGCCTACGTTTCAGCAAAGAGAACTTGCTTTCCTCAGGGCTTTCCTCGCCCTTTCCTCGCCCTGAGGAAGCAAGCAAGTTTCCTCGCCCTGAGGAAAGCAAAGCAAGTTTCCTCGCCCTGAGGAAAGCAAAGCAAGCTTTCCTCGCCCTGAGGAAAGCAAGTTCTCTTTGCTGAAACGTAGGCCACAATCGTGCTTTTACCTTGTTCGAAGTTTTTTCTTCTCTTGTGTTCTCTACCATCTTCAAAGTTCTACTACTCCCTATATATATATATATATATATATATATATATATATATATATATATATATATATAAATGCAGGCTGTAGACGTTCGAGTCACGGCCCGGGGGTTGAAAAGAAGGTCCCCTTCTCCCCGTGTAGTCAGAGTGGCGCTGGCTACCACCCTCAAGCGTCAGATACACCTCTAGTAAATATAAATAGCCCAGAAAGTGAAGGAGAACACAGTCGCCCAGATAGCCGAATTGGTAAGGCATTCGAGATGTAATCGAAAGGCGTGGGTTCGGTCCCCACTCTGGGCGCGTGTTTTTCTTTCTTTCTTTCTTTCTTTCTTCTGTATATTTAAAAAAATGTTTACTTCATTAACCGTAGTGAAAAAGAAAAGAGCCTAACCACACCCCTATGCCTCCTTTGGCGTTGTAGACTGCTGACCTATATATATATATATATAATATATATATATATATATATTATATATATATATATATATATATAGATATATATATATATATACACAGGCCATGGACTACAAGCAGAGAAATTTTGAGCCTGATCCTCCAGTTTTGATGGACACGAGCCTCACTGGTTCGAGGTGATTTCCCGCGCACAGCGTTAAAAAGGTGCCGATGGGGGGAAGCAATTGCCTGCCCATTAGGCCCACCCCGTTAAATAACATGATCACCACCACCACACAAGGCAGAGTCATTGACGGTTGTTACCCGTCCAGGAAGTAACCACATCGGCATGGATGTATACCTCTGGCTGTCCAGCAAACAGAAACCAGAGAAACAGAGAAATCAGTGCTTTCAAATAGTACCATGTTTTCAAAGAAAGAATAGTACACAAAGGAAACCACTCCTGATAACCACTCTAATAAATCCTGAACGCTTAAGTACGAGTTTAGACGTCCGCGCAGACGTCTGAACTCGCGCGCGATATGATCGATCAAGCTCTCGCCGGCCGCGCTCATGCTCGCTAGCGTAAAAAGCTCCCTAGTTACACCCCAAATTACAGTAACAAAGATGTTGACACCCATTCATGGATCGTTCAGGCAAAGCAACGTCTACACGCCGAGCTTCACATAGCAATAATGCTCTATCACTAGCCGTGTTATAGGTAGTTCGTAATGTAAACGAATACGACTGTTTCACGCAAGCCTAATAGCAAAATCATTGCGATTGTTTAACGTACACATTTTTATACGTTGTCGATTGAACATAAGCGCTTCAGGTGATGAAATGGTATGATTTACCTGGAAGGTCGACCGGTTCGTTGAGCCTAGCTGCGTTGATCAAGATGACGGCGTGCTGCCGCCTGCAACAATTGACGCCATCCGCCGCTTGCCCTCGCCGGTCCCAAAATTGCGGCTCGGAAGCAATACTTTAGAAATGCACTATATACTGCACTAAGCTAGAGAAGATATAAAAGCCCATCCTTCTCCGTCCAGAAGGTCGAAGTGGGGCAGGCAAGCACACAGGAACAAAAGGCAGCAAAGGCTCTGTGACGGAGCTTGAACAGTCAATTATGGCGTCCGCGATAAGCTGCGCCGGCAGCTGTTAGCTGAGGCCATTACCTAATATGGAAAGGTCGTGAAGCAGATGTCAGGCGTTGCTGTAGCCGCGCACTCTACTCAGATCATGGCGGCGCCCGTGCAAGCCTCATTGCAAACGTCTATCAGCCACGGTTTACGCAATACGGCTAGATTGCCAGCACGGAAAGAAGACAGGGAAATACCCACGCTCCATAGCCCGCGCCTAAAGTCGTCAGTAGCTAAAGTTGGCCATCCCCGCACGGTGCATTAAAGATAAAAATCATATGACGATTACTGTACTCCCTAATGTGAAATTTGTGCGCAGCGCGAACTGCAGTCTTCTCGGTCACAGCGTATATCTGCTGCGTCTCAGAAAATGATCGCGTGATCAGCGAACGCACGGTGACGCGCGCTATTCTGCCGTTGCGTCGCAGCGCACCGCCGCCGCCGCCGAGCATGTTGCTGCAAATCGTGTTTGAACCTCCCGCGCAAATGTCACGTGGTTCGGATGAGCCACAAACGGAGGAGCGTCTGGCGAAGTGTGAGGGAGAGGCAGGCAGTAAGACATACTGAGCCGTGGCGACGCGCTGGGAGTTAACGGCTTAGCAAAAGTGCCGCCGTTCTTCTCACACGTTTGCCAGACGCGGCTCCTCCGTTTTCTTTCTGTGCCTCGTTCGCGGACACGGCCACCTTCGCCGCCGCCACCCCCGAAACTCCTGTACCGGGCGCGAAAGTGCTGCGCACTGATTACGGAGCGGAAGAACGCAGCCAAGCGAGCGAACAGGCGGGCAACGAAATCCGTCATTGCCGTCAACTCTCCCAATGCACGGTCGCGAGAATGAGCAGTGTCGCGACGCGTATGAATCAGATCGAAGCCATTCAAAAGCGTAAGGCGGAAGCATATCGCGAAGCAGATTGTGTGGATCGGTAAGAGATCCGAACACTTCGAGAACGCAGGGGCAAACGGAGCGTCTCAGACGGTCAATTGTACATAGTCAGAGCCGTTAAGATATGCTTAGGTATTCTCGGACTTCTTTCTAAGCCGTGGTTCAAATCCCCCATACCGAAATTGACACACTTTTGTTGTCAACTCAGTTATTTAAATCTGCTTACATGAGTTTCGAGTGAGTAATCTGCTGCGTATCTGAGCGTTGTTTCACTTGTTCTTTTTATAAATATCAAGTAATTATCTGCGACTCCAAAAGCACTATTAAAAATTATAACAGAGGACAAATCTCAGCTGACGCGGTCACAATCCTCACAAACAACCCTATAGGTGGTATTCATTGGAAAGTTTAGCTGTCAATTTCTTCGTTTAGCAACACTGAAATGGGCACGGACATGAACGAAACCTCCATGGCCGATGTGCCACGGACATGGCGCGGCTTGTGCCGCTGCGGCCGCACGCCGAAGAAAAATATAACACCGACGTGCGTCGTCTGCTCCGTTTCAACCCGATTCTCAACGGTGGTGTCAACAGAGTTGTTATTAATCGCACTCACATTGCAGTCGAGGCATTAGTTTGCGTTCGGCGGGCTAGAGCTTGGAATGTCCAACCCATATAATGCGCTTAGCACAGACAAGAACCGCCATCCCGGGGAGCCCGACGTAACCAGTGACGGCGCACTCACATGGTTGCCTGCATGCGTGCCCCGCTATTGAATACAGGCTATAGGCCACTAGGATTGACTATAATCTAGACTAAGGCGCATTACGCCAGCAGGGGCAATGAAGGAAGGAGCCAGCTCTCCCGAGGGCTTACTTTTCGGGCAGGCTCAGACACCCTCCCACAGAACGCATATCTTCGAAACGAACAGGATGTTCACCTTGCGAGAAATAACACAATGTTACAGAATAACAAGGAAGGAATACCCAGACGCGGATCGAGAACTCATCGCAAAAAGAGTGAGCGACAATCTGGCGCAAATTACAAGCTGGAACTTACAATAATCCACCACTATTTAGTAGACTCCACCCAGGCCAATTTCAACCTAAATGCAAACATTTTGAAAGTCTGGAAAGCATGGTCCACATGATATGAGCGTGTTCAGATGTGTCAGACGGGTGTATACGAAAAACTGGTCCCGGAACAAATGGTTGCAGAACGAATGATCCAGGAACTTAGACCGCACACACACACACACAAAAGACACTTGGGAGGCTGTGATGCTCAGCTCAGACCTAGAAGCTGAACGGACGATCATTACTCAAGCTCAGGCAGCCGCCAGGTTTCATGGGATACTGACCGACTCTGAGCAAGACGTTTAAAACAAAACCAATGATTGATACTCAATAAAACGTTTCAGACCACTAAATGAGCCGTCACCTCTTTCGGGCACCACCTGGGTGCAAGGGAGGCTGGATTTCCACCTATTTGAGCGATGTTTTCGCGCAATTACCCGACCTGAAAGGACACTGAATGAACATCTTATGTCCCGCAATTTTGACCCAAAAGGAGCGTTGAAGTAAATGCTATTAAGCTGGATAAGCAGTAAATGATTTTTATCTTCTCTACTACAAACTCCTGATTGCCCAGAAATTCTTTATGAAGTATTATCTATATTACAGAATTCCTCTATGCGTAGCGCTGAAACTCTGTAAATATAAATGTTGCCCCTCAAAAAAGTTTTTTTTCCTATCATGTTATTGGGAAAATAAAGGAATAAAATAAAGGTGTGTACGCCACCATGGTGTACGCCGACGCACGCAACACACAGCCGCTCCAGTGGCCGTACTTCCCCTGTGCTTGCGAGACAGACGTTCCGAATATCCAGCCAGGGCGACTGCCCTACCGTACTCTATTCAGGCGGGCGCCTTCCCACTCGCATTGTCTGGCGATAAGGGCCATCTCTTATTCATTTCTCTTTCGCGAACCTCTAAACGCTCTTTCCCCGGCACCCGTATAGAGACTCCTATCTGCCCGGACTTCCTGGGCCGTAAAAAAAGATAAGAAATAAAAACAATTAAATGCTTGTCCGGAAAAGAAGAGCTTATTCGGGCGAGAATTATAGCGGTGTACTTTAGCACCGAGAAAACTGGCCGAGCCAAATTTTTTTCTTTTACGTTTTTTCCGACCAACTCTTTTTCGCATAAATGTGCGATGAGTATCGTATATTGCCGCCCGAAACAGGTGGGTAATCACGCGAGATCAGCGGGAGTTCATGCAGTCTCCGCAACGATCGCGTTTCATATTCCCTCACGTATAGACCGAAGCGCAAGTTCGAGCTGCCTCGTACTTACAGGGCGAGCTTTAAACAGGGTGAAATAAGCTGGGTCTAAGCTAGCGCACCGGTGACAAAAGGCACAGCCAGTGGAAACATAGTACGAAACATGGCACCACCTGCTTTCAGTGTATACAGATACAGTCAGCGGGGCTGACTCGGTATTGCAGTCCATCGAAAACACATTTGAGCATACTCACGTGACAACACAGAGGTGCTTTTGAGAACCTGGTACGATACGAAAAGCGAATACGTCGCATGACTGCACCCGGTCCAAGGTAGCTGTTATGGTGTACGTGTGAATTGAACGAGGCGTAACCTACCTGCAGGTTATATTACGCACTGGTGTCCCGACACACAAAAAAAAAAAAATCGCGCTGTTCAAAACCACGCACGTGTTTTATTTTTATTTTTATTTTTTTGAAAACCAACGCGCTCACTGCAGCGCTTACGTGGATGCACAAACGTAAAACGCCGCGAAAGGAGCCGAACTGCTACGCATCCCAGAAATTCGCACTGAAATGACGAGTATTGAGCCGTGCACCCACGTTGACACTCACAGGAGGCGGAAAATTTGAGGTTAGACGTGAAATGGGTTGATTCAGCGTCTAAAGGTCCAACGAGACGAAAGATCCAACGATACTAAAGGTCCAACAGTGGATATTCCGTCTCGTTGGATCTTTCGTCTCGTTGGACATTCAGGCTCGATTGGACCTTCAGATTCGGTGGACCTTTCGTCTCGTTGGACATTCGGGCTCGATTGGACCTTCAGATTCGGTGGACCTTTCGTCTCGTTGAACATTCGGGCTCGATTGGACCTTCCGTCTCGTTGGATCTTTCGTCTCGTTGGACATTCAGGCTCGCTGATCACATGACGAATTGGACATTCCGACTCGTTGGACCTTTCGTCTCGTTGGACATTCAGGCCACAAGCGAAATGGGCTGGGTGAAATGCCTACACAAGGACAGGCTATTCTGTCGCCCCGCGCCTCCACGCGAAAGCGCGACCGCTCTGCGCATGCGTGCACAGCATGACGTGAAAGGCTGCGTACGGTGCCTCATACGCAATCGAGGCAGGGTTTGCGCTCTAGACCTCTCCCCCACTGCAGCGATTCCAGCTAGTCAGTGAGTGGAAGCGTTTTGGCCGGTTCGGTAAAAATCAAGACAAATTGCTCTATGAGAGCTGTGGGAGCAGTCTCTCTTAATTGCTACCCAACAAACCACACCGTTCCCGCTCATTGACTAGCCAGAAAAGCTGCATTTGGGAAGAGATGTAGAGCAAGAAAAAAAAAGACCCTCTCCTGCCAAGAACCGGTGCAAAGCAGAGCGCCTAAAGCCTTTCATTAGACTACAATGCTTTTGCGTCCGGAACCGTTAAGATGTGCTTAGGTGTCATCCCTTTTTTTTATAAAACCTAGGTTTTATAGAACCTAGGTTTTTTTATAGAACCTAGAATTAGGGAACACATACTCGCGGGTTACGTACATTACACACAAATGCCACGGCGCTCCATAAAAGAAATGCGATGTTCAAAATCACGCGCGGGTTCGAGAGCGAACGCACTCTCACGACATCGTCTACTTGGTTGGATCAACGCAAGATGCCAGCCGCTCAGAGATCCGCACTACTTTACGCACTAGAATGAGAGACAGCTGGGCGAGTTGGAAGGGGTTCATATTCAAAAGTTTAACTGCGCGAAAGACAAATACAGGAAAGGACACAGACGAGCGCTCGTCTGTGTCCTTTCTTGTATTTGTCTTTCGCGCAGTTAAACTTTTGAATATGTACTTTATGCACCTCAAAAAGTCAATCCACCCGGAAAGTTGGCTGTGTACTTACGTTGACAATCTCAGCGAACTGGATCTTGGATGTCAGAGATGAATTGACAAGGCGGCCGTGGCTTCGGCGGTGATTTCTGGAAGGACTGGCTAATCGCTCGCCTGCGCCCTTATACGAAGGCGTGCACCGCGCCGGTGATGCGTGCGCAGCATGAAGTTTGTACACGCAGCATGGTGCACAGGCCTGCGCAGGGTCAGCCGGAGGGTAGGCGCGGTCGCATTGAGGCTGTCTTTTGCAGCCTGTAGTTCCAACTGCGAATCCCGCAGGCTACCCCAGAAACTTGTTCGGGCAGTTAGAGCGGTGAACTCAGAAACGTTGGAGGACTTCGGGTTATAATCCAAATACAACAAAAGACTAATTTCGCGGCCGTAATTTTAGGGGCGAAGCACCTTAAGGCCGAGGCTTGTCCGTCCGGCGTCCGTGCTCACGGCACAGCCCCGCATAAATCGAAACATCTGTGAACAAATGATTCACAAAGATTAGCAAGAACAAAATAAAAGGTTCACAAAAGGTAGAGAGAGGAGAGAGAGAGGGAGAAGACGAGAGAGAGAGAGAGAGAGAGAGAGAGAGAGGAGAAGAGATGAGAGAGAGAGAGAGAGAGAGAGAGAGAGAGACGCACAGCAACAATAGAGCGAACAATTTTGTGACAGACAAAAATAGACCCCGTAAGCGGAAAGGAAAAAACAAATGCAACAAATATTTATTCAGCTACATAAATATGCAGGGAGGCAGAAAGCCTGATAAGTGGGTAGAAATTCAAGCGAACTTGAACGGAAGAATATAAAGCGTACGCTTTATCCGAGACTCCCCTCCGAGACCTAGAAGCCCCACATGTCATAGAAAACTATGTCTGGGAAGGTTGCAACAGGACCACAGGAAGGAAGAGAGGAGGCAGTGTTAGCATGCTCATTAAACAAGGGACCGACTGGCAAAAAGTCCATGAAAGCTGTAAAGAGCACCTATGGGTTAGAGGCACCATAGAGGGGGAAAATTAATGGTTAGGAGTTGTGTATCTGTGGACCAGAAGTAGTGCTACGGAGGAAAATGAGGAAATGGTAAACTGTTTGAGAAGAGATATAAACGAGATCAAAGATTCGGGTAAAATAATCTTAGTTGGAGATATGAATGCCCACATAGAAGGTTTGGATAGATGAACAGACCACAGCGGTTCTCTGGGGATCGATTTATGTCAGGAAAACCGGCTTGTCATAGTAAACAAGGAAAGCAAGTGTGACGGACAAATTACGTGGGAAAGCGGTAACAGACCGTCCAGCATAGACTACAGTTTAGTATCTGAGACAGTATACAAAAGGTTGCGTGAAATGAGGATAGATGAAAATGGAACAGACAGCTTATGAAGCGACCACAAGCGGCTTATCTTGCACTTTGGAGAGCAACCCGGACAAATTTAGAAATAGGTACAATCGGAGGAAATAATTTGAACAATGAGCAGTTAAAGATCATCGCTGATAGAATGGAAGATGAAATCAATAAATACCCAGACAAAAATTAGGATTACGACGAAATGATTGCATCTCATAAAGGGTAAGATGAATGAAGAAAAGCAACAAAACCGATGGAAGAAGAAGAGAAAGCCGAAAAGCCGGTGGAATAAGGAAATAAAAGAGGCTATTGACCAGCGAAGAAAGGCGTCGAGAGAATATAGAAAAGCAAAAAGAACTGGTATGGAACCGGAGGTAGTGAAGGAAAAATGGGATAACTACCGGGGGAAAAACTAGAAGTGCAGAAAATGGTGCAAGCAAAGATGAAGCAGAAAAGGGAACAATGGATGGCAGAAATACGGAAGGACAAAAGCGCATCCAAGAAGTTTTGGAACCATGTAAAATTGCTAAGCTCAAAAACAGATATCCATCAAAATTCTTGATTGATGAGGAGGGGAAATAGTTAGAAGGAGAGCACGCGTTGGCGCATATAAATCGAGGGATTAGTGAGAAGTTTAGGGCAATAGGGGCAGGGAAGCTTGCACCGATAACATCAGCGCCACATAAGACTGCGGAAACAAAAATTGATTGATTGTAGGGTTTAACGCGCCGACGCGACGCAAGCGTTGAGGCGCGCCGTAGTGGAGGGCTCCGGATTAATTTTGACCACCTGGGAATATTTAACGTGCGCCGAAATCTCGTACACTCGGGGGTTTTTGCTTTTCGCCTCCATCAGAAAAGCGACCGCCGCGGCCGGGAATCGAACCCGCGACCTCGTGCTCAGCAGCGCAACGCCTTAGCCACTGAGCCACCGCGGCGGGTACGGAAAGGAAAATAAGTTTCAGCAGCCTTGATTGGAAAAAAGCAGACCAAAAGGTTTCCCCCCAGACAGCAGTGGGCCCGGACGGAATACCAATGCAACTGATAAACCTGCTTGGACATAAAAGTAAGGATTCGTTTATGAGGGCAAAAGATAAGGTTATACAAAGCAAACAAATACCAGAGGACTGGCTAGAAAGTAGGATGAATTTATTATATTAAGGCAGAGGCAACATTTTCCAGTTTTGAGTCATACAGACCACTCACAGTAACGTCAGTGGGCTATAGATTCGTAATGCAGGTTATAAAATCTGAAATTCAAGCATGGATGGAAAAAAATGAAATACTTGGGGAACTGCGGAATGGATTTAGAGAAGGCAGGCGATTGGATGATTATTTGTTTGTGATAACGCAGTGCATTTAAGTTGCGAAAGCGCAGAATAGACCATTATGGATTGCGTTCTTGGAAATTAAAGGGGCATATGCCAACTTAAACACAGAACTGCTGTGGAGAATGCTGAAACTCCAGGGATTAGATGACGAGTTAGTACAGTTCCTTACAGCAATCTATAAAGATAATAGAGTGCACCTTACATGGGAAAACAGAAATGCGCCCAGCAGGTCAACATCCGTCGGGGACTGAAACAGGGATGCCCTTTGAGCCCAATACTGTTTATGCTTTACATGGCAGGGTTAGAAAAGAAACTGGAAGAGAGTCAAGTAGGGTTCAGTCTAACCCGCATGCTGCAAGGCGAAGTGGTACAACAGCGTATCCCGGGAATGTTATGCGCAGACGACATTGTTCTTTTCGCTAATAAAGAGACCGATATGCAACGGCTAATACATATTAGCGGCCAGTAAACCACCGACCTCAAGTTAAATTTAGCGCCTAAAAATCGGGAACAATGGCTTTCAATGAGACTACCACTGTCCCAGTTTCTATCCAGCAAGGTGAATTACCCAGAGTGAAGGAATATAAATATTTAGGAGTGTGGATAAACGAAGGGGATAACTACTTAAGAACTCACGAGGAGCAACTTAAGGGTAAGGGAAAGCGAAACGCAGCTATAATGAAGCATAGAGCTCTGTGGGGGTATAAAAAATATGAAGAAGTGAGAGGAATGTGGAAAGGAGTAATGGTTCCGGGTCTCACGTTTGCGAATGCTGTACTCTGCTTAAAATCAGACGTTCTATCAGGCCTTCAAGTGAACCAGGGAACGGTAGGCCGTTTGGCCCTAGGCGCGCACGGAAAAACATCTAACGAAGCAGTACAGGGAGATATGGGCTGGGCGTCATTTGAAGTTAGAGAAGCACAGAGTAAAATATGTTCTGAAATGAGGTTGAGGGCAATGGATCAACGAAGGTGTGTGTATCAGCCGCAACTCGGCTGATAAGAAGGTCAGTCCGACACGCTGGCGTGGAGAACAGCAATTGCGTAGTGGTTTATTCATGAGCGCTTATATAGGTACATCAGACGCGCTCTGCGCACCCCACCGCGCATCACATGTTTAATCGGGCATGACACGGCACAATACATCTTTCCCCATCTTTTTTTTTTTTTACAGAATTATTTGACAAGAATTAGTGCTCCCGGATCACTTCTACTGTTAAGATATTTGTTGGAAGTTTCCACCGTATGCTAAGCGTCTTGGTTGAGTTGTGGCCCGCGCTGACCTTCTTGGGGCTGGCGATGCTCTGGGCGAAGTTTCGCGAACAGGTTCGTGTGATGGGGCGCATTCGGCATCGGTGGCATCGCTGTCATCGCTGTAGCTCATGCGCGGGAAGGACTCAGGTGTTGGCCGCAAGTGTTGGCGGTTTCGCCTCAGTGTTGTACCATTCTCTGTTGCAACTTGGCACGACCTAGTTGCAACTTCACCCAATGCCTTGCCCCTTTGAGACCACACCTGGCCACGGATGCGAACCAGGTGTCCTGGTTGAAGCGGGTGCAGTGTACGTCCAGTCGTCCGCTGGCGGCGCTTCTTGACCGGTGAACGTGGTGGGGGATTGAAGTCGGGAAGCCGTGCCCGCAGGCGCCGGCCCTGCAGCAGTTCCCCTGGCGAACGTCCGTCTGTTAAGGGGGAAGAGCGATACGCGAGTAAACCTAGCCAGAAATCTTCACGTGTGTTTCTTGTCCTGAAAACGTATCTCTCGTAAACTTCGTTTTGCTGGCCTGCACAGTACTCCTCGAACTTCGCTATCACAGTCTGGTAGTCCTCCTTGTTTTCACCTTCAGCAAACGTGAAGTTGTTCAAAACGTCTAAAGCATCGTCTCCGGCGATGGTCAGGAGCGTGGCAGTTTTCGCAGCTTCAGTCAGTGGCTTTGCTGGCGCAGTGGCTTGCAAGTACAGCTCAAATAATAAAAGGTTCGCAAAAGTTTAGAGACAGACAGAGAGAGAGTGTGGTCCTAGAGAGCCGTGCTGAGCATGCGCGTGGAGCATTGTATTGATTTATATTTGATTGGATTGTATTAAATTGTATTTGATTTGATTGGATTGGAAATTATTTTAGCAGCCGGAAGCACTCTTTCGGGTGATTTACGGTAAGAACGATCCCCAGTGCCTCGCCCACTAGTCATGATTCACTTTGTGGAGATGCGTTAATGTTTTTTCAAAGCTCCCACTTCAAAGTGCTTGTTTTGAGCGAGCCCTGATTGGCTGAAAGCAGACTAGCAGATGGGACGCAGCACAATCATTGGTCAGAGGCCTCGCAAGTTCACCGACGTCATGACTGAAACGGGAACCGAAATGGACATTTTTGAAACGGACACAAACGCACATTCTCAGCCAGTAGATTTCATGAATGGGTCATTGAAAAACATAGCGAAGCACGTATCGTAGCCGCCTTTCAGCCGCCACAGCAACCGACACAAAGTACGGGCGTTGATATCGCATTCCGAAAAGCTCGCCCGCGGTACCTCTTGGCCAGTCCGTGCGACTTCCCCCGCATCTCAATCGCCGGATTATCCGCCGAACATCTTTGAACGCGGGAAGCACGTAGCCGGCCAGTACGCTGGTGACAAGACGGCAACACAAAGGGGCCTCAGCAGCGTGCAGGCCCAGAGTTTAGCAATTTTTTGAGCGATTCGATTTGCGCTGCGCTTTTTACCACCTTGAACCAGAATGCCTGACAGAAAAAAGTCCCAGGCCATCTCCACCAACGTGAAACCTGGGGAGGGGCGAATCATGAGTGTATAAGTGCATTCTCGGCGTCTTGGCGTCTTTGCCAATGGAGATGAAACCGTTGCGGGATAGAGGTATACAGCTTTGCTGTAAAAGTCGCGTGTCTTTGAATAGCGAAGCGTTCTAGCGCGAGGCGTAAACGAGTGACCCGGTGTTCTTTTTAGTACGCGTTATGAAGCGTTCCAGCGCGAGGAAACGAGTGTCTCGATTTTTAAAGACGATAGTCTTTCTTGGGCTACTTAAACCCAGAAATTTTGGTATGTCTGTATGTCTGTCTGGCTGTCTGTCCGTCTGTCTGTCTGTGACTCGATTTAGCCACCCGGCCAAAGTAAAACAATGCCTGCGCAATAGTCTTATATAGTCACAGCTAAATGTGCCCGTCTAAGTCCGGTGTAATGTTCAAACTTGTCAATATTATCGAAGAACAACAAGATATTACGCATATATAAGACAACAAATTAATACGGAAGTGATATTTGCAGCGTTCCTTTATAAAAAATCGTGCATGTTTGATTTTGGCGAGATTAAATACTTCATCAACTGAAGAAAAAAATATCACTCCGCCGTCGCCTGCTGTCGCCCGCGCCATGTAGCTTCTGGCGGCATTTGAAGAAATCAAGTGGCAAGAGTAACGAAAGGTTCCATTAGATAGGTTCCACGTTCTGCTTGGAACGCACGTGGACTAGGGAAACGCGGTTCCATAAAAGTTGAAGTAGGCCGCCTCGATTCACGCGCGTCTTCGCCGTACGGCAGCGTTGGCATCGAGACACCCGGTTTGGAGCAGTGGAACGCGGGAAATTTAAAATGATTTAAGCAAACCTTTGGCGTCTTTACCTTGGGAGGAGCGCGACGCAACAGGAACAACATGAAAGGTGAGCGGGAAAGCGAAGGGAGGCATTTACTTGGCAAAAGTCGATAAAGACTATCGTCTTTTGACGACATTTGCAACGAAAGGAGCAGATACGCGGCCAATTTTTAGTACCGTGACTATTGAGACGACGGTTACGACGACGAGGACGACGACAGACGCCGACAGCCGGAGCCCCTAAGGGGTTTCGCCCCTAATAGTTAGTGGCCAAACAGGTCCTAGAAGAACTGGGAAAGCGATCTTTTATTGGAAGAGCAGTTTAGGAGCTCGCCTTGTCGTCCTAGCTCGCTCGTTGGACCCAAGTAGAGCCACACGGCGTTCCGTCGTAGCGGCTCTCGTCGCGGCGTCCCACAGAGGCTTTGAAAGCCAGGCGGTTTAATAGACATACGCTTTCGAAACTCTGAACCGCTCGCGTTTGTCATACATATCGCCGTTGTTTAACACACAGAAAACAGCAGGCACACTAGAGTCAAAATATACGTTACCGGCGTCCATTTAGTTAGGAACGCTCGTTAAGCTGCTTTTTACGATAGTAAGCGAAAAAAAAGTGGCAGTGCAACGCCGGCACGTGCGGGAGGAAAAGCAAGCACAAAAAAATTCCCTCGCACTTCCCCGAGGGGGAGAGTGTGTAAGTGCGAATGCACGGTTGTTGATTGCGCGATTACGGTGGATATCGTGATCTTAATGAGTAGTCGAGAGATTACACACACGCACACAACTACAAAGAAAGATATTTCACTCGTTATTGCTTGTACCGTTGCCCGGTCCGCCATCATCGTTATCGAGATGCAGGACCAGCGACCGCTCTCGACGACGGCGCGCGCTCGACTAATACCCTCCCGCGCCACGCGGCCGCTACACGAGCGCCCTCACGCGTCGGAATGCGGAGCGCCGGCTACGCGAGCGAGAGCGCTCCCGCCCATGGCTCCCGCCCGAAGTGGAGAGGAGGCGCCCAACACCCGCAGTCACTGAGCGGAGAGAGGAGGAGGAGAGTAGCGCCCGCCGTTACGGCGAGGGCTACACGAGCGCCCTCACGCGTCGGAATGCGGAGCGCCCGCTACGCGAGCGAGAGCTCTCCCGCCCGAAGTGGAGAAGAGGCGCCCGACACCCGCAGTCACTGAGCGGAGAGAGGAGGAGGAGAGTAGCGCGCGCCCATCTCCCCCCGTTGCTAGGGAAGACGAGGAGCGCGCGCACCCGCAGCTGTTGCTATGCGGACGACGGCGGTGAACGATTCAGGCTCGCTTAAGAAGTGCATTCGCATTTAAAAGAAGAGTGCTCTCGCCGCCGCAGTTTCAGGCAGGGGGCGGGCGAGCACTGCGAAGTCGGGAAATTCGAAATGCGTTGGACAAACCTTTATTGAATTCATTAGGAGAGGAATGAGATATGGCGGCGAAGAGCGTGATGGGTGGTAAGAGTGAGGGGATAACGGCACTACAGCCCATTATGGCGAATCACTGCTCTGCATTTCCGACAGCTTTCACATTGAGTAGAACGGCTTTAATCTTTTTTGTTGGGTGTTGTGACAAGCGCAAAGGATTAGTAAATCAAATAACGTAACACGTGTGGCCGACTTCAAGCCAAGACTTCGGAGATTGTAGGCCCACGTTATTGGCCACTTGTACGGGGGAAGGGGGATAACCTATGCTGCATCATGCAAGCATTTGCGACCTGTCAGAGCGGTTCGGACAAAACATTTTAGTGAAATGCTTTCTCAACACAAACCGTGTTTCTAAATCCTACTTTAGGAAAAGTGGGGAACGAGGCAAGGCATGCCCATCGGATCCCACAACAGCAACCGTGCTGCTTATATAACCCGAATGCAATCTCTACTGCCCCCAATGAAATTCTGTTCGAATGCGTTTCCCTCGAGATCATAGCCAACCAGGGAAACACCGGCAACGAAGAATGCACGCGTAGTGTCTTACTGCATTTGAATTTTACTACTCGAAATTGAATTTTTCGCGTACAGTGCGCGTCAAGCTTGCCTTGGGCAAGCGAGCACGCTGCTCCGGAACACGGTGGCGACATCTGCTCGCAAGAGCGCATGCGCAAATAGTTTAGAGGGTATGGCAGCTCCTCGTATCACATTGGACCAAAGAGCTTCTTAGTAGTAAGAAACTCTATAGCATGGAAGTGCGTAATTGGCAGACGCCATCATCCACTTTTCTTTTTCGCTTTTCTTCCGCATGCAGTGCCAGCGTAACTGTCGATGCGGGAGGAAAGCGCCTCGTTTGACGCAGTACAATATCGCCGCAGGTTACGTAATGGCACAGCTCAGTGGCTAAGGCGTTGCGCTGCTGAGCACGAGGTTGCGGGTTCGATTCCCGGCCGCGGCGGCCGCTTTTCTGATGGAGGCGAAAAGCAAAAACGCCCGTGTGTACGAGATTTCGGCGCACGTTAAAGATCCCCAGGTGGTCAAAATTAATCCGGAGCCCTCCACTACGGCGCGCCTCATCGCCTGCGTTGCGTCGGCGCGTTCAACCCCACAATCAATCAAATCACATAATGGCACAAAAGGCTCAATGGAAAGCACTCGAGGCTATTCTTGATGCGTTCTGTTCGTTTGCTACGCGTGAGATTCGCCGCAAAGAAGACTTCGAGGAAAGCGAAATTCGTCAGGTCTTTCACCCCTGTCAAGGAGGAGCAGAAAACCTGATTGATTGATTGATTGATTGATTGATTGATTGATTGATTGGTTTGATTGATTGATAGATTGTGGGGTTTAACGCGCTGACGCAACGCAGGCGATGAGGCGCGCCGTAGTGGAGGGCTCCGGATGAATTTTGACCACCTGGGGATCTTTATCGTGCGCCGAAATCTCGTACACACGGGCGTTTTTGCTTTTCGCCTCCATCGAAAAGCGGCCGCCACGGCCGGGAATCGAAGAGCAGAAAACCTGTGACGCCGTTTACCTCAATCAACGTATCCATGCAGAAAGGAAACACGTTTGTTTTTCATTTCCACTGAGCATACAGAAAACTCCTTGGGAAGGCGAACTCTAAGGGACCACGAAAATTTGTCCGTATTATCAGAAATTTCTGTTAAGCGCACTTTTGTAACAGCTGAGCTATTGAAAACTTGAGCTCCGTCCATGCGGTTAAGAGGGGGAAATAGTAGATGAGTGTGAGTGGTGTGAGGAAAACTGGCGAGCAGCCAAGGAACACGCGAGCAGGTGTTGGGAGTGCGGCCCTTAAAAAAATGCCGTTAGGGAGGTCCGGGTAATCGAACCC
This sequence comes from Haemaphysalis longicornis, assembly GCA_013339765.2. Lineage (NCBI taxonomy): Eukaryota > Metazoa > Arthropoda > Arachnida > Ixodida > Ixodidae > Haemaphysalis > Haemaphysalis longicornis. The sequence goes on along the minus strand of CM023456.1, from coordinate 117,109,642 downwards.
GGAGCCTTTCCGCCGTGTAACCGGCAACTAACCACTGGACCACCCAAAGGCCCGAGGGGTACGGGGTTAGCAGCAGCGGGGAACAGTAACACGTGCAGCCAATAGAAAAGATTGATTGATTCCAAGCTTTATTGGAGGAAAGGGGAGGCGAGGAGGCCATCGAAAAGAAAAAAAAACAGTTGCTTTGTCACGCAGTGTGAAACACCAACAAGGAAGAAAGGCCAGATAGAAATTTACAGAAGTATTTCAGCCCAATGGATTACTTTTGAAACGCAAAAAAATAAAACCTAACAATGAACTTAGGCCCCCTTAGCGTGCAAACGCCATTCCATCAAGCCTTCCCAGGATGCGTCATTATGAGACGGGATGGCTAATCCACACACACACGGATCTAGGAGGTTAGAACTAAATAATAAAGAAGCGGTAACCTACGCCCTTTAACTAATCACAACAGCCAAAAATTAAAAGACCGCCGCTGCATGAAACAAAAGAGAAAAATTGGGCCCATCTCCCCGCGAGGGGGACTCGAGTAAATGCGTCGCATAGGGGGTGGGTGTATTGCGTTAACGTTTAGTGTTTGGGGAGTTGGTGGTAGTGAATGCGTTGTATCAGCAGCTTCTTGACGTAGTTTGAATGAGTCAAGGATATAAGGCACGTTCGTAGCCTCCCATTCTGTGTCGGCTTAGTGGCGCGGTGGGTAGAGCACCATGTACATTGCGTTCCGCCCGCAGGGTCGAGGGATCGAAACCAGGCGCCGGATAGTATTTTTTTATATATAGTGTAGGGGGAGGGGTGCGGACAACGACGGTGCGGACTACAACGGACGTCAACGCGGGTGACATCGTGAGTTACTGAAATGATCTGCATTTAAAAGCAGGGGAAAACGCTTCTGTTGGTTTGAATCGGAGCTTCGTCCCTCGCGTCAGGAAACCGGCGTCTGATTGCACTGCCATCGCATTCTGAGCGCAGAGCATTTACTTTGGGTTCGTAGCGCCGGCGTTGACTATGGACTCTGGCTGAGTTGAAGTAAACTTTGGCTTCGGGCTTCGGCAGTTTTGATTTTAAACTCCGGATTGCAGACTTTGATTTAACTCATTTTGCATGTAGAAAGCTTCGCTCTTTAACCATCTTTCTCCGAATAAAGGGGCAGACCTGAGAAAAAGCGAAGTCAAAGATAGTGAAGACCACCAGCCCCGCTTTTTCCTCAGTCTTCGCATCTGATTTCGAAGGCGGCCGAATTTTCGCGTTGTGCACGTTACAAGAGAGCAAAAGTGCTGTTCGTTTTAACCATGAAATTCGTCTTAACCGAGTTCCACTTGACGAGAGTGTACTGTACAGTCATCATCATCATCATATAAATCATCATCATCATCATCCTGCTCAAGTTCACTGCAGGACAAAAGGCCTCTCCCATTGACCTCCAACCCGTAGAGTTTCGTACTAGTTTACACTAGAGGGAAATCTGGCGCCACTGTCTAGGGGAGCCGCGCTTCAGCGAGCGTTCCATCATGTACCGGACAGGCACGTTCCACTTGTCCATGGAATGACTCGCGAACACGCTGAAAAGTTGCCTCTGGCTGCAAAAATGCAAAAATATTACTGCAGCTGATTAATAGAATTTGCTTTATTATTAAAAAATTTAAGCTACAAAAAGATGTATTACTCAGGGATTATTTTAGAAGCTTCATGCAAGATGAGCAAAAAAAACGATGTTATCCCTTTTTATTGATTTTGGCTTCAAGACGAAAAAGAAGCCATGTGGCTAACCAAGCCAAGGAGGTGAGGAACGTCGCTAGCTGCAATGGCGCCACCCACGGCGGCCCGCGAATGAAGCGCCAGATTTCCCTCTAGTATATATTAGTATGAAACTCTATGCACCAACCACACCTGTCCTGCGCCACTCGAGCCCACAGTATACCCCGGAAGTTTTTTGTTCGCCCGAGATTTAGTCATGTATTCCTTCCGTGTGTCAACATCTGTTTCTCTTGAGCCTAAATACTTTTCCATCGATTGTTGTATAATCTCCATCTCTTTCTTGGTCACATCCAGTGCCAATGGCCGCAGCAAAGACTGTGGCTGGCCATCGTCATAATTATCATCATCCTCATCTCTCGCTATTTCTACATGTACGTCGGGAGCACCAGCGGGAAGATATTTGCGTATAGGCTCTACGTTATTCTACAAATATAACAAATTAACTGCTCCTACGACGTTATATAAATCTTTGACGTTTTGGTGCTTATTATTTGCTAAATACTGTGGGTGTCTATTATGCACAGCCATTCGTTTTTCCTTAAGCATGGTTCGTTGAACGTACGCGTCGATGTGTTTAACCGAGAGACCTTTCTCTGCCACGTATTCTTGGGGGTATAGATCTATCAGGGTCGAACCGGAAAAAAATACCCCTTCTGTTACGGTTCGGGTTCGGGTGAAATAATTTCGTTCCGGTTCAGTACCGGTTCGACTAAATTACACACCTAACTGGCTCATCAACTCGTGCGCAAGCCTGAAACGGTTCGCGAACCGTTTCGGAAAAATTAATTATAACTAAGTGCGAAAACAAAGTTTAACTTTGTTGTTCAAAGGGATCGTGACGAGAAAATATGAGTTTGGTTCATTTGAAAGATGGCTTTCCCCAATAGCGATGACGTCGATCTTAATGTAACTTTAAACATCTAGGCTAGACAACTGGGAAAACAGAAGTTGTTGCCGTTCACCAGACACATTCTTTCCCAGCCCTTGTGACGTCACTGGGTATATTTATGTGATTGACAGCCGCCGACCAAAGGCAATGCTAAAATTCAGGTCCGTGAGGTTTAGTGGCCCTTCCAGCTTTTTTTACAGCCCCTCTAGATTGCTAACATGAAGTTAACCCGTTGATAAATCTTTTTCTCACATTACGTCACCGCTGTGATTGGGGAGAGTAAACCAAATAATTACTATTTTTGGTGAAGACAATGTCCTCGAGTCCGGAATAGCATAGAGCGGGTTACCAAAGGCTGTTTCTTTCAAATAAAACAAGGGCATGGTTTATTTTGCTTTCATGGTTCCTTTGACGTCACGTGCAGAGCGTAAGGGGAATAGCACCGACCGAAAACTTAGGCGAGTTCGGGTTCGGTATGGAGCTGCCTTTCATGCCCAGCAAAATGAATTCTACCAGCATTTTTATTCCAGCAACAATTTACAAGAAGTGGTACAAAGATTTTGACAGTTGTCTACTAATGAAGGTTCTTTCCAACCGCTCTCTTGGGTAACGGGTGTCTGCAGAGTTGGCATGACCTCTTACTGAAGTTAATTGGTGGCATTTTGCGAAGATTGTGTTATATCACAGCAGTGGTACATCACCGTAAAAAAACACCATGTATTCATCTGCGCCTCCATAAGTTATAGAATGCAACAAGTAGGCACTTTGAGGCTGTGGGCAGCTGCTGCGCTGTGCAGCAATCTGTTCGTCGGCCTGCCCCTGCACATTTCTTTTGTTACACGGGCTGTTTCGCCGACCGGGAAGTAGGTGACTGCGACCGCAGATGGACGAGGTGACGCGTGAAAATATACCACCTGAAAGTTATGCACAACCTCCCAGGGAGTAGGGGTGGGCGATTGATCGATTAACCTACGGATTAATCAATAACGCATTGTTCGCGATTAAGTTTTTAAATGCACAGCACTTTAGTCGTCGTAGCTCGCTCGCTGGACCCAAGCAGAGCGCCACGGCGTTCCGTCATAGCGGCTGTCGTCACGGCGTAACCCAGAGGCTTCAAAATCCAAGCGGTTTATATAGTTAGAACCATTCAAAACTCGCGAACCGCTGGCGCTTGTCATACATCTCCCCGTCCTTTAGCGCAAAGATAACTATAGGCACTATTGAAGCAAAATATACGTAATTGACCTGCTGCGCCCGCGTTCACTTCGTTAGGAACGCTCTTTGGGTTGGGTTTTGCGATAGTAAGGGGGGGGGGGGGGGAAGTGGCAGTGCAACGCCGGCACGTGCGTGAGGAAAAACAAGCACGAAGAGAACAGAACTCCCGCTGGCGCACTTTCAGGAAGGGGGCACACGAGCACTGCGAAGGCACAAAATCTGAATTGCACTGCGTGATAGTAGTAGCAGTAAACTCTATTTTGTGAAAAGGGGTGAAGGAAAAGGGGGAGAGATCAAGGCTGGGATCCAAGTTCCAGGACCCAGAAGCTATTTGGCCATCTCTGGGCCTACTAAGTAGCGCAAGCTGCTGTGCAGGGTCCGAGCTGGACAGGGCTTCCTCCCAGGACTCTAATGAGGTTTGGTAGCTATTCTTGTCCCAAGTAATTGGCCAATTTCAGACTGTATGGAATAAATCGGACTTCTGGTGACATTGCTTGCAGTCCTCATTATACTTTGCTGGGAACATAAGTGATAGTCTGGACTTATGTAAGTAGGTGTTCGTCTGTATTTTTCTAAGATTTTTCGCTTCTTCAGCAGTTAGGCTGGGGTGTGGCGTAGGCATTGATCTTAAGCCTATAGGATGTTAATTTGTCTGCGCCTTGACAGTAAGCAGGGAGGGCGTACGAGTGTACCGGGAGTCTGCGGTGTATGGTACTCCTTGCAAGAGAATCGGCCGCCTCGTTCCCCTCTAGCCCCTGATGGGCGGGCGTCCAGAAGTGTGTGGTTCTGTTTCAGAATTTTTGGAAGAATTCTTTCAGCATTCCTTGGGACGATGCCGCAGATGAAGTTCCTTATGGCCCTAGTCGAGTCAGTGATAATTATTGAGTCCTTATTCTTGAATTCAGCCCATCTGATTGCTAGTATGACGGCAGCAGTTTCTGCTTCTTGAATATTTAGTTGTTTGGTAATGATGACATCGAGCATCTTCCCATGTTCGTTGGTAGCTACGGCTGATGCATTGCCTTGCTTGCTTACGGCCGCATCGGTGCAGATTGCGTTTAGATTGTCCTATGTTTTAGGGGCGTGAAAGAGGTGAACGAGCCCTTTAACCCAACCCGGACAAGAACCTCTCTGGCGCAGAAGCTCAAACGCTGAGGCAAATCCAGACGAACACTTATCCTAACAAATCCCGGCTATCCAAAATGTTCCCTCAAACACACACAGAAGCATGCAATAAATGCGGAAACCCTTCCAACTTATTTCACGCAACAATGGGCCTGCCCTATCATCTGGCCTTCAAGAAACAACCCCACAAATACGGTCGCGCTATGGGAGGCAGCTCTGGCCAGCTCCGACTTCGGGATTCAGAAGGCCTTAATTCTTCGAGCCCGAAGAGGAGCAGAAGAGTCTGGGGCCCTGGAAGGAGGGCACCACCCCTAAAGACAATCGCGCCACCTGCTTTTTTCCTAATAATAAACGTTTCATCTCTCTCTCTCTCCTTAAGTCATGAGTCTGTCCATCCCTTGTGTCTCGTGGTACGTGACCGCCGCATGCTTTCGAAGATGTCGCAAAGTGGGCCGCGTTGCACGCGCAAGAACCGGCTGCAACCGGCAGCGCAAACTCGGCACCGGGAGCGCGAGCTTGTCTGTGTTCGCCAACGGAGGCGCGAGCGCACGTGCACTGCGAGGGGGAGATCACGCAAGAGATCACGCCACGAACGCAGGCAGTCGTTCTCGGAGATCGAACGAGACGCAAGGACCTTTGCTCGTTTCCTCTCGTCTTGTTCGGGCACAAGTTCACCCTAAATAAAAGTTCTTTCTTTACCGTTGTGTCCCATCCTACGTGACAAATTGTGGTGGAGGTGCGGGGTAGTCCTCGATGGCGCGGGGTCTTTCACCAGGTCTGGGCCTGGGAGCATTGACTCCGAAAATAAAAGTTGATTTGTACAATGTACGCACACAGTCTTACGTCTTTCTTAATGATGTAATGGGCGAACTTTCACGGGAGAGTTACGGTTACCGATGATCTCCCCCTCTCGAGCTTCGCCCCACTTATCATCATTCATTCCGTGGATATGGCGTGATTTTTTTTCGAAGGTAGTGAGTTCTGGCCAATCTTCTGCCCTTATTGTGAGTGGGGTCCATTTTCTTGGGAATTGGAGAGGTCTTGATACAGTGTCTTTGAGCGGGTGTTAAATCAACCATCCTATTAATGAAGGCTGCATGAACCTCCTGTCCAGATCTTCTGAGAATTTTTCTGGCCGTTCTGGTTTTGAGGAGGCGTTCTTTCTGGGCATCTAATAGCGTGTTCTTGATTTCTCTGAAGGTGTTGTGTACGCCGAGCTTCAGGAATTTTTCGTTGGATGTTTAAATTGGTAGGCCTAGTGCGGTCTTGTGAGCTGTTCTTATTATTGCGTCGGCCCTTTCCTCTTGTTTCTGATCCATCCGGTGGAAGGGGAGGCTATATGCAATGCGGCTCATTATGAGAGCTTGAACAAGGTGGAGGGTGTCCTCCTCTCTTATGCCCTTCCTAGCTCTTGTAATCCTTCTTACTACTCTGGTCAGCTGTTGAGCCGTCTTGCCAAGCTTGCTGAGAGTATTTGTGGCTTTATTGTCTTCCTGAATGACCATGCCTAGTATTCTTATTGCGGGGCGGAAAGGGATGTTCTGTCCATCCAGTATAATGCTGCCTGGAGTGATGTTGTTTCTCGTCGATCTTAGCCTGATGAGTTCAGACTTTTCAGGGGCGCATTTCAAGCCATTTTTTATGATCGGATCTTGGAGGCCGTTGATAACATCCTGTAGCAAATCTAATTTAGATTGTAAAGTTCCGCTTTTTGTCCAGACAGTAATGTCGTCGGCATATATGACTTTTCCAATTTAGTCACGTTCTTCCAGTTTCTTAGCAATTTTGATCATTCTTAAGTTGAACAGAAAAGGCGAGATAATTGATCCCTGGGGCGTGCCTCTGTTTGGTGCCTTAAAGGGGTCGGATCGAGTGTTGCCTATGCCGATTGTTGCTGTTCTGTCTGATAGGAAGTTTCTAATGTAATTGTATGTTCTTTCCCCGCATTGTGTCTCCTCGCCGGCCTTAAGGATAGAATCGTGCGATACATTGTCGAAGGCGCCTTTGAGGTCCAGTGCGAGGATGATTTGATCCTGGTGGTTATCGTTGTCTATGATATCGTGTTTTAACTGAAACCGATCATGCAGTCCGGAAAAAAAATTGGTGTTCCATCTACTTTTGAAGCCCTGCCGTAATTATTATTTGGTAAATTTTGCCGACACGTGAGGTGAGAGAGATTGGTCTTAGATTTTTTTATTTCAAGGGGTTTCCCAGGCTTGGGTATAGTTGTTATCGTTGAGTGTTTCCATTGAGGGGGTAGTCGATCTTCGCGCCACGAATCGTTTATGTATTTGGCCAGGGCCTCCATCTGAGCATCGTTTAGGTTTCTTAGCATATTGTTTGTTATTCCGTCTGCACCGGGTGCGCTTTTCTTACTGCTGGTCAATATAGCCTGCTGTAGCTCTTCCTTGGAGATTTCTCTATCAAGTAAGTCATTGAGGCTACCTTGATAGTTCCTGCGTACCGGTGGGATGTTTCAGTCCAGTTCAAATTGTTCTTTAATAGCCAAAATCAATTCGTCGTGAGTACCTTTGAAGTTGTGAGCCCCTTTGTTGAGTTGGTGACTCGTTTCTCTCCTTCTTGTTTCGGGGTTCAACATGCCCTTGATAATAGCCCATGTTTTGGAGGTGTTCAGGGTGCCTTTAAGCGATTCGCCAAAATCGTTCCAGTTTTGGTTTGCGAGCTTGCTGGCAAAATCTCTGGCCCGTTTGTTCAAGTTTCTGATGCGAAGTTTGAGATTCTTATGGTGTCTTTTCTTCTTCCATCGTTTGAAAAATTTATGTTTCTTGTCTCACAGACTGGTCAACGCACAAGTATTCGTCCTCCTGTCCGTACTCTTTGGTTGCTTTATTGAAGGCTTCCTTGATGTCGCTGGACCAGGTGCCTATTTCTTCGATGTTACCGAGGGCCCCTGTCTTTTCGCGAAAAGCGTTCCAATCGGTCATCGTTTGTTTTTTCGGCCTTCTTCTGTAGTTGTCTGAGCATGTCTTCACTTCGATGATGTCATAATCGCTTCCGAGATTTTCTTTAATATTAAGCCAGGTGGTGAGGCCATCCATGTCGGGGACTATTGTTAGGTCGGGGCACGTATCCACACTGTGGTTGTTACCCGTTCTAGTGGGGAAGGATGTGTCGTTTATCGTGTGCAGGTTAAGTGCCTCCATTGCATTGACAAGATTTTTTCCTTTGGCAGAGTCAAAGTTATAATTCCATTCTTTGTGCGGGGCGTTCATATCCCCGAGAAGGATTACGTTATTTTTTGCCAATATATTCATTGTTTCTCTAAAAAGCGGTTCGAAGTTCTCCTTGTTGCTGGACGGTGGGCTGTATACGTTGAGAACAAAGAAGCTCTTACATTTCCTTTGCATAGGTATTACTTCGACGAGCACGACAGATGGAGATTTTGTAGAAAGATCGTATCTATTACATGTAATGTCTTTTTTAGCGTACGTAGACATCCTGGTGTCTTTAGAAGTATCAATTCTATTGTAGCCTCTTAGGTTGCTAAGACAGCCTGCCTCTTGAATACATATAATGTCGGGCTTGACGTCCTTCTTGTCTATGTAGGCTTCCAGGAGATTTGTTTTCTTGTTAATGCTCCTACAGTTCTACTGCCATATCACCAATCCGCCTCTTTCACAACCCCACTGCGCATGCGCAATCCCCTAGCGGCCAAGTCCCTAAGCAGTCCGGTAGGGGCAGCAGACGACATTCCCCACAGCTCCCGCACAAGCGGGAAGGGGTCGTGGTTGTATTTACATCGTTTGATTTTTTGTGTGTGCTCGTTGTGCGCGGAACAACGTCCACAACTTGTGCTGCGTTCCGCTGTAACTCGGAGTGCCGAAAAGGGAACGGTGTCGGCTTCTATCGCTTCCCGTCGGCCGCACGCGATCGTCTACGGCGGCTTGCGTCGCTCGCGTCGGCTCGGGTGATGGGAACTTTGGGCTTAGCATCCTGGCGGATATTTGATCGCCGCTATCTGTGCAACTGCGAATGACAATCCGCAACACAACTTTTCACTACACTATCATCCCGTTTCTCGCATGAGGAACTCTATTTAAGCTATAACTGCCGTTTGAGCGATCGGTGACCGAGACATCTGCGTAGCCTGTTTCGATGCTTCCGCGCAGGTATCGCCATCTCTGGGCCGCTCGGCGCACCGCGCGCCGCCGCGGCGACCGGTCAGCGTAGGCTTGCATCGCGGCAGATGTCTGATCGCCGCTTTTAAAATAAGACCTGACAACAATCCTTAGCACAATTTTTCACCACACTAACACCTACTTTCTCGCATGTGGAACTTCTTTTTAGCAATCAGATTGATTCAGAAGAGCAGCGACAAGCGCGGTTGCTACCGTGGTCTGCGCCGGTTCGAGCCGCTGAGTGTGCCGAGCTGGCAGGCGCGGCCGGCGTGTGCGCGGACTGTTTCCGAAGGCAGAAAACGCTTCACGATTGCTTGCTTTATCCATTTCTTGCGAACAAACGCGCAGAATCTACAAATTCAGCTCAGCGATCATCGTAGTTGACCATGGAGCAAAAGCAGTGGGCGGAGCGACGCCGACGACGCATCTCATGCGCGCATCGGGCCGTACTACGCGTACTAGTGGGGGCGACAGCCGTAACGATCAGTGGCATGCGAATCGCATGTACCAATCGTACATGTGTCCAGCGCTTAAAGGCATTTTGCGAACTGCCGGCCTTTGTTGAGCTGGCGCTGGCGATCGCACTTCATGCCAGACGACTCCAAGTACTGCTCGCTCTGCTACTCGGACGGCACACGGATCTGTCCGAGATTTCTCTGCCAGCCCTCATTCAGTGATAAGAAGCCGCCTGGTATTATGTGATGACCAGGGGCTGTCATCTTAAGTCGTTATAACACCAACACAGAAGAAAAACTTCGGCTGCTCCTCGCCGTAATGTGGGATTGCCGTGCATACAACGAGAACGCAGCCGGAGGAAACGCCGGCAAACCCTACCGCCTCAACTTCCGCTAGGCACGCTAGGTGCCAGCACACCGCAATGAAAAAGGCGGATTGTTGTTCCGTGTTTTTGAATTTAGGCGTCATGGTTAGTGCCGTACACTGCGACTATATCGTCGTCGCTTTCCGATTCCTCCGTACTCATGTTTGAATTTTCCTGCATTACGATGTGCTTGACGGTCTTACTAGCTTGTGTGATCGATAGTTTCCTCTTGCTAGATTTTTTGGGGCTTGTCCTGGAGACTACCATTTCCGCTATCAACCTCTGATTTCGGCTCTCATTTCTTTTCTAAAGTCTTGAAGTTGTTGCCACATTGGCGTGTCTTCACTGGGCTGTTCTCTGGGATTCTGAAAGCCTGCAGGAGTGGTAGAGTTTGTGTTATGTTGTGCGCGTTCGTATTTTTCTAGTTTCTCTCTTAGCATAGCATTTTCTGTTTTGATGTCTAGGATGAGTTTCTTCCAGTTCGGTTATTTCATCATTTTTAATTGATTTTTGGAGAGTCTGCCTGAGGTCCTGGGAGGCTACACCTGTCCAGCTCACCCGTTTGACGGCTTCTTTGCTTCTCTTCTTCTGTAGGACATCCTTTTTCCTCGCTTGAGGGGTGCAGTCAGCTGGATGTGTTTCATCTTGCACTTGGCGTCCTTGGAGTTCGGGCCATTTGTCGTCGAACCACCTGGGTTGCTTCTGTTGGTTGGCAGGCTTGCTCCTGTTGCCCGGTGGTATTCTTGGGTTTCTGAATTTCAGCTCGAACTCTTTTGCGCCAGTAAGATGTCCCTTTTTACCCAACGCGCAGCGTGGCGAGCAGCTGTGGTCTTCGTTGGGGCGTTCTTCCCCGCAGCGTGCGCAAATGTTGATGTCTGGTTCGGCGCATACGTCCGCTCGATGTCCGGTCTTTCTACATATTTGACAAACCAGTCGGGTAGCTTTATACAAGTAGCACGTGATCTCACCGCCATACAAATACACCTCCCTCGGCACTGTATTTCCCTCGAAGGTGATGAGAGCGGTCGTAGATTTCCCAAGCATGCGTGCAAAAACGATCTTGGGGTATCGAGGGTTCTCACTCTCAGTCCTGCTAATAATTCTACCGAGGAGGTACCTGGTTCGAAGCCATGCACGACTCCCTTGACCTCGTGCTCTGGGTAAGCAACGTACGACACGACGTCATACTTCTTGCCTCCAATGTATAGGCTCTCCAGGTTTCTAAGCTCGTTGGCAGCGTCTTGCGTAGGCGTGCTCACCAGGGTGATGTTTGACGTCCACTTGAGGCGAACTATGGCGTCTTGGAGATTCTTTATTCCGCTGGGACAGGCCCCCGCGATGGCTTGTGTGAGTTGTGGCACCGTGAAGGAGCTCAGCTGTAGCCCCTTCTTCGGTCGAATGATAATTTTGAAGACTTCCTTGGGCAGGTTCGGGGTTCTTCTCTTGAATGCGACGTTGAATCTCGGCGCCGTCTTTTCCGCCAACGGGGCCAACGTGGCTCCGCTTTCAGCTGTAGCTTTCGCCTTGAGTTCTTTTTTAGGCGCTTGCTTTGTTCTCCTGCTTATGGCTTGATTCCATGAGGGGTCGTAAGGCTCGTTTCTGCGCGTCTCGGTGCTCTGCTGGTACATGGTGGTGCCGATCTCCGCGGCGTGGGTTTCTCTGGCGTCGTTCTGTTCCACGTGGTTCACAGCACCAGAGATTTCGGTCTCCATCCCTTCAGTTCTTGAAGTAGATGGCTCGGCGTTCTTGTCTTTATGGAACGGCTTCATCGTAGCACCGCGGCTGTCGTGGCGTCAGCGCGGGGAGCCTCCGCACGTGGTCGGCAGCCGGGCGGCTTCGGCGTTGGTCCAAGGAGGCGATTCGGGCGGTCTCTTGTTCCCGAAAAGGCGTCGAAAAATCCTCTTGGCATAAAATAATTGGTTGGGTTTAGTCCCAAGGTCATAATCAGGTCATCCACTGAAAAATTTCGGGTGGATAGGGATTGTTTAAGGCGATTCCTGTGGATGGAGCGGCAGCGTGCCGCCGTCTCCGAACACCGGTCGCAGTGAGCAGATAACGGCGTTATAGCCCAGTATGGCGAATCATTCCTCCGCACTCCCGACAGCTTTCACATTGAGTGGAACGTCTTTCATTTTTTAAATCGGTTCAGCTAACGTGAGGCGAGTAGACCAGATATCAAGCCCCTCAAAAATCTGCGTAAGCTTATTTCAAGTCATCGCCTTACACAGCAATAACGCGTTGTTATTAGTATCATGGTTAGTACAGCAACCGCATGTAGTGTCAACGAAGACCCGGGCGCCGGCCTCGCTCCTTCGAGAAACAGCCGCAGTTAAACTTCGTTCGCTCGTCTGTATCTCGTTAGGGTCTGTTTAGTCTTTTTATCACACTTGGGCACACACGCGTGATATTGTCCTAAAATGTGCGAATATGATTTCGACTCATCCGTGTTGATGATGTGATACCACAAAAAAGAACTTCAAACTTGAAAACTGGTCTTTTTTTTATATTCTTTCTGTAAACCACCCCAACCGATTAAACAATAAATTAATTTATTATTGCCTGCCGAATATTCGGATTAAAATTTTTAATCGACCCCCGGCCCTGCTGGAGAGACATAAATATCCTTCACTTGATGAAAATTCCGAACGCTCGTTTGTGTGTGCCTCGCGGCGACCACCCAGCGTCCCCGGCGCACGTTTGTCTAGCCAAGCACACCCACTTAAGGGGATTGGCAAAGATTGGCCAAAAAAAAAACTCCAGCGTTCACCGTAATTGTGGCAACACTTGCTCGGAACGAGAAAGACACGTCATAGCCTACAAATCTCCAAGGTGATGTCCAATGATTATCTTTACTAAAAAAAATAAAAGAAGCTCACACTTATAGCAACAATCATGAAGTGAAGGTCGTTGCGGCAGCGAAGAGAAGCAAATCGGCTGCAATCGTGGGCTTAAACCGTCATTATGATCGTGGAGGTTGGGTACAGCTTCGCCACCTTCAAGTCTTACGCGTTAGGGCGAGCTTCCTTCATTTATTGTTTTGTTTTTCTCTCACACAAACGCAAGGTGGTTCGACCAGCACAGCCAAAATACCGTGTTGCACGTCTAGTGCTCAACACTGCTGTTTGTGTACCTATTTCCTAGGTCTCAGCGTCACCACGAGACCTCGCCATGCCTATGTTTACAATTTACACTGAAGCAATAATGGTCGCACTGTCTTCCTAATGCATTTTCACGCATGTTCTGAATTTTTGAAGAAACTCAGTACTTCAGGCACCTCGAATGCGCGCCCTCTCGAATCTGCCAACCGCGATCACTGAATTCCTGAGTTTAACGTCACTTCCGGCGGGCCGTAATGGCCGCCCTTTCGTCCAGTTTAGGTTTGGAAAAGATCAGTGCTTGATTTTCATTCCTAATGCAGCGGCGTATATTTAGACCTCCAGATTTCTCAGTTAGCACCTTTTGAAGTAATGCTACCGGAAAACAGTGAATTTAAGGGACCGAAAATTTTGTTGCACTTGGCCTTTAACACAAGGAGGTCCCAGGGGCCGAGAGGGAAGATTGGGGAAAAGAGGAAGGGAGAGGTGGTCAGGAAATGATGTTCGACCCCGGCAAAACCACCTTTACGAGGGAACTCTCGAGAGAAAAGCGCCCAGAGAGAGTGAGGAAATAGGAGTCGCTGAGTGTCGTGGAGGTATCTCGCTGGGATTGGGTAGGACGGTGAGCAGGATGGGGCGGAAGGGCTGAAAGCAGAGCAGGGCCAAATAAGGTGGGTAAGATTTGCTACCGTAGCTGTGTTGCAATATGGGTAGTATAGGGTGAAGTATCTCCCGTCGGGTGATGCCATTTGAGCGTGATGTGAAGAGCCAATGCTGCGTTCGCGCGAACGTTGTCAATAAAAACTTCGGTAAGACTTATAGTGATGGGGCGCTATGCAAGAAACATACAGGAGTGGCACCGGAAAGGCCGTTGTGCTAGCCTGGCAAGCGCGATCCATCTGTTGCCTGAGGGAGCGCGGGGGAGCAGGGCCGTCAACCAGTGGAGGAGCTACTTGAAGATCTCCTGCGCTGCGTCATGGGCAGCCAGGTTGCCGGAACTCTGAGCCATGTGCACCAGTATCCACGCGACACGTACAGAGGAACCAGTGCGAGCAAGCCGACTAATTGCATGTCGGAACTGATGATCTGAGGGTGATCGGAGAATAATTTCCAGAGCTCACGTAGCGCCATTGTGAAGTCAAACAGTAACTGAATGCGAGGTGGTAATGGGACAGACGCCTCGTAGGACAAGTGGTCCAGAGCTGCGAAGATGGCATGTAGCTCAGCGTCCAGTACTGGATGTTCTCAAGCGCAAGCACCGCCTAAACTAGGTAAATCTGGACGTCGCCAAGCCAGTCCCTTGCGGCCTGCTGGCACGCCCGCATCTTCATAAATGTCTTGTTCATCAGAGAGAGAGATAGAAACTCTTTATTAGAAAACATAGTGTCCAGGCGGCGTGAAAAATCGCCTTCATGCTACTCTGCCAGTAAAAGAGGGAAAAGGAAAAAAAGGCCCAAGAGAGGAGAGGGCAGAAAAGAGGAGGAGGAGGAGCAAACTTTATTAACAGTGAAGTCCAGCGGGATCGTGGTTGGGGTCCTCATTCCAGGACTCCGTTGGTGCGGCCTGCTGTCTTCGCCCTTTCAGCAAGCCAAAGCTGCTTACTCAGGTCTGAGCTGGCAAGCTCACTCTCCCACTGCTCGTAAGTTGCACTAGGGATTGGATCAAGGTCTGGGTTTGACTGGCAAGCCCAAACCATATGGTATAGCGTAGCTTGGCTGCCGCAGTATTTGCACAAGGCGTAGTATAACGTGGGGTAAATGGTGTGTAGCCGCGTGGGGTGTGGAAATTGTTAGTTTGAAGCCGTCAAAGGGTGACTTGTTGTTCTTTTGTTAGCTGGTCGGCCGGCAGCGGGAAGGTGCGTCGTGTGAGCATGTAGTGTTAGGTGATGTCATTGTATGTGATGAGTGAGTGACGGGTCCTCTCATCATCCTTTTGCGGTGCCCGACGAGCAAGTTCTCGGGCGTAAGCATGCGCCGCTTGATTACCGCAAAGAGAAGAGTGAGCAGGTGTCCAGATAATCTTGATTGTTCTCTTGGGAGGGGTTCTGGGTTATAATTCGAGTGGCTACCTTAGAAATTCTTCCAGCCGTGTACGTTCGACACGCCGCTTGTGAGTCCGTAAGGATGGTCCTGGCTTGGGTCTGCGTTATAGCTAGTGCAAGTGCCACTTCTTCTGCTTCGAGGATGGTGGACTTACGAAGGGTGACACTTGTAATGAGAGAAGTGGGGGTGGCAACGACCGCTGTTTTGGTGTTTGCACGCGCGTAGTCCGCTGCGTCGGTGAAGACTGTTGTACTCGAGTCGCCGTATTGTCTTTCGAGGGCCAGCGCCCTGGCCTTTCTTCTGCCTTCGTGATGCTGGGGGCTCATGTTTCTTGGCAGTGGGGGAACGTTTAGCTTGGATCTTATATCCCAGGGTATGTATGCCGCAGTATCTGTTTCCGTTGGCGACATGAACCCCACGTTCAAGAGTACTTGGCGTCCTGTGGGCGTAGTACTTAGTCGAGCTTTTTGGGCATTCAAGTGCGCTTGCGTAAGTTCATTTGTTTGTTTGGACGCCGAACGGCAATAAACGGTACTTGCACGCAAAGCAGAAAAATCTGATATCGTTTGGATCACCTCTCAAGCAGATATGCTCAAAATGACGTAAATTGCGTCATTAGTTATCTTGCGGACTTTGCTTGTTCCTTTTCCCGTCTCTTGAAAATGGAACGGGTAATACTCCTCTTTTCACACCTACACAGTTCAGTCGATCGCTGGTACTTGATCCTAGTAAGCAAATGTTGATAATCCACTTCAACATGCAATCCGCCGTAAACAAGGCCGATCAACTAACTCAATTTTTAGCATGCTGTACGAACACTTTTGACGCCATATTTCTGACGGAAACATGGTATCCTCATGATAATGACGTTCTGCAAATACTGGGCTATGATTCTTTTTTTATCAACCGCACAACTAAACGGGGAGGAGGCGTTGCCATACTGGTGAAAACCAAATATTCTGCTGACGTGTTATCCGACCACTGCTTTTGTAAAGACGACATCGAAATGCTGACTGTGAAATTGGCCAGGCAAACGTTTTCGGTTATTTACCGGCCCCCTCACGCGAACTTAGCTAGTTTTTGCCATACTTTTGAGCGTGAGTTATTCTTTTTCACTTCCGAAAACGTTCTTCTTGTGTAGCGGAGATTTCAATATCGACATGAGTGCAACCTGTTCAGCACAACAGCAGCTGTCCTTATTGCTTCAGTCCACAGGTTTGCAAAATGTTATTGACAGCCCCACACGTATTACAGCTACCTGCTCTTCTGTGCTAGATCTGATAGTTACGAACAGGGAAAATGCCTTTTGCTCGGGCCGTATTCCAGTAGACATCAGTGATCACTTGCCTGTTTTTTTGTGTCTAGAAAAAATAACTCATTCGAAAAGAAAAACCAGGGCTCGACGGCAATTAATTTCTCAAGATCGTCTTGACCTGTTCAAAAATCGCATCGCTTTGGAAAACTGAGATTCCGTCTACAAAGAAACTACAGCCGATGAGGCTTACCGCAAGTTCATGGAAATTTTTGTTTCGGTATACGAAAACTGTCTTCCTATTGTAGACGTAACGACATGTAAAAACGCACGTAAACCTTGGATGACACGTCGCCTTACGAGACTTGTGAAAACGAAACACAAGATATTCGTAAAATTCATTAAAACCAAAGATGCAGACGTACTATTACAGTAAAAGTCCCTGCGCAACAGTCTGAATAAAGAAATCAAGTCAGCTAGGACAGCCTATTACAACAATTTATTCGATAGCCAACTTTCCAGCAATCCCATGGAAAAATGGAGACGCCTAAACTTGCTTTTAAATAGAAAAACTCGGAGCAGAGATATAACAAGTTTAATCATTGATGGTGAAGAAATATCAGGTTCACGTCTGGCGAACAATTTCAATAAATTCTTCACCGAAGTATGTCAAAGCCAAATAAATGCTGACACGCTTGACTTTCTCGACGATAAATTAGCTGAATCAGTCTTTTTTGGGCCAACAAATGAAAAGGAAGTTTTCGCGATATGCAGGAATTTAAGAGATACATGTTGTCTCGATGCACAAAATGTTCAAAGTCGGCCAGTGAAGTATGTCCTTCAGATAAGTACGCCATGCCTAACGTATATATACAACACCGAACTTATGACAGCGCAATTTGCATTCGATATGCAGCTAGCCAGAGTAGCTGTGATATATAAAAAGGGAGATAAGAACATTTTAGGAAATTACAGACCAATATCTCTACTTCCGTACTTTTCTAAATGCTTAGAGCAATTAATTCGCATTCGCCTTCAAAACTTCCTTATTAAACATTCCATAATAACTGACTGTCAGTATGGCTTCACTCAAAACAGGTCTACGGAACAACCTTTGCTTATCCAAAAAGAATACATATTAAAAAACTTCGAAACTCAGGTTCTAACCTTGGGATTTTTGTTGGTTTTAGCAAAGCCTTCGATAGCCTCGGTCACAACGTTCTTCTCGCGAAATTAGAACACTATGGTATTCGCAGACACTCCCTTGGCCTAATTAAATCGTACCTGGCGGCACGATCCCAATATGTGATGATTAACCAATGTTCTTCACAAACTCTCAACATTTTGAATGGCGTCCCTCAAGGTAGTATTTTAGGACCACTCCTCCTATGGGTTCTATGTCCCGTCCACTGGTAAACTCTGCTCCCACCGTTTAAAAAGGCCAACTTCTTCGACATCAGCTGAACTGCACGCACTCAGAGAGGCAATCCGCTACATCCTCCATCAAGAAACCAATGAATGGATCATGTTCACAGACTCCTAACCTGCCCTTCAGTGCCTGCTTAACAGCGGCAAGCGCCCTACCTATGAACTTGCCTCACAAGATATTCTCTATCTTCGCCACCTTGCAGTTGGCGCTGGGCATAATATTGTGTTTCAGTGGCTGCAAGGTCACTGTGGGATAACAGAAAACTAAAAAGCTGATGACGCTGCTTCTGCAGGCCACCCCTGCCAGAATATACAAAGGACATTTTTTTTACCAAACACGGTGCTTCTGCCTTGACCAAACGCTACGCCCTTACAGCGAGAAACAGGATTTGGTCACTCTACTCACCCCATAAAGTTCTCTACGCGCTTGACCCTCAGATGGCATCAAAACTTTCTCACCAGGTCCCCCGTCATCCAGAAACATTATTCTATCTGCTCCGACTTAATGCAGCGTACACCAATAGTTACCGTTTTAGCATTGGACTATCTGCCGATTCCAGGTCCAACAACTATGCATCGGAAGACGCAATCCAGCATGTTTTGCTCCACTGGCCTGCTTACAAGGACTCTAAATCAATTTTGCTACGCGACATTGCGTACAAAGGTTATATGCAAGGACGTGACATTAAAAACCATTTCACGCCCTTGGCCTTCGTGTTCTCAGTAGCACCTTGCCATGAAATTCTGTTCTCATACCGTAGCGATACCGGTTTAGTTCGGAAAATTCAGATCTTTTCAGACTGAGACCTGTGCACTTGTGCTTTCTTACCTAATTTTGTTAATCCCTCTCTCAGCTGGTATCTCGACAACGTTGCTCATGCCGCCATCCTAACGAACCTCAGCTACCTCGGCTGCGGCGAAAAGATGTACGGATACGTCCGCGACTTTCTTACGGGACGGCAAGCTGTCATCAAGGTGGGCGACCTGCGATCCGACCCCTTGATATGCGGAAGTAGGGGTACGCCGCAAGGCGCTGTCCTGTCTCCAATACTTTTCAATATAGCCCTGATAAACCTGCCAAAAGAGTTGAACAAAATCCCGGACATTAAGCACGGCATTTACGCCGACGATATCACTATCTGGGTAAGCAAAGGGTCGGCAGGAAATATGCAGGACCGCCTCCAACAGGCTGCAGACGTGGTGAATGCCTACGCCAAAGGGTGTGGTCTCACCTGCGCGCCTGAGAAATCGGAGCTTGTCATGGTGCAAGAACGCCGCCGAGATACAACCACGGACATCTATATCACAATGGATGGGACCAAAATCCATCCCACCCCAACCATCAAAATACTCGGCCTGATGTATCAGGCAGATTGCAAAAACATCCAACTAATAAAAAAAATGGACTCGTCCAACGCCCAAATTGACAGGATGCTTCGCCGCATTGCCAACCAAAATCATGGCATGAAGGAACAGGACATGCTGCGTCTGGTCCAAGCCTTCATAATTTCGAGGCTAACGTACGTCGCTCCCTACGCCACCCTCCTGGCAACAGAACGCCGGAAGACTGACACCATCATACGCAAGGCCTACAAACAAGCCGTCGCACTTCCTACCAGCACTTCTACTGCTCGCCTGGTGGCTCTGGGAGTACATAACACCCTCATCATCAACATTTATTTCAGTTTGAACTTACAAACTGGGGGTGAAGAGAAAAAAGCAGTGACTGTGCACTGCTTGGCGGTGCCTCTCCACCTTACAATTCAGCAGTGGGTACAAGGTAAAAGCACCAAGAAGATGAGTACAGATACCTGCGCGCTTGCGCAGCACAGGTGAACATGACCGTACAACGCATTATGGGTGTGTAGATTCCTGAACAAAAATCTTGCGGATGGCAGATATAGACAAAGTAATTAGTTGATCATGGAGTGTAGTATTCAAAACCTTCGGAACAATATAAATTAACATAGAAAAGCCGTAATTAGTTCGGCACTTCGGTAGCACAAAATTGTAAGGTTTTCTAACATCATATCATATGACGACTGGCGGCAGGTAGGCGATGCAACTGAAGAAAGAAAATGGTCATTCTTTGCGGTTAATTTTTTATACAAACAAGCAAATCTGTAGTCAAATAGTCTATTGACCGGTACAATATTGTACTGCAAATACACATGCGTAGTGTGAGAATCATATGATTCATTGACAATTGCGCGCAGCATTTTCGTCTGTAAGGTTAGTAACTTCGAAACATTGGTCACTGTGGTGTTGCCCCAGACGAGAAAACAATAGCTTAAATGGGAGAAAAATAAAGCGTGATACAATGCAGCTTTAGGTTTTGTAGGTAGAATGTGCCGGTTACGTGAAGTAATTCCGACAATCTTAGCAAGCGTTGAAGAAATGTTGCTAACATGGGCATCCCATGACATAGTATTACTGAACGTGACACCCAGTGATTTGAAGGACTCTACGTAGTCGATAACACTGCCGCTTAGGTATAGAGAGGGAGGGTTATATACACGTTTTCTTTTGGGCAAAAAAAGTACTGCTTTAGTTTTTTCCATTTTGATTTTTAATGGGTTTGATAACGACCATGTGGCAAGTAAAGAAAGCACGTGGTTTGCTGTGTCAGTAAAGTGTTGTATGTCAGTGGAAGAGAAAAATAGGCTGGTGTCATCCGCGTAGATTATGTATTTCGCACGGCAACTGATTTTTGGAATATCATTAATGTATATATTAAAAAGGAGTGGTCCTAAAATACTACCTTGAGGGACGCCATTCAAAATGTTGAGAGTTTGTGAAGAACATTGGTTAATCATCACATATTGGGATCGTGCCGCCAGGTACGATTTAATTAGGTCAAGGGAGTGTCCGCGAATACCATAGTGTTCTATATTCGCGAGAAGAACGTTGTGACTGAGGCTATCGAAGGCTTTGCTAAAACCAACAAAAATCCCAAGGTTAGAACCTGAGTTTCGAAGTTTTTTAATATGTATTCTTTTTGGATAAGCAAAGGTTGTTCCGTAGACCTGTTTTGAGTGAAGCCATACTGACAGTCAGTTATTAGGGAAAATGTTTAATAAGGAAGTTTGAAGGCGAATGCGAATTAATTGCTCTAAGCATTTGGAAAAGTACGGAAGTAGAGATATTCGTCTGTAATTTCCTAAAATGTTCTTATCTCCCTTTTTATATATCACAGCTACTCTGGCTAGCTGCATATCGAATGCAAATTGCGCTGTCATAAGTTCGGTGTTGTATATATACGTTAGGCATGGCGTACTTATCTGAAGGACATACTTCACTGGCCGACTTTGAACATTTTGTGCATCGAGACAACATGTATCTCTTAAATTCCTGCATATCGCGAAAACTTCCTTTTCATTTGTTGGCCCAAAAAAGACTAATTCAGCTAATTTATCGTCGAGAAAGTCAAGCGTGTCAGCATTTATTTGGCTTTGACATACTTCGTTGAAGAATTTATTGAAATTGTTCGCCAGACGTGAACCTGATATTTCTTCACCATCAATGATTAAACTTGTTATATCTCTGCTCCGAGTTTTTCTATTTAAAAGGCCTGGGGCTGCCCGGCGCGGCTCCCTTAACATTGACGGCTGGGTCCACGCCGATGGTATGCAAAGCTGTGGCCGGTATGGGGATGCACCCCGCACGCTCCACCAAATGTCCGTACCGTGTGTCCCATACTGAACAAGGCATCATCCAGAAAGAGGTTGGCAAAATTCTCGCCAAGGATATTATGTAACATTCCTGCAGTTCCTGGGCTTCACCGGCCGTTTTGGTAAAGAAGAAACATGGCACTTGGCGATTCTGTGTAGACTACCGCCACCTGAACCGAGTAACCGAGCAAGACGTCTACCATCTTCCCAGAATCGACGACGCCTTAGATTGTCTACATGGTGCCAAGTACTTTTCGTCCATTTGCCTACGCTCAGGTTACTGGCAGATTGCAGTCGATGAGCTGGACTGAGAAAAAGCCGCCTTCGTCACCCCAGACGCCTTATATCAGTTCAAGGTTATGCCTTTGGGTCTATGCAACGCGCCAGCTACCTTCGAAGGCATGATGGACTCTCTTCTGCGGGAATTCAAATGGTCCACATGCCTGTGCTACCTCGATGACGTCATTGTCTTTTCTTCATCGTTCGAGGCTCATCTCCATCACCTGTCCGAAATCCTTGCTATTTTCCGTCGGGCGAATCAACCATTTAACTCCGCGAAATGTCAATTCGCCAGGCGCGAACTAACCATGCATCTGGGCCACCTTGTCGACGCTAATGGAGTGCAGCCTGACCCCGATAAGATCAAAGCGGCTAGAGATTTTCCGGTGCCCCGGTCATCGAAAGACGTTCTAAGTTTTGTGGGCCTGTGCTGTTATTTCCATCGCTTCATCCGAGGCTTCGCTGATATCGCCCGCCCTCTCACTGAACTTCTCAAAAAGGATTCCGTCTTTTCGTGGGGCAGTGAGCGAGCTCAGGCTTTCAAGAACGTCATATCTCTCCTCACAACTTCGCCCATTTTAGCTCGCTTCGACGTGGCCGCTCCCACGGAAGTACGGACTGGCGCTAGTGGTCACGGCATTGGAGCCGTCTTGGCTCAACGCCAGTCCGGCCACGACTGCGTTATTGGCTTCGCCAGCCGCATGCTGACACCAGCTGAACGAAATTATTCTATTACCGAACGGGAATGCCTTGCCCTAGTGTGGGCTGTCGCCAAATTTTGCCCATACCTCTACGGTCGACAATTTTCCGTCGTGACAGATCACCACGCGCTATGCTGGCTAGCGTCCTTGAAAGACCCCACCGGAGCGCCTCGGACGTTGGGCTCTGCGGCTGCAGGAATATTCTTATTCTGTAGCCTACAAATCCGGTCGCCTACATCAAGGCTCTGACTGGCTATCACGCTACCCAGTCGAGCCTCCCGATCCTACAAGTTCCGACTCACTCGCCACCTCGGTATTGCCTATTTCTTCCTTTCAACACCTTGCTGCTGAGCAGCGCCTTGATGCCTCCTTGAGCAGGATCCGCTGCCCCTTCCGACCCTTCACTGCGGTTGTTCCAAATGAAGGATGGCGTCCTCTATCGGCGCAATGTCCGCCAAGATGATCCTAATCTGCTTCCTGTAGTTCCTGAGCACCTTCTTTCAGATGTCCTCCGGCAGCTACACGACCTTCCAACAGCTGGCCATCTAGGGGTTTCCCGGACCTATGACCGCGTGCGATGGAGCTTCTTCTGGCCGGGGCTTTACCGCTCGATCCGCCGTTACATCGGCGCATGTGACATGTACCAACGCAGAAAAGTGCTACCATGGTACCCACCGGTCTTCTTCAGCCGCTCGATATACCTATTGAGCCATTCTTCCGAGTTGGTTTAGATCTCCTCGGTCCCTTTCGCCGCTCTGCGAACGGCAATAAGTGGATTGCAGTGGACCACCGATTATGCGACACGATAAGCAATCACGCGCAATCACCCGCAGCCAAGCGAAACGGCCAACAAGCGGCTCCGGCGCAGCGTCAGATTTGGCTACTGCGCAACGGAGGCACACAGCTGGGCAGACGCCGGCGCCAGTGCGTCTGCCGCGGCTATGACGTCACTCCTCTGGAATGCGCAGACCGGCGAATGTGCAGACTCACATCTCTACACACCCGTACTCCCATTGGATTGAATTTACAATACAATAAAATTTAATCCAATTAAATACCATTTAATATAATCCAATCCAATCCAATGCTCCTCGCGCTTGCGCAGCACGGCCCTTCAAGGCCCACACGAAACTGCTTGACCTGGGCCAGTGTAGCTTACGCTACAAAAACATCCGCAGAAGGGATGCGTAATGCGTTTCCTAGTCAGTACAGCCAGCCGTCACCTGATCTTGCTTATGGGGGTTATATCACAGCATAGGCGTACCTAAAGCACACAAAACCACCCGAACTGAAATAAATAACAGCCAAAACGGACCTGCAATGGTTGAAAACCACGGTGTAGAAAAATATTCAACAGAAATAGCCGAAACCGACTCAAAAGGGGAAAACCCGCATGAACGTACAAGAAGCAGTAGGAGACACTGACCAAAAGGCAACGAAAATACAAGGAATCCCATTTATAATGCATCAAGATGTCATATAGATTATATGCTCGATAACAAATGCTAATATTCAAATATGACAAACTCCTGAACATAAAAAAAACGGTAACGGGATTTGAGCCGGGGTTAGGATGTTTGCTTCCCAGGAGTGGAACTTCTACACTACGAGATCAATGGGTTCTGAGCGATTAAACTGAGCGCCACGTGCACGTGGGCATACCTTAACCCGCAAGAACGTACAAGAAGCAGTAGGAGACACTGACCAAAAGGCAACGAAAATACAAGGAATCCCATTTATAATGCATCAAGATGTCATATAGATTATATGCTCGATTACAAATGCTAATATTCAAATATGACAAACTCCTGAACATAAAAAAAAACGGTAACGGGATTTGAGCCGGGGTTAGGATGTTTGCTTCCCAGGAGTGGAACTTCTACACTACGAGATCAATGGGTTCTGAGCGATTAAACTGAGCGCCACGTGCACGTGGACATACCTTAACCCGCAAGAACGTACAAGAAGCAGTAGGAGACACTGACCAAAAGGCAACGAAAATACAAGGAATCCCATTTATAATGCATCAAGATGTCATATAGATTATATGCTCGATAACAAATGCTAATATTCAAATATGACAAACTCCTGAACATAAAAAAACGGTAACGGGATTTGAGCCGGGGTTAGGATGTTTGCTTCCCAGGAGTGGAACTTCTACACTACGAGATCAATGGGTTCTGAGCGATTAAACTGAGCGCCACGTGCACGTGGACATACCTTCAAACATGCCCCCAGATGGCGCCATGCGTCGCTTGGCTGTGCTGACTAGGAAACGCCTATACGCAGCCGGGACAGCCGGGATTGAAGCCGCGCCCTCGTGCTCTGCAGCACACCACGTTGGCCGATGAGCCGCCACGGCCGGTGAGCAGCTTTAGAACGATCTTGCCTAGCTCCTGTATCGGCTTTGGCATCAGCCAGTTGGAGATGCCGCGTGGTTTTCGGTTCTCTCAAAGAGGCTGTAAAGCAGTTGCGGGTTTTCTGAATAAGTAACATTTGTTGGCACGCTGGGTCTGACGCGTATACAATAAGTTTTCATACAAGAGTATTACAAAGTCGCCTAAGCACTCCTTATGATGACGATCTGAGCTCGAAAGCATAAGCATCCAATGCTCTAGCGCATCAACATCATCCTCATATCTCTGCACCTTTTTTCTTCCTCCACATGCCGACACCCGCTTATCTCACTCCCGCCTTTATCCACTTAGACAATAGGAAATCCTTTTGTAATCAACCTGGCGCAATTTATGCACATATTTCAGCTTTCGCCCTTCCTGCACGCTTCCTGCTGGGACAGCGTGCGTTTCTTTCATTGTGTTTTGCTGTCGTCTTGCTTGCAGCAGCTCCACAAGTCAGTCATAGTTTGTTTTTGTGATTGCTTTCATCTAGCCTGTCTTAGACCACGTTTTTATGAAGCCTGCTGTTTTGTTGTCGTTTTATAATTTTCTTTTCAAAAAATACAATCTAAGGGCATACCGAAATATAATGTAACGCGGCTGCTTTCAGAAAAGAACCTAATTTTTGCCTCAAATGGCCTAAGGTTTCGTATGCGCTAAGACAGTGGTTCTCAGCCATCGATGACTCGGGGACCCCTTGTGGACCCGTGGAAGTTATGGGGGACGCCTTACACGGGAGGGTGGTACTTAGGTATATTAACCACAGAGGAACGTGAAACAGGGGTCTTTTAATGCTTTCTATTACAAAAGCGTCATACCTACGTGCCACATCGCCTCATTTTGCGCACCGCATCAATACACGGCACGGTCGCGCTTGGACAGAGTCGATCACTTATGGCCATATTCAGCCGGTTTCGGCATGTGCGTTTTTAAGTATACAAGCCACCGATGCCAATTCACAATCGTGATAGGCACCCGTGACACGTAGTTCGTGAAGGTTGGGAAAAAGTGGGAAAGAGGGAAAGGCGGGGACCGAAAATATCTTTTTTTCAGATCGATGCCGTCATCACGGCCAAATTACACTCCTTGGTTTTGGAGGCCGAGGGTTCTCGCGGACCCCAGAAATGGCTTCGCGGAACCCCTGCGGTCCGCGGATTCCCATTTGAGAAACGCTGCGCTGAGAATTCACACATGTATGAGCCATGCCAGTAGTTTTAGCGTCTTATAACTGTCTCGCCTATGTATACTTCGTGTTCTGGCATTCTGTTAATCTTTTCCCCTGAGCTTACCTGGCGCGCCGGCGGGGTGTAGTCGGATCTTGTCGTCAACCAATCCGGCGTCGCTTGTGTGCTGTTCGATTGTTTGTGTTTCCCTCAGGGGCCTTAGTCTCGTTATAGCGGTAATCCACAAACAGCTCCGCTGGTCATCCATCTTCTCGGGGTGGCATGGAAGTGCTTTTTCATTAATGCTAAGGTCATCAAATACTTCGCCAGAAATTTATTAAAAGCTTCAGCGACCCGAACGAGAAAAAGAATATCTGGCCCTCGTTGCTGCTTCTGTCGTACCGAGCCACTAGAAGCCACAATGCGAGCCAGGGCAAAAGCATGGCCGCGTATCTGTTCACTTTGCTGCAAATGTCGTCGAAAGGCGATGGTCTCCCTCCGCCTCTGCTACGTGAAGGCCTCTCTTCTCCCTCCCTTTCGACCTTCCCACAATGAACACAGAGGAGGTTAGCTAAAGTGAATTCAATTTTCCCGGGTTTCACTGCTCGTGCCCTCTTCTGGAACCTTTGGTTACTGTAGAACTTAGAAAACTGCTACGAACTCCAGGCTCACGCGAGCGCTTTTTGTATTTTCGGGATAAAACATTGCTGTGAACAAGTATGTTTTATTTCCTATCGCGAAAATGAAGCAGCCATGCATATCTTATTAAACGAACACGCGAACACTACTTTATTTATGTTTTGCCTGAAATATTCACAATGTTTTCTTTTTCCGGAACCATGTTGACAAGTACGAAGTGTTTTTAGATTTAGCGGTTCGGAAAAAGTTTTGCCTATGTAATGTACTGTTCAAGTGTATTTAACTTTTGGCCTCAGGGTTGAATCGAGGGACATACATACATACATACATACATACATACATACATACATACATACATACATACATACATACATACATACATACATACATACATACATACATACATACATACATACTACAGACAGACACACAGACAGACAGACCAACATTTTCGGGTTTTACTAGCTCAAGAAAGACTGGAATACTGCCGAGAGTACTGCCTGGAATACTGGAATAGGACCCGAATACTGCCAGGACATCCTCAACGGTTATGGCGGCGGTCACGAAGGCACGCGAATGCAGCGACACATTCCCCTCTAGTGTACATTCGTATGAAACTCTTCGAACTGCCGGACGAAACCCTTCGCGTATATTTCCTACGCCTCCTACTATGTAATTGATAGATTAATTTTAAGCTGCACAAATATTCTACGATGGTTCTTTTCTTCACCATCTTACTTTTCGGGCCTTTCTTTGCCAATTCCCTCTCGCTGTTGATTTGTCGTTCCTCTAACTCGATTTCACATGTTTTCATTTTCTTTGAGAATACCCGAAAACTGCATCCAGCACTGTATCTTGAAGAAGGAAAACGAGAAAAACGTAATTGGGCACGTTGACCCACCCAGCAACAGCATCATCATCATCGTCATCACGGACGAGAAGAAGAAGAAGAAGCAGACATTAGGCTCATCGGCAGTAGCCACGAAGATGTCCCGGGTTAGCAGCAGCTTCTACGACTGGAGGAAGCCCGTGCCCCGCGAGCAGTGGGACGCCAACGACCCGAAGGTGCTGGAAGCCGCCCGGCCGTACGAGGAGGTCGAGAAGGCTGTCGACTACGTGTTCCGCGACAAGGTGGGTGGTACGCCCCCCCCCCCCCCCCCCCCCCCCCCCCTCCACGCCTTGTGCGAAGGTCGCTAAGCCTAACAGCGTCTCTCGCGTTCCACAACGCAAGTCCTACGAGAGAGGTTCATAGCTGCAGCGTTATTGAGGGTCCTTCCACAATAACTACGAATGCCAACGTACGCGAGACCTTAGGTATGTTTGAAAAAAAAAAGTGAAAGCGGTCGTTTGCAGGTGTCGGATTAACCCACGTAGTTGAAGCTTGTCCCGGTAGCGCGTCTTTATGGCAGCCACTCAGCCAAACAATACATAGAAACATATAAACAAATAGAATGCCATCGCGTCGCCTGATTCGAGCGTCACAAATTTTTTTGAGACTGCTATGCCAATCAAAACACAAAAAACAAACCGTGGCGTCTGTTTCAGTGCCAGAACTGAACGATTGTCTGGCTGGCCGCTTATCGTAGACTTAATTGCTAAAGTAGCCACCGACAGACATAGCGACCCATAAGCCCGGTTATGGAAATATTCATCATTTTTAAATTTTGTGATGATTTTTCTAAATTTATTTGGGCACGTTATACAGCAGTTCAGCGCGTATTATGTGCCCTCACGCGCCGTTATACGAAGTTATACGCTTATAATGTACCGTCACTCGCCGGCCGTGATTCTCATTCTCATGCCATGAGCGTTGCGGTGGTTAAGGCGTCCTCGAGCATACACGCTGCTTGTATGGCAGACGGTAACTAATCCCACTAAAGTTCACCTCAAATCTCCTCAACAATTTTTTTGTTCCTGGCCACACGCTCTTACCATTACAGGAAGGACGTAAAGTTCTTGGAGCAAGAAAATACAAAACGGAGCCACGGAAATGACCAAACATGCTCGAAATATTTCATTCTCTCTTAAGTTTGTTTACGAAGGAGAAGGGTCAAATTCAGCAGAGTTGATTTTGAAATAACCCGGAATATCGTAGCCCACTGTTCGATTAAGGGTGGCTTGGATACCCAGGCCCTTTTTCAGACCAATTTCTGTGAAACAAATGGACCTTGCATTTGGGTTCCACATAGCCTACATTCTTTACGTGAACTCGTGCCCTCGACAGCCATTCTCCGTTCTCCTTCGTCGGTAGCTGCTATTTAGACTGCGTTTTCAAAGACGAAGGTCATGCTGGGCTACTTAAACCCGAAAATTCTGGTCTGTCTCGTCTGTCTGTGTCCATGTCCTGCGACTGTCTGTCTGTCTCCCCTGTGTCTGTCCCCATGTCTGTTCTTTCTGTCTGTGTATCTGTCTGTCCCTCTGTCTGTCCGTCTGTCTGTCCCCGTGTCTGTTCTTTCTTTCTGTCTGTCTGTCCCTCTGTCCGTCCCTCTGTCTGTGTGTCTGTCTCTGTCTGTCGGTCTGTCTGTCTGTAGGTCCCTCTGTGCGTCCCTCTGTCTGTCTGTCTGTCTGTCTGTCTGTCTGTCTGTCTCTCCGTCCATCCGTCTGTCTGTCTGTCTGTCTGTCTGTGTCTGTCTGTCTGTCTGTCTGTCTGTCTGTCTGTCTGTCTGTCTGTCTGTCTGTGTTACTTGATTCAACTCTGCTGCCCAGCCAAAAATATATATATTCCGCGCATCAGGTTGGTTCGATGCAAACGAGCGGCTGTCATGGCTCACGCATTTTCACATTGTTCTGCGTAAAGAGAACCTCGGGCGTATTTGGGGCAAATATAAGTATAATTACCGAAAGCAACAGCCTTCTTTTAATTAGTACGCCTTATACTGATTTTTCTGGCAGAAAATAAAAACGTTAATTAGAAAAAATGTCAATAAAAGGCGTTCAAAAGCAAGCAAAAAACAACAAAAGAAGCTAGCTGCTCTAAGCAGAACAGGAACAGAAATAAAGAGGACGCGTGCTTTCCCAACAGACGACGCCCGTGCAGTGCGAAAGCGTGAAAATGGAATTCAATCCAATCGTTTGATTTCTTCCGCCACGGGAGAAGCCAGAGAGCAGGGGAAGAGCGTTGGGAGAGGAGTGAGTCACGTGGCAGGGAATGCAGAAGTGTATTGTCTTTCGACGACATTTGGTAGTCGGTCAGTGCTTTAAAAAGGGGCGGAGCTATTTCAGTGGTCTTCGACGAGACATCTGCCTCCCAAATAAAAGCAAGGGCGACCACCAGTGTGGTCTCCTTACTGCTCGCGCAATTGAGACCCGCTGTGAGGTAACGTCGTGCAGTTAGTGTTTCCCTCGACGTGACTCCATTCACCAGAACAACTAGGGGAGCGCTGCCCACGGGCACAGAGCGGGGTTTGGGTACTCCCTTCGGAGAAGCACTGAGACCACCGTCTCCTCCTCTCCCAGGGATTCCTGCTGGCCGCCTTCACGCACCACTCGTTCCCCGTGGCTGCGCGTCCTGTTCCAGGCTGCCTCCAGCCGATGGACTTCCTGGGCGACGCGCTTCTCAAGAGCCTCCTCTCCGTGCACCTCTACGGCTGCCTGGAGCCCCTGACTCCGCGGACCTTGACAGAGACGCGACAGCGACTCGACTCCAACCGCTGCTTCGGGTTCCTCGCCGTGCGCCTTGGCTTCCACAAGCTGTTCCGCTCGGGATCCGCCGAGCTCAGCGCGAGCATTGTGCACTACGTGCGAGAACTGGAGAGTAAGGTCAGTGGCTGCGCCGAAAGGGAAAAAAACGTGCGCTCGCGGTTGTTGCATCCTTGCTTGTTTTCACCGCAGAGTGTCATGTTCGCCTGGCCACCATACAAACACGTTCCTTGAACCCCAGTTGCGATCGATCTGCCTTTACGCAACCAAAAATGCAGAGCAGAATGATAATCGATTCACGATCCTTCTTTTGGTAGGACAGAGAGAGAGAGAGAGAGAAAGCCTTACTGAGCCAAGCTCTGTTACGGGACCGTGGTAGCGGCGATCACAGCCCGATTCGTCAGAGAGGCTTGAACCTCCGGATCGGAACTACCTTGCGCCCTCTCGCACTGCTCATCGCAAATTATAGAGGGAAAGGTATTATTGGGACAAGCCCACATGGTGTGTCATGAGGTGGCTCGAACACCACATGATGTGCAGTTAGGGGAGAGAAATAATCACAACTGAATGAGATGAAGCAGCGCGCGACAGGGGAGGCTACCTGCATGCAGTAGGCGCCACGTGCGTTCTTGTACGTGGTCGAGACTTACGTGAGCAGGGGGATATACCCGGCCGGAGAGGCGGAAAAGGGGCCTCTATGATAAGGCGTCACTTAGTAAGCACGCGTGTTTTGCTCCCATGCCTCCTGTGGCAAGTGGGATTCATATTGCACTGAAGAGGGCCAGTTAGGATACTCGCATGAATATACTGCGGAACCTGAATCTTACAGCCTGTGATTAGCGGAGCTGGTGAGCCGAGTCTTCCCAGACTGCCACCCAGTAAAGGTGCCCGATATCCGTTGCAGCTGGCCTATGCAACAGTCCAGCTGCAAAAGTCGTTCAGATTTGGTGGAGAAGCTGTCTATGTAGTTCGGCTGCACGCGAATCCGAGGTGTACAATTTGTGCTCCAACTGGTAAAGGTGTCCTCTATGTGAGCATCACAGGCCTCCGGACAGTCCAGATAGCGATTGGTGCCCACGTAAAGTCTAAAGTGAAGGTGAGGAGTTTTCCGAAGTCTCCGGGAAATGTTGAGGATAGCAAGATCAAAGAGGCGAGAGAAAAGAACAGCGCCCTGAGGGGTGCTGACGAGAACGAGGGAATTTCGATAAGGCTAAAACTGAAAAAGTGTTCTACCGGACGTGAGAAAGCTTCACACACAGTTTCTGTTAGCCAATGCGAGATAGCCGCATGAAGAAACGGCATCGTGTAATCTCCTTCCTCGTAAAAAAGAAGAGGAGGGGGAGGGCGAGGTGTAGCACTGCATTTTAGTGGCTGGTGGGGGCAGGCCGGGGTTTTTTTTTAACCCCCAGAAAACCGGGTTTTTTTGAGGGGTGTGCCCCCTTTTTTCCTTGTCGGACACATAAAAACCCCGGTCCGCATCCTTCCGGGGCAAAGGGGGATGGGGGCCCCCGTTCAAGCGCAACCTGCTGCTCATTCAAAATTCCTGTCACCTTGGCGTGGTTGCCACTGAAAAAATTTTTAACGCTGTAGTTTTTACGCGTGCGCGCCCTTATTGCCTATTTTTTTTTCTACACTACCTCCTCCATTGATAAGATGTTTATCTAAGGTAAGCGGCACCCTGCGGTTAATAGATACGCTGGGCTTCTTTATGCTTTCCTCGAACCTCTTTATATTAGCATGCGTGGTAAAGCAGTAATTGCGGAAGCTAAATTAGCGGTGTCGGACAAATAATTGAGGCAATCAATGTGGTTATGATTTCGTTTTTTGGTTGCTGCAGGGACACCCAAGCTCACAACTTTAAACGGCATCCCCAGAATCCCCATTTTTGAAATTTTCTTGAGTGCCTGACACGTTAAGAAAAAGACCGCTCTCCCTTTACTGATTCGAATGTATTAGGAAGAAATGCTGCACATTATGCGAAAACAGCATGTAAACGCTGTAGCACTGCTGTGAAAGTCTGAAGAAGGGCGACCTTTTGAGTGAAAAACTTGAAGTTAAACTTGAGGCGGCCATTCTGGTTTCTGGGCGCAATACCTGAAAGTAAAACAGACTCAAGAAAGGGTACGCAAACGGGAACATTTTTTGTGTACGTGCGCCGCCTCGTATCGGTTATAATTACGCAGCATCTACACTCGCTGCTTTGACGCAGCCACTGAAATATATATCTCTGGCAATTGGCATCCGAACATGACCACTAATAACTGAACATTTTCATGCGTGAATTTTTTGCTCAAACACACACACTGGAAAAATACGCTCTCTAGAGAAAGACAGGCGTACGAGTGCAAATTCCGTTTGTGGGATTTTGTCAAGTCTCAACTGCCTAATGCCGGGCATCGAAACACACGTGAAACCATTATTTATTGTTACAAGCTCTTGCAGCTGCACATACGGACCACCCCTGCCATATTCTAGGCGGGCAAGCATTCCACCTCCGGTGGGGAAGCATTTTTTTGTGTGTGCAAGCCGCCAAAAATATGCATCTACAACAGGCGGATACCACGCATAGAGGGCAATGGGCGCAAAGATACCACTGCGTGCATGTGCTTCTACACCGACAACATCGCTCGGTGATTTTTATGGTGAAAGTATATTTTCGGGTCGTTGGAAACGTTGCGCGGACGGGTCGTAACCACATGCCCCACGTCGACCGTGTCATTGACGATATTGCCTACGCTCGAGGTGACTCCCGTGCATCAGCTAAGGCGTTGCGCTGCTCAGCACGAGGCCGGGGGTTCGATTCCCGGCCGCGGCGGCCGCTTTTCTGGTGGAGGCGAAAAGCAAAAACGCCTGTGTGTACCAGATTTCGGCGCACGTTAAAGATCCCCAGGTGGTCAAAATTAATCCGGAGCCCTCCACTACGGCGCACCTCATCGCCTGCGTTGCGTCGGCGCGCGAAACCCTACAATCAATCGGCTCCCGTGCATCGGGCACCCCATCGTCCTGAGTCGTTCCACTTATCGGTTCTGGGAGTGGTGCTCACGACGCACATCTTTGTTAATGCCCTCCACGCGTCGTTGCTCTGTTCCTTATCTTCGAGCCAGCATATATTTGCGGTTTGCACGGGAGACATGCTTCTGCCACTCAGCACCCTATCTAACGCCACGCAGTGCAGAGAACGTAATACCCACATGCTTCCGGAGCAATGCGCGAGGACCAGCGTTATCCCGACAGCACCGCTGGCGTTGCACGCGGAGGCCATGGCCGCTAGCCGCTATGCTAAAACTCTCTAATAGCGAGTTTTTGCATAGCGGCTAGCGTAGGCTACGCCATGATAGGCGGGCACCGGCACACGACTGCGCATGCGCGCGCGGGCCCGGCCAGGAGGGCTACCCCTCACCTGAACGAATGCGCGGGCTTGGTCAGGCGGAGTTGGTCTGCCACGCGGAACGAATGCGCACTGCCTAGTCGGGTCCCGGTACCCGCAGACCGTAGCGCAGCGTACGCTAGCCGCTATGCTAAACTCTCTAATCTGTCGTAAGATGAAACGCAGCGGCACGCCGTGTGAGGGTGCAGCCCCAGCAGTGGCAGCAAAGCGCCGGGAAAAGGGGAGAAAGGGAAGGAAACGCTTCGCGGTAAAAAGCGGGCCTTGTACGGAATGTAGGAGCTTACTAACGTTAAGAAATGATTTTGATTAAGCGAATTTGTTGAGGATAAAAACTGATAGACATACCTTTCAAATGTAACCACTTTTAAGACGAAGTGGTCTACCAGAAACACACTCGGGTGTTCCTGATCATGCTTAGCCACGCAGGCATTTTTTCTGACGTTCCGTTTGATGTTTCTTTATTCCAGTAGCATTTTTTTCCCGTTCCGTATGACCAATTTAATTCTGCTCTAGCCCACGGATAATGCCAGCATGTAATTTTAAAAGCGCTTGTTTCGACTGACGACTTCATTGATATTTTAGCATTTCACCTTTTTGTATAGTCTTTTTTCATTTTGATCACATCATGCTTATCCAAAACAATGGCGTCTGCATTGATTTGTGCACAACGTAGATTTATTATTCAACCGGTTTAGCCACTTTGTTAGAAACGCATGGCCGCTCGTTAAGACTCCACATTGGGACGTGAACGCGTTTTAATATGTAAAAATTCTCTAAGGCAAAAGGTCTCACGAACGCGAAGTGTGACCGTGGTCGTCGGCTGGGACAACACGAATGGCACCATAACATCCGCTGCTCCGAAGAAAAAATAAAATGGGTTCGTGTGGGATTTGATCCCGAGTCGCCCAGAACGGAACAAGAATGGACCTTTTTCTAGCAGCGTAGCCCTCTGGCGGCGGCCGCCCGAACCCCACTTGAGGGATTATAGAAGAACACACCCCATTTTTTTTCCGCCTGCCCTGCGCAGTCGAGGAAGCTGTCCCAGGCGCCAGGCGTGGTTTTTATATGAGAGAAAATTTTCCATGGCAGCCGTAGCGCCTCCCTGTCGGCCGCTTTCAGGGCTCAAAAAAGGAAGCAGCACTTAGCTGGCTTCGCAACCGGCTAATCCAATATGGCGTCGTTTTGTTTACATTTTGCCCCCCAATACAGGCGCATCGGTCGCTGGGAGCGAGAGTAGCGCATGCGCAGAGCGCTACTGGAAAAAGGTCCATTTTTACGCTCCGTGACAGGTGCACGTGGAGGCACGTGAAAGAAGAACGGGTGCACGCGGAGGAAAGCTGCTCACTGTGGGGAAGCGGCGGCGTGAAATGCGGCCAGTCTGTCCGTCGGACAAGTTCGCGTCAAGGAGCGAAGAAATAAAATCACTATGCAGCACACAAGAAGTCTTTAATAATCTCTAGGCTTTCGCCTTCGAACATCAGCACATTCAGGTGCCCGGGGAATATTTCCGAAAAGCGCCCTCTTCGAGATTATCGATCTCGCCTCCTTGTGCCGTAATGTGCTGATGGGGCAATGTGCCTGAATCGGTAATGATTTTGCTGTACTGCGGTACATGTTAGGAACGGCAATAGTTCGTGTAGTGTATCCCTCCGCGGAAGCGACGGACCCAGATGTCAGCGTGCGCGCGTGTTTTGAAACGAGGTTGCGCTTCGTGTGCAAGCAGCATCGTCTTCTCGATCGCACCTAGTTCTTTTGTCCTCGCTGCAGAAATGCGTAAACAGACCAAGTGCGAGAAATCACGGAAACGACGCGTGTCACGTTCAAATTACTCGCAGTAAGACACTTTTTGCGCCGCGCGGAGTAACAGCCGGCTGCGGTGATGAGGCGCAGAGGCTACTTCCATAGAGATTAATCTTTTCTTGGTAAGATGACACGTCATCACCTCGTTTCAAATGGGATACCACTAGCAATCAATCAATCAGTCAATAGTTGTCGTTCCTGAGTTGTCCCCACGAGTATAGTCCACTCACATGCGGCAACACCGAGGCCATCCCCTCTGTACGCGTTCCCATATTACCGACTGTTTGAAAAATGGCCGAATACGGAATCCAAGTACAGTGATGTCAAGAAATATTTCGATCGGCCTTTCGTTTGTGCCAGTTGTTGGTACGATTGAGACAGAAATTATTGCAAGGGTTAATATGAATTTTACGATGTAGAAGGTGACTTGTGCAGAATGTTGTTTTTCTCGTTGTTTCGTGTTCAGGGCTATCAAGACGACCCTGCGAACAAACCACCTAAGCCTCTGGCGGACCTGTTCGAAGCCCTGTTCGGGGCGATCTACCTCGACTCCGACCAAGATCTAGCCGGCCTATGGAGTTGCGTGTATCCCCTGCTCCGGGAGCGCATCGACCTAGAGCTGCAGCGTGCTGCGGCCGAAAAGAAGTAGAGACGTGACGCCAGTGAGCCGATGCCTCACTGTGTTGTCGTCTATGACAGACCATGAGGACGAATTTGCCTTGAATAAACAACGCGCGCATAACCCCTGCCATTTTGCCCCTGTCGAGCCACTGGTGTAGTTCCCGTTATTCCAGACACCGTACCACGATTCAAACCATGCTCCTATAAAAACTGTCACACACGTTGTCTCGTTGCCCCAGCATGCATTTGACTTTGCTTTCCGGAATACGGCAAAATACCCAAAGCAGTTCAGCCGCGTGCGCATATGACGATTCTGGGACTGCAATTTCTGCGCACAGTTGGAGTCCGGCAGCCTCTTCTATGGGAGCGCATACCTGTCTTTTGAAACCAACCTTGCAAGACGCTGTTAAACGTAAGACGGCTTTCTTGCGAGAGAAGAGGGCAGCGCTGGGGTATATCGTCAAGAGTCCCGTTCAGACCACTGAGCGAAAACGAATATATCCTAGCAGTGGTGTTGCGACTCGTTCCTCACGGGTACACGGCTAAAAAAAAATAAGTTTTTCGAAGAAAATGGTATCATCCCGACTAAAGGCAGTATACACAAAACAAGGACTGAGTTTTACAGCACACTTTCGAATGCCACATCGCCGTTTACCCACGTCGATCCATTTGAACATCGTGAACAAGGGTTTCGAAAATGCCGCAGAGGACACCAAAATTGACCAATATTTTCTCCCACCCAGAAAAACCAAGTTCAAAACGAAAAGTACGTGAGGCACTAAAAGCACTCTGATTGGCGCCCCCTTATCATTCGTCTTTATTCTGGAAAAATTATTCTGGGATTTTTTTGGGGGGGGGGGGGGGGGTTATAACGAAGAATTGAAAGTCGCTTTTCTGATAGAGGCGAAAGCAAAAACGCCCGTGTGTAACGAGATTTCGGCGCCACGTTAAAGATCCCGAGGTGGTCAAAATTAATGTGGAGCTCTCGACTACGGAGCTCCGCCTCATCACGTGCGTTGCGTCGGCACGTTAAACGCAACAACCAATCAATCAAGAGTGTAGTATTGGAAGTGTGACGTTAATCT
Organism: Haemaphysalis longicornis; assembly: GCA_013339765.2. NCBI lineage: Eukaryota > Metazoa > Arthropoda > Arachnida > Ixodida > Ixodidae > Haemaphysalis > Haemaphysalis longicornis. Next base: position 117,072,500 of record CM023456.1, on the reverse strand, counting down.
TGCACGATTCGCCATGAAATCCGGTGCCTGTGCTCTTATGCTTGGATCGTTGTGATAACAGAGAGACTCCGAACACTAGTTACTTACAAGCGGTGCCAGGTACAGCGTACACAGCGTGCAATGAAGCACAGTGACCTTTTGCAGTAACCTTTTGCACAGGCCGTTTGCAAATGAAAGGCACAGTGAAGGCACAGTGACACCTTTTCCACCCTAGGTTACAGCGTCACAGCGTTGCAATGAAGGCACAGTGACGCAGTGAGGCCAAGGCAATGGCCCATTCAGCAGACAAGCCCCCACCTGTCGTCCTTACGATAGAAGCGGTCCCTAAAATTTCTGGTGATAGAAAGAAGACCACAGCAAAGTAACTGAGTTGTAAAAAGAAAGCAATTGTGCTGGGCAGTTATTGAAGCAACGGCGCTAGCAAGGGGAGATGGGCAAGCAGCACTGTTCCCATCATTCCGGCCTGCGAGGCTAGGAATGGAAAGGAAGAATGAGTTTTGTTCCCAAGGAAAACTTTCGGTATCATGCAGAAGCAATGCTGGGGTGGCCTTTGCGCATTAAACCAACATGACGAACACAGGAGGGCTGAAAAATCCCGATTTCCCGGACATGAAGGCAAGCACGATGAATTTCGCGTTGGTAGATGGTAAGGGCCATCGCCATAACCACACTACGTAATAAAGGAGGGTCAAAATTTCGTTGTCGCGATGATACTGAAAGGACTCAGTTTGAAATTATTGCGGTCGTGACGGTCATGCTTCCACCCATCAGGCCAACCAAGGGTAGTCCATCACAGACACCTATTTGTGTTGTCGTTGTACTTGATTGCTAGAGCGGATCTCAGCTTGAAATTTCGTGTCAGTACTCCTTTAAGCGGGTGCATTAGCCCTTCTCACGCCCGATTCCTGGCCAATCCCCCACGTGAGTAGTGCCATGCACCCAGGACAGCGCCGTCCATTCGTCTTACGATGGAGCGAGTGCTGATTTGGCCATGGGATACCCCCACGGACTATGCGGACATCGCCATGATATGCTGAGCGGCTCACTTGAGCATCGGCGCCATTACCCGGTGTGCATAAGCGAACTAGCCGATTCCTGGCCAATCCCCCACGTGGGTATGTGCACATGTCAGTCTTGTTCCAGTGCAGACAAGCGCGTCATACCCTCTCACCCGCTTGCCAGGCAATGACGTGGGATTCCGTGGCCAATCCCCATCTCCCGTTGCCAAGGAAGACGAGGAGAATCTGGCCAATCCCCCACGTGGGTATGCTATGCGGACATCGCCGGTGGACGCAGGTTCAGGGTCGCTTAAGAAGTGCATCGCACTTAAAAAGGCGGCCGGAACACCACACCCACCCAGGTGCATTGGCCAGCGACGATGACTGCTGCCATCACAAGGTCACGCCCATCTTGCCGATTCCCATTTGCGTGCGGTGTCGACGCACCCACCCAAATTTCCCGAAGGGGATTGGCCAGTGACGGTGACTGCTTTCGGCAGGCAGCAACCGCTATCATTTGGATGTGACTTCAAAAAACTAACCTATGTTTTGTAGCGTAAGCTACACTGGCCGAGGTTGAGCAGTTTCGCGTGGACCCCGAAGGGCAGTGCTCCGCAAGTGCGAGGAGCAATGGATTGGATTAGATTGGATTGGATTAAATTGGATGTATTGGATTGGATCCAATCAAATCGGAGTACGGGCGTGTAGAGAATAGTGTCTGCACATTCGCCGGTCTGCGCATTCCAGAGGAGTGTTGTCATAGCCGCTGCAGAAGCAATGGCGCCGGCGCGTTAGCCAAGTCTGACGCTGCGCCGGAGACGCTTGATAGCCGTTTCGCGTGGCTTCCCGGAGAGCCGTGCTGCTCATGCGCGAGCAGCAGTGACTGGACTGGACTGTAGCAGCATGGACTGGACTGGACTGTACTGGACTGGACTTGGACTGGATTTGGATTGGATTGGATTGGATGTTATGGGATGTGCTTAAACCTTAGCTCGCGCTGCGTATATCCAGGCATAGCCGAGCTAAGCCACTGCTAATTTTTTTTTGCCTACAAAGCCCCTTGATTTTGGACAGCGATGATGGGAACTGTCATCAGTGGCTCACAAGAGACCAGCCAATTCCCGCTGACGGCGATGTCAGCATAACATCTCGTAGAAACACTATGCGGTGTTCATTTACGCATAAGGTTTTAACATTCACAACTAACCAGAAATTGTTGGGCGTCCTCGGGGCTCTAATTATACCTCATTTAAAGATAAGCACATACTATACCTATTGTGCTCAATAATGCATGCTAAAACCAAACCACACATGCTGCCTGGTGGCAGGACAAGCGAAGCGAATTTAAACCACGCTATCGACACTTGAGCTTCGCTCGGAGCAATCCCGTACCCTGGATATTTTTTTAGATTTTATTTAATGTTCATATGCCTTACCATAATTGAATTTGATTCCAGCGATGAGCTTCACCATGTCTCAATAGATCTCGCAATCTTGTCTACATCCACACCTCTACAAGTATATAAGCTTACATCTTTATTTTAAACACGACTTTATTGCCTCTCCAGGAAAAGCGTGTGACAAAAGAAGGAGGACAGAACCAGAAGAAGATGGAAAGGAAAACATAGAGGCGTCAGCTGTTCCGAGCTTCATAGAAAACTCTAATCGCTTCCCGCTCTGATTGGATTCCTTTACGCTGGCAACTGACGCAATTGGTTTGAGGTCTCCCAATTTATTGTTTTTTTATCATGAATTTTACTTTCAAAAAGTACTTTCAACCTCTCTATATTTATTATGTAAAAGTACTTTCAACCTCTCTAAATTTATTATGTACAGGAGCCTGTCAGTAAATAAGATCTTTTTTCATACCGCTGATGTTTGGCCGATCCCCTGTTAGGGTATGTCCATTCACCAAGGAACATAATCATAATCATCATCATCGTCGTCGTCGCCATCTTCATCACACGATCACGATGAAGAAGAACGCTTTGGGTCTCCATGAGCTCCAAGGTGTATGACGATGTGATAGCCCTAATTGCGATCTTGATGTTCACAATTCTGCTCTTGATATTCCTGTGGCTGCTGATCCGCAGGTACGGCCAGAGTATTCTTGGCCTCAGAACCGACTCGGAGGACCCTGCGCGCCACACGCTCCATCCGCTGGGAATGTCTATGACTCCGCAGCCGCCATCAATGACCTCATCGGTCATGCAGCCGTCATGGCTCCTGCCAGTCATCTACAGAGCAGCCATCGTCGGTCCACCAGCCGTCTGCCGCCCCAAACCGTGACCCAGCGTTGCGACCTGGAAGTGACCACGCAAAGCCGCCCAGCCAGGCAGTCATCACAAGCACCGGCCCGATGACATCGCCGTTGTTCGGCTTTGCGGTCAAGAAGGAAACTACTGCCACTCGGCCTGCGCTCTTATACGCCCCTTTGGTGAGTTTGTCAGGCATGACCTTCAAGTATACAGCCACTTACACGCTATCACTGATATGAACGCCTGAATTCACGCCTGAATTCCTTTACACTACATCAACCGGGATACACTGCCTCACGCCAAAGTGCGACATTTGACAGTTTTAGTTTCACGAGCTGACAGAGTTCACGTATGCGGAACGTGAAAGTATACGCAGCCCACGCGCATGTAGTTTGAATCCCGTATAGTTACACGTACGCGCGCACCCCGAGCGTAGGGCGCATGGGTGCACGCGCTCTCCGTCCATTCCCGCGTGTTATTCCTAGTGCCATCTACTACAGACACACGCACTGATGTAACCACTCGTGATCTCGCGAGCCCGTCGCTATGACGACGACAAACTTTACTTGCTCCGTCTTAAAAGCTGAAAAATCGCCCCTCCATGTCAAAAACAAAAGCTACGGCCCAGCCCTTTTGCGGCCGTTGGGCTGAGCCGCGTCGCCATCGTAACCGAGTGAACGGTGGCAGTGAAAGAAAGTGAACGAATAGTGAAAGAAAGCAAAGCAGGAGAGTGTCGCGTAAATGCATGTGAGGGGAGGGCAGTGCGCTGTGGCTGCACGAGCGTTTTCCGAAAGTGTGCGCTGGAGGAGGGCGGCAGGCAGTATGCTGTGCCCGCACGAGACGCTCGTCTGCGCGACGCTAGCAGAAACGTGAGGGGGGCGTGCGAGTGACGATGGTGTGCGTTCCCTCCCTAAGACGCGGATCGCGGTCCCTTCCTGAGACGCACTTACGCAGAGGCTCATCATCGCTGCCGTCGAGAGAACCGACGAGTCAGTGCTGCCTCAGCGCATTCCTGGCTGCGTCCAAATATCGTATTGAGTATCGTTATCGCCATCCAATTTTTTCCATTGAAACTTTGGGTGAGAATAAGAATGGGCAAATTGAATGCGAAATAAACAGCTTACAACACGATATCTCACCCATGGATTGGCGACGAAGCTGTAATCGCTGCGAAGCGGGAGGCCAAGGCGCCGACATGTTGGTTAACTCTGCGTACGCAAGCTACATAAAGGCCGCAACGTAAAAAATCGAATCACGTACGTCCGGAAGACTCATGGCGACCCTTTGCGTTCTGCGCATGCGCACTCGGCCTCCGTGAAAGCTCTACGTACGTGAAATTCCTACTTTCGTGAAACTAAAACTGTCCATATTTGTCGGCAAGCTAATGGACGCGTAGTCCAGACTAGACTTAGCCGATATCTCGATGACGAGGAACTGTACCCGTACTCCATCATAGGATTCCGAGCTAAGCTTTCGGTCTGCAATGTAATGCTCCAGATCTGAGAAGACGTCATAAACTACGCGGGTAAAGATACTAGAGCCATTGTCCGGTCTTGACGTTGCCAAAGCCTTCGACAACGTCAGACACACAGCCATCCTTCACAACTTGAGCAAGTTAAACGTAGGCGCGAAAACGTACAACTATGTGCGAAATTTCCTCTCAGATCGTACGGCAAACATAGAACTCGGAGGTATGTCCCTCGAAGACATCAACCTAGGCAACACGGTAACTCAAGGTTCGGTACTATCCCCCACCCTCTCTAATGTGGCCTATGATAGGATTCCCGGAAAGACTCGACAGGATAAAAGGTCTAAGGTACACCATGTATGCGGATGATCTCACGCTGTGGGTAAATCGTGGCAGCGATGGACATATTGAGAACGTTCTTCAGAATGCCATAGGCGAGATCGAACGCTACTTAGAGCCGCTGGGACTCAAATGTTCGGTCGAAAAAATCCGAGGCGCTTTTCCTCGTCCCCCAAAACAATTCAGAAGGATGGGCAGAAATGACTGCGACATACGACTGAGGGCCGGCGGCAAGCATATACCCGCGAGGGACAAGATCAGAGTCCTCGGGCTATACCTTAGGACTCCGGTAGAAATACTGAGACCATCCGCAAACTAGACCAAAAACCGTCGCGCAAATTTGCAGAATGTTAAAGCGCATATCCAACAAGCACGGGGGAATGAAAGAGGACTAATCTACTCAGGCTCTTTCAAGCCTTTGGCATTTCAAGCCCCCATCATGAAGTTAACCAAGGCAGAAAAAAGTAAGCTCGGCATAATAATTAGAAGGGACATCAAATGTGCGCTAGGTCTTCCCCCAAACACCTCGACGGCCAAAATACTTAGTATGGGTGTACCCTAACACTATCGACGAACTCATTGAGCCAGGTAAATGCGTCACAACAACAACGGCTGCTAAGCAGCAAGACGGGTCGGAGAATATTAGAGCGTCTTGGATACCAGACAGGAGAAATAGTCAAAGGCAGTATAGAGCTACCCAAGCAGCTCAGGCGAAAAACTACTGTGTCACCCCTGCCAAGAAACATGAGCCCGATACATCACGAGGCTAAACGTAAAAGTAGAGCCAGAGCCCTGCAAATTAGATATGGTGGCAGGACTGACGTCCTGTACACAGACGCAGCGCAATATCAGACGAAAAGAGCTTTCGCGGAAGTGGTGGTTACGGGAAACGGGGTCCCCGCCTCGAGCTGCATGGTACAGAGCAAAGACGTAAAAGAGGCAGAAGGGTCAGCCATGACTCTGTCGATGACTCAATCAGGAACGAAAAAGATCGGAAGCGACTCGAAATCCGCCATCAAAAACTTCGATCAAGGAAGTATCTCCAATGTCGCATGCAGGATTCTCGCGAACACAAAGGCGCCCATCGAACAGGCACATTAGTGTGCCACCAGCTCATAGGGTTCTCATGGGAATGAAAAGGCACATACGACCGGCAGAGGTCTGACAGTACGGACGATCGCCGCCACCACCGAGACAGACGCGGTTCCTCCGCACGCGGAGCCCCTCCCGAGTGCAGACGACGGGTAGGAAACTTTCACGAAAATAGACTACCGAGGAAAGTACTACCCCCTGCTCACCCGTACCTTAGCAGAAAAGAAGAGATATACTGGAGAAGGTTACAGGTACGGGGGTCTTCCCAAACCCCGTATTGTACAGTAAATGGTGCCCCAAAGTATCCGATTCCAAATGCAAAAAAATTCAGGGCATAGCGGATTTCGTTCACATGGTCTGAACGTGTCGCTCCTACAAAAAACCTCACAGAAAGGCTGCATCCTGGGAAGCCCTATCTGCTACTCAGCCAGACCTTAGCACTCAAAGAAAAGTCATCGGTATCGCCCTAGAAGCCGCCGAATCGCAAGGGATTCTGGGTGACTGATGGGGGTGCCCACCCTTTTGTGCTTTTGACTGGTGTAAATAATGTTTCCCCTCCTCCTCCTCCTCAAACGCTACACACGCGCCCGGACTTCACATCTCATTCTGTGACGCTCAGACAGGAATTGAGACTACGACCGGAAATGTTTGTCGGTGGCACTGTGCTTGGCACCGTCGATTTTCCATAGGGAGATTTATTGAGAGGTCGGGCGGATTAGTCCAGGCACTATTGAGCGACTTTACAGTGACATGTTAAGAAATAATGGAGAGTTTTAGCTGACTCTTTTTTACGGCCCGATCCGCTATCGGCGGCCCGCTCAGCTCAGCCGCAGCGTCATCAGCAGAACGGCATTAAGCTAAGCGATAACCGTATCGCGTTCGACGGGGAATCATTCGCGCCACTGGTCGTGTCCTGTGCTTGTGTCAACCAAAACGTCATCCCAAAGTAAAGGGTATTTTGGTCACGCAAATAAAGTAAAATACCATGCTTTGTGCCCTATTGCGCCTTTTTGATATAATGTAGTCGTTGACACGGTATAATGGTCCTAAATAATTTAAAAGCAGCCGTTCAACAATGGAATAGCCGAGCCAGGGCTGTCTTTCCCGGCTCTGCACAGAAAAGCGCTGACGCTTTGGTCGACGTTTTTTGCTTCCGTTGTAAAGCTCCGAACTTTGCCGATTCGGACGCGCTTTCGCGGTTTCGTCGCTCGTGCTCACAATGACAGAACGGTGTTCAGCATAGCCCGATCACCTCGCAGGGGGCAGCCATGTTGGAATTCCGCGCAGTAGCACAGTAGTGTAAGCAGCCGCGACGGTCCGCTAAGATACCCCGGCTAGCGGAGCGGGGATTCGCTCCCCTATCGCCGCTAGCGCCCTAGCGCGCCACGCATGCGCAACCGTGCTCCCGCTTGCTATCGGAGCAGAGCGGACCGTCAGAAACGGCCAGCTAAAACTCTCTAATATGAAACGTTGCAATGGTGCGAATTAACTTTGCGTGCGGAATTGGTAAATGAGTCAAAAATAACGAGTAACTGTGCGAGGCCTACTTATGTCCAGCGTAACTTGGACGAAAGGTAAAAATAATTACACAATATTTCTTCCACGTAGCGAGAACAATCCTACTGTTCTTTTGTATTTGGTTGGCTCTCACATAAGATGGTCGATTAGCAAACCGGGTATAATTGACATTTAGGTTCAAGAGCCGTGAAAACGACGAGTGTTTCGGTGTGGCTGCTATTGTCATGTGGTCACTATGAAAGTGGCATGTCGTTCAAAACATTATTGCGACATCACCCTCACGCATCTTATCAATGAATCTTAAATAGAAGCATCAAATTTCCGGAATTTGATGCTCGCATCGAAGAACAGGTCCATGTTCCACGTGTTGTAGGCTTTTAGATTATGTAGAAAATTAGCGACAGAGCTTTCTACACAGAATCGGGCCTTCTTAGCAGTAGCTCTCGGAAGTTCCTCCAACACAGTTTCATCAGACGGATTACGTTTTCCTGCAACAAGTAAACCTCCTCTAATACTTTCCCATCTACCCAAGCCAAAGTACGACCATCACTACTATTTATGCTATGAAAACTTCCAGAAGTCTGGATGATGTTGGAGTAGTTATTCAAAACAGCGTGGTGACCTAAAATGCTGAGCATGGGCCGATTGTTTTGCATGTTGTTCGCATGAACTTGTACAGGGACAACTACCGGTACGCTCAAAGTGTCACGTCCTGGTTTCGCCTGATGTGCTCTTGCTTTCGTGGTAGCTGTCCTCCAGCACGGACAGTTACCAGATTCTTTAAAGTGGAGCTTTCTTTCTCTCACTGGTGGCGACCGTATGCGAAATCGCACTAAAAAAAATCAACTTGACACAATAGGAGGGTGCATGATGATGGGTTCCCACAATGGCAGATTAAGCGCCTCAAAAGCAAAAAAAAAACAAGATTCCGGTGGTTGGAATCGAACTGGGGTCTCTCGCGTTGTAAATCCGACGTCTATCCGATTTGCGTCATTCCGTCATAGCCGAAACATTTTGGATTTTGGACTTTAATTTTCACTCCGGTTGCGTGGCAGACAGCTGCGCATTAACAAGCTTTCCTTATAAAGGGGGTTTGATTTTCTATTTTTTATCGAGAGAGTGCCACAATTCACAGAATATGTACGTGGGCTTCCGAAGCAACTAAACGCTCCCTCCGCGCAGGTGCCCACCGAAGACCAGACGCAAACCGTCTGCGCCAAAAAAGGCGACCGCGAATGCGCGAACGCGACGAAGCTGCCCTTCGGTGCAGGCACCCGACCCAAGAAGAGGTCTTCACCCTTGTCGTCAACTTCCTCGTCAAAACTGCACGAAAAAACTTCGGACAAGCTGGCGGTGGCAAAAGACGGAGCAGCGACTGAAGCCCATTCGGCGCACAAGAGAAAGGCTGTCGCCGAGCAAATGAAGCCGCACGACCCTGGTTCCGAAGGTGCAGTGAAGGCCCCGGAAGCGGTTGCCACTGCCGTCGTCCATGGTAGTTCCAGTATGGCGCTGGTGCCACGCACAGGTGACGACGTCCCAGGGAAAGCTGGCTCTGGAGGGGCCGATCCTTCGGAGCGAGCGAAAGACGCGGCGTCCGAGGTCATACACATGTCATCGAAGGGCGGCACCCACAGGAAGAAATCCAAGCACAAGACACACAGTGCCTCGAGTTCGTTCATCAAAAAGTCTAGCATAGGTAAGTTTCAGCATTCTTAACGAAGGCCAGACCTTACTCTATCCCCCTAGCGACTTAGAGACATGGGTCGAGCATGAGCGGAGTCGTGGGAACATAACAATTGCGGTTTTTTTTATATATAAAGCTCGCGTTTGACACTGCCAGTCACATTCATATCCTGCAAAGTATGTTGCAGATGGGCATACACGGGCGAGCACTGAGATGGATAAAAGGACTCCAAACCAACCGAAGAGTTTTTATGGAAACATCTAATGGTCGTAGTGCCGAGCACGTTCTTTCACAGGGAGTACCACAGAGCAGTGTCCTCAGTCCTTTCCTATTTAATTGTCTCATGGTAAACTTACCACGCAGATTTCCACCAGGCTTGCAGCGTTCCATTTACGCCGACGATGTCTGCATATGGGCGTCGGGTCCCAATGCTCTCGTCCTTCAATCCATCTTACAGGAAGAGAAAAAGGAAAAGAGTGTGGGATGACGTTATCTTATGCAAAAACAGCCTTGTTCCCTTTCACGAGAAAGCAACTAAAAACTTTCATTCGCTCCCTTGAAGGTCAACCAATTAAAACTGTAAGAGAACACGGCCTCCTGGGCGTTACATTACATCGGGAACTTTCGTGGGCTGCACACATCAAGGTGCTTGAAAGAAATGTCAATGCAATTAATAATATTCTTTGAGGCTTACAGGCACATCACGGGGTGGACGTACATCATCTCTACTACAGGTTCACTCTGTATTAATTAGGCAAAGGGTTGCGTATTGAGCGCCAGTTCTGCACGGGCTCTCCAACACTGCTGAGGAAAGACTTCAAAGGCTGCTGGCTAGGAGTTTGCGTGGTTTGTTTAGGCGTTCCTAGACCATCGACAAGTACTCTTGTAATTGCTGAAGCTCATCAGCCTCTGTTCGTAGTGATGCGAACTGTAGAAACGTGTCGGCATTTTTTTCGAATATAAACCCAGCATCCCCGCCATCATCTTAAACAAGGTCTTTTAGAAAGGAAAGGTTGTAGGATACACAGGACGCTTGAGGCAAATAAAAGAATTTTACCTATGTACGAGGTTCGGCCAGGTAACCCTGCGTATCCTCCATGGCTTCTTTCAAGTCCTACTATTCAGTTGTCTTTGCAGGCTCTATTCCGAAAAGGGGCTTTATCAGCTGTCGCCGCGCAGCAACTGTCTCTGTCAAATATATATAGACTACCCGGGCTTCTCACACGTGTACACAGATGGGTCTTGCCTACATACTTCCTCTACGTCTGCATTTGTAACACCGAGACTGAATTACGAACAGAAAATTAGACTGCCCCATTACACTTCCTCAACTACGGCAGAACTTTACGCTGTTCTGTTGGCCCTGCGATTTATCTGCAGTGTGGCAGTTCCTCAAAATTGGTTGATTCTTTTTGACTCTCAAGCAGCATTAGCATCTATGAAACACACTAGCAATGTTTTCAATGATTCATTAGTATATAAAATTCATAGCTGTAACTTTTGCGCACACAAAAAACGAGGACTAAACGGAGACACGAAGACCAGCGCAGACTAACTGAAAGTTTATTCATCACTCAACACATATATACCATCTTTGACATCGCCCGCGCATGGTCAAATGTGTACGCATCTCGTCATACACACAAACACGAGAAAAAACACACTGTAACATTTGCATTATCTCATGTCATCTAACAACTTAATTTCCTTATCCGACAGGGCTACTGACGGTTTGCTTATGCACTTTCCCTTTAATTTCGACATTTGCCAGGCTTACACTATCTCTCTTGTAGTCCTGTCTTGGTGGTGGAACTCCGTCGTCGCTAGGTCAAACAACGGCTCGCACTTCTTTGTTGTGCACTGCGCACTGTGCGCAGCCAGATGCGTGTATGGCCGACCTTTAAGGCTGGACATGTGTTCCCTGAGCCTTACATTTACGCATCTGCTCGTTTGCCCAACGTACTGGTTCCCACATGTGAACGGAATCTTGTACACAACATTTTTTCTGCATTCCAAAAACGTGTACGTGTGATGCATAGTACATTTAGTAGTCTTGCTGCTAGCCCTTTCTTCGTACAGTCTGTTAACTGCCGGGCACACGCTTCCCACTTCTGTTTTTGGCAGAAAAAACCACATTTCACGTTACTGGCAGCGGCTTTTTTGAGCCTGTGAAACAAACCGTGCACATAAGGAATTACTGACATGCTCTTGTTCTTGTTTTCGGCTCTTTTTTCCTTCTCCTTACCTTCCATTTTTACTCGTTTTAGTAGCCTTTCGGCTAACGGTTAGCAACATCGCCGTTGGGTACCCTGCCTTTTCAAGACGTTGCTTCTGCGCACCAAACGCTTCTTCCATTCTGTGTTTGCAGGTTTTGTCGAGAACGGATTTCAGACACCCCATTACTATCCCATTCTTAACTATCCTTGAGTGGCCAGACGTGTACTCTAAGAGTGGTTTCTCCGTGCGTGGTGAATACTGCAACACGGGTATTCTTCAAAGGTGAACTGCACATCCAGGAATTGTAATGATTTTTCTTTTGGCACCTCATATGTGAAGTTTAGCACTCCCCCTCTTAAGGTGAATATGTCAACTACCTGGGCACTGAACGTTTCTATTTCTGTGTAATTGCCTAGTACCAAATAATCGTCAACATATCTGAAGATTTTGAGCACCCTTCCCCTCTAACTCTGCTTTCACCAAGTCTTGTCCACCTTGCCTCAAAAACACTGCACTCAACACCGGGGCACTTTCGATCCTATGCACACTCCTTGTTTTTGGATGTACACCTTGTTTTTGAACAACACGTACGTGCTGTCAAGATATAGGCTACGCACTTCTAGAAAAGTGTCCACAGACATCCCACACTTGTTACGAAATGAGACTTCATCATTGTCTTCATCAATACATGCTCTCACCTCTGCAGTATTCCACTTTGCGGCAACGAATAGTACAGTACAAGAGAGATAGTGTAAGCCTGGAAAATGTCGAAATTTGAGTGATGAATAAACTTTCTGTTGTTAGTCTGCGCTGGTCTTCGTGTCTCCGTTTAGTCCTAGTTTTTTGTGTGCGCAAAAGTTACAGCTATGAATTGTCACCAACTAGCCCGCCTTTCAGTGTTATTGCAGTATATGAAACTTTGAAAGCATTCACTAAAGCCTCTGAGGTGCACCGTATTGTTTTTCTATGGATTCCTGGCCACTGTAATATTCCCGGCAATGCAGCGGCAGATGTGGCAGCTCGCCAAGCGCACCAATTTGCAACCACAGACATATTTCCCCTCTACATTTCAGACTTGCGACATATTCTAACGAGAGCTTGTGACAGCCTTTGTCATACTACATGGTTTGACGGACGGTCACAAAGCAGCCGGCTCTTCGAGGTTGATGTTGCGGAAAAGGAAGAAGACCCCTTGCCAATGTACAGATCATCATCATTAGATAGTAAAGAGAAGGAGGATTAAAGAGGTGTTCTCAGCAGAGCCATGGCGCGGGTCTAGTTCCTCAATATTTTTGGTGCCGTGAAACCCGGGAGGAACGGCCTGGTGGACACGAGATGACGGCGCACAGCGACTTCGAGGCACGCGAGGCCCGGGAAACCGTTTGATGTCCTGATCCCGTGGGCCTTGCCCTCGAACGGCGCCCCCCATGGCTGGCTGCTCGACGCACCGCACCCACCACTGGGAACCCGGTAGTGTCCAGCAGCAGCACCGTATACAGAAGACCCTCCCTGTGGACCTTCAGCCTACTGAGCACAGGGAGGCCGTGAGTGAACTGAAAGAGCTGAGGGACACTCTCCGTGCTAAGATAACCGAACTCGTCAGAACAACAGACAACCTTGTAGAATCACCAACTCCGAGAATTAGTACGCTTAAAATCCTCCTCGAATCGCTTACAGAAGTGCTGGAAAACATAAATAATCTTGACAGACAGATACGAGACCTCCTAGATATTGAGGATTACGAAAAGGATTACGAAGAATCTGACAAGTACTTATATATGATTTTCAGTGCGAAGTGGCTGCTTACTGATAAGATATCGAAGATGAGCTTGATAGGGAAAAAGATAATCACGCAGCGCGTCACGCATTTGGAACCCACTCAAGTCGCACCCGTCCAAACATCATGTAGGTCGTTGATTACCTCTACAGCTTCCCGTAATGAAGTATCTGAGTGCGAAGACCCATTACTCACAACGAATACGGCACCGGCGGAAATCTACCCACTGCCAGTAAAAACCTTGAGCGCGCCCACAAATGCTACGCTGGGATCACGGATGGATTCTGTACAGAGCGAAGAACGATTAACACAACCTCCAGAGTCCTATCCCGATCATCAGAAGCCCGTTGTTTCAATGCATCTTATCACAAACACTGATGCCATGAACACCGACATGAACCGGCGCAAGAAGCGAAGACTTCGGGACAAGCCCAGCAAAAGGACAAGGACTGCCACACTAAAGACACGACGCAGAGTTTGTGGACATTCGCCTAAGCTACGACCCAATTCCGCCAGGCGGAGTGCAACTAGTGCCTCCACCTTTACAAGGCGTGTTCAGACACGGGAGGTTCGGTCGAGGAAAGTGCGATCCCGACCAAGACGATGTGAACGACCAGCTGGGCGCGAGACAGCCCGAATTTTCTTCCCTGCAACACAACAGAGTGCTGATGTACGTTCATCGCCGATCCTAACGAAGACCGCGGCACCATCGGATGACAAAGCACCGATGGAAAACTAAGCTGCTGACGAACGGTCACCGAACGGCTAGACGGATTCAAACCCGGCTGCTGAACTGACCATCGTTCTATTTTTTTGGAATGTTTTTTCTAACTAAAGTCCTTTTTATCCGTAGATGCATCACTGTCGCGGGCGGGAGGATGTTGCGGAAAAGGAAGAAGACCCCTTGCCAATGTACAGATCATCATCATTAGATAGTAAAGAGAAGGAGGATTAAAGAGGTGTTCTCAGCAGAGCCATGGCGCGGGTCTAGTTCCTCAATAGTTGACCCCTGATTGCGATTCCAAATTCCAATACCTACATCCAGAGGCTTAGACACTTATACACCGCCTGCGTATTGGCACTGCCTACACAAAACATTTTCTCCACAAAATCGGCAAAGTTCAAAGTGCAAGATGTTTATGCGGTCATCCTGATGAAACGATTAGTCATGTAATTTTAGAATGTCCCCGTCATGACGATTCGAGGAGGCACTCTAAAAGTGTGCTCATTTCATTAGACAATAGGCCATTTAACCTCGCCAAAGTTCTCGAACCATGGCCAACACCGAGTCAGCGACGGCGTTAGTTTTTTGCACTTAAACTCTTTCTAGAGACTGCTTTATAAGGACTTTATTATGACTTTACTATTTTTAAATGTAACTCTACCTTCGGTATTAATGCCCCTTAGAGTCTACAACCATGACTAGCCACATTACTTTTTATTTTGTTTGTCGTTGTGCAGTTTTTCCCTCCTCCCTTCTGTACTGTATATCGTCACTTCTCTAGTGTGTGATTTGTTTGTGATCTTCTGTGTGATTTTTGACCTGTTGTTTTATGTGAATTTCCCCTGACCCGCATCAAGTGACTAGCATAATCACTGACTTCCATTAAGGGACACCGAGGACAAATTTGGGTTTGCAGTGTATTGTGTGCAGTCTACTTGACTACATGAACTTCGCAAAAACTTTCATCAGAAAAGCTCAGCTTTACCGAACTGGGCAGTGAGTTTGAGTGTATTGAAATATCTTCTAAGAACAGTACCTTACGCGAGAAGGAGTAGTCGGCGCTCATGTAAGGCGTCAACCTCTCGTATTTTTTCGCTATGTAATAAAGAAGAAGAATCTATCCCCCTAATAGATGCAACACTTCAAAGGACACATACACGCATTCTTTGCACCGCCGAGAAATCTCTCCAGAGAAACTCCTGAGACACACTGGAGAAAGCGCAGTGGCACACTAACGTTGATAAGGACATTAGCACGTGATTCTGGTTAGAATAATGATGCTTGCTTGGGCATCATATCAGATGATAACACATTTGGAGGTCAGGAATTTAGTACCTACAGTGAAATGAAACGAATTTCAGTTCATGTCGGTCGCTTTAGCCACCACTCGACAGTCGGAAGAAACCGTTGGTTACCAGGATGAATAACGGCAATATTTCGCCGAGATAACATGACGAAACAAAGAGTAATGCAACGGTTCTTGCCTCACGTCTTCTTTGTGGTGGCTTTTTCAACTACCTACGTCAGTGCCCTTTCTGCAAGACCGATAACATCTGCTCGACGCATGGGCGTCGGCAGGGGGGCTGCAAAGCCCGCCTTAATCTGCCTAGCTAATCATTACTATCACTTACTAATCAATCAATACAAAGGTTGTTGATCATTCATCTGCTTACACGGCTCGTGTGCTTTCAGATTCAGATTATGGAGTTTTAAGCGCCGCAGCTACGCCTGGGATATGAGGCACGGCGTAGTGGAGGGGTGGAATTTATTTTGTCCACATGGGGATCTTTCACGTGCGCCGAAATCTCGGCACAGGGGTATTTGCTCTTTTCGCCTCTATCATAAAAGCGGCCACCGCGGCCGGGATAGCACCGGCTGTCTTTGGGCTCAGTAGCAGAACTTCTTAGCCGCTGAGACAACGCGTCATGCTTTGGTTCCCTGCTCGCCCTCCGTGGGACGCGTGACATTTTTGTACCAGATTTTGTACTGTTCATGTCGATGCCGAGGTCGTTCAAGGTCGGGTTTCAATGAGACATAATGTCTCCGCCTTAATAGAACGTGCACTCAACTTCACAGTCATCAATGGAGGAATACTGGTAGACTAATTAGCCGTGACCAGACGCAACAGATGCAGGTACACGCTTTGTAGCACCCCTGATTATTGAAGAACGTGCCTGGTTCCGAGCGACGGGCTTTATTTACATCATGCCTAATTTTGTAGGAGTTTTTTTTTTGGATGCAGAGCATCTCATTCACTCGCCTTGTCCCTCCGGCGTCGTCGTCGGCGTTGTCCGCCCCTCCCCATTCTCCTCGCCGCGCCAGCTGCGCTCTCCGCCGCTCACCCCCTCTCCTCTCGGATAGCGAGCACTCTCTCGCGAGGGGCATTGGATTGGATTCGATTGGATTGGCTTGGCTTGCATTGGATTGGATTGGATTGGATTGTCTTGGCTTGGCTTGGATTGGATTAAAGTGGATTGTGTTGGATTGTGTTGCGTCATAGCCGCGGCAGACGTGCTGGGGCCGGCGCATGTGCAGTACTCTCTCTTCCGCGGTTTCCTCTCCTTCGGGCGCGCTGCGCATATAACCGGTGTGCCGTTCTCCGGCGAAGCAACATCCACGCTTGGCTCAAACATTTTGAGTCCACGCCGCTTTACAAGTACGCCAACGTCGTAATCGACTGGGACCGGCTTACGTAGTCCCCTCGACGTTATGCGCGCTATAAAACGCGGTCCCTTCGCCGCTCCGCCTATGCGTCGCATCTACAAAGGGGTTCCCGCGAGGGGAGGTGGGAGTTCTTGGCTGTCACCGCATCCAAGAATATCTCTGTATTGTGTCCAGTAATGTATCTAGAAATGCTTATTGTGGTTTCCTTGCTTCCTTCGCCTGCCGCACTATGGGCAGGCCCTGCTACCTCAAAGAAGAGCCACCAGCCCCAAGAAGCCGCCCACGAGCCTTTCGCTAGTGCTGCCGAAGGTGCTCATGGCGCAGCCGAGGACGACCACCCAACAAACGCTTCTGTAGTAGCAGAACCTGACCGAAGCCGGTCCTCAACAAAGTCCAAAACGTCGCAGGAATCTAAAAGGTATTATTCTGTATTTAAGAACATGCTGTATTCACGTGCCGTGAGCAGAGACAATCACGGTAATGATGATTATTTTAATTTGCAACCTTCTTGGATGAACAGATTTTTTTCTGGGAATCGACCCCGCTGTTCAAAGTCCCCTGGTATACGACACCAAATTGACTTGATCGCAAACGCCCGCTCTTATGTGCGCCAATAAGTGCGCGAGAACCGACTGAAATACAACGACTGTAGTGAGACTCTCAATACTTGTCGGGGCTTAGCCGCATCGTCGTATACAGAAAAGCTCGTTTCAGAGTGAAACGCAAGAAAAGAAGCATGCATTCCCAATCAAAATAAATAAAAAAAATAAAATTAAAGCTGTTCCACTCAACGTCAAAGCTGTCGGGAGTGCAGAGCAGCGATTCACCGCCATAGGGCTGCTGTGGCGCCGTTCTCCGCTCTTTGTCCTCACGCACTTCCCCTCTGTGTCTCACTCCTCTCTTGGTGACTTGAACAGAGGTTTGTTCAATGCAATTCAATTTTCCCGCCTTCCTAGTGCTCGCGAGCCTCTTCTTGGACAGCTCACATTTTCTTTTACCTTTTGTTTCTTGTTCTTCCTGCAACGACACGAGCGGGAGTTCAGTTCTTTTTTTTTACTTGCTTTCAACTCGCGCCTGCTGGAGCCTTTCTGCGTCATTTCGTACCCGCTATTTTAACGCATCGTTTTTTCACTTCGGCGGCCACTTTATCTCGCTTACTGTCGTAAAAACCAACCGAATGAGCATTTTTAAATAAATTAACGCGAGGACTGCTAATTAATTACATATATTTTGCCTCAAATGTACCTGCAGTTTTCTTTGCGTTTCATAATGGGGACCTCTA
Organism: Haemaphysalis longicornis; assembly: GCA_013339765.2. Taxonomy (NCBI): domain Eukaryota; kingdom Metazoa; phylum Arthropoda; class Arachnida; order Ixodida; family Ixodidae; genus Haemaphysalis; species Haemaphysalis longicornis. The sequence continues at coordinate 117,054,479 of CM023456.1, read as the reverse complement.
TGACAAGTGCTAGCGGTCCCAGTAATTTGGAGCGGTACTGCCTATATGAATTACTTGATCAAATTTCCTTGTAACTTTTGGACATAAGGCTGAATTGAGGGACAAGCTGGTATTTTTTCGGAACCTCTGTTTGGGTCCGTTACACCGCGTGGCCGCGGTGGCTAGATGCCGTGACCACGGACGAGATGCGACGACAAGCCGGGCCCCTAAAGTGCTCTGCACTTAAAATATTCAGGAAACTCCAAAGTGGGAATCGTCTAACAAATGCTGAAGCCACTCTAGTACACACTGAGCCCATTTAAATTTTTCTCCACTAGCGCAACAACTTACATTGCTAAAAAGACATGTTCAGGCGAGACAACCAGTCCGATACCCAAGTGGGACGGACTTAGGGACCTTTAATACATGACTATTCAACACCCCATTTACCATTATAGACGCTGTATACAAACCCTCTTTCGATTTGGCCTCTCCGCTATAGAAAGACGTTTCTAGGAAGATATTTGTCAGGCGCGAGGAGGTCTTGTTTATACCTGTAAAGAGAAATGTCCGACTGGCTGGCTGACTTACTGACCGACTCATCAACGCCCACCCAAAACTGCTATTCCTAGAGACTTGACATTTCGGGAGTACATTTGCTTAATGGCGTAGGGGGAGTTCTCGAAATTTTACTCCTAACTGGGGAAAAGAGCGAAATTGTGTTTTCATAAATTCGTAACTATGTCGCACACCCGTTCACATATCGAAGTGCTCTTCGCGAACATGTGTAGCCTGTAAGAATATCTAAAACGATGTTTCAGGGTTTCGCCCAAACCAACACTATTGGGGCGATTCTGCATTTAGGGAAAAAATGAGTTTCCTGAAAGGTTCTACAATAAATGTTTCCCTGACTGATTTGTCTGGTTAGTTTGTACTTATATGTTGCTCATACAAATGCACAAACCAATTTTAAAGACTTCGCCGTGTGACGCGTATAAAAGGGTGAAAAGGACTTTTCTTTTAATTCGCACACACGACGGGCCGAAAAGGCTTACCATTTTATGTGAACGCCAAGCCAAACCGCTAGTTGTAGAAACGTCAAACTTGAGAAAACCATTCCTATTACGGTGTAGGAGCTCAATATCCCTGAGAAACTGAGGAGCGCTAAAAGATTCTTCCACATTTCTTTGTTTTTATCACAGGCCCGTTGAGATATCGAACAAGTGTTTCTTGATATAGGCAACCAATATGAGTAAAATCTGTCTTATAAGATTTTTGTTAACAAGACTTTTCCATACACGGAGAATCAGGATTTTCGGCAAATTACCTGTTTTTTATGAATATCTAATAACTATTGAGCCCATTGATATATCCAATTGGTTTTGCTTATAAATTATGCTCATAAAATCTTTCAAAAATCAATTTCATGATTTTGTCCCAACAAGCGTATAAAGATGTGAGAGGCACTTTTTTTTAATTACACCCCTCTCGAACACACACACACGTGCACACGCGCACGCACGCACGCACGCACGCACGCACGCGCGCGCGCTGAGGCAGAAAATTCGCACACCACATTGCGCAATACCTTTTTGTCAGCAGCAGAATCACGTTGTACATTTATTCTTGACAGCTGCAATCCTTATTAATGCATTACGTATAAATTAACCAGCTGAGATCCAAAGTACCATTACAAGCCTAAGCCGAACATCAAACCGTCAGTACAAACCAATAGTGTTACTGCACTAGCGTTAACTAGTCGCGATCTAAAATGCACTAAGAAACGAAGCTCAAAGAACTGAAAGAAAAACGATTGGTTGGTGTCTCTACAAGCTCAAAATAAGTCCCATGAAAGAGCTTCACGTGAACAGATGACGTGACCAATAAGAATTGGACGACTGCTGCAGATTTTAGATTGCAACGAATTAGCAGTGGAACATTCTGCGCTGATTGTTGCAGGCTTTGAGACCAGCACCCTGAAGCTGTGTCCTGTGGTCTTTATGTGAACACTAATACATGCACACTGTCGCTAATATTAAGACTGAACGAACAAAGAGACTATTAGAAAATTTATCGGATTCTACTTAAAAATCGAGCATAACTTCACTCACCCTCACTTGAAGAGAAGCGAGAGCCTTGCGAAAATCTCGGTGGCGTATCTCCCCACGACTGACAAGGGGTTTCGCATCAGTAGTTGCAGACGGAAGCAATCTTGCGCTCTCGCCACAGCACTGCCATAGCACAGTAACTTAATTTCTGACGAACGTGTTTCAGGTCTCAACCTCACATCGTTTCCACCGGGGTATTTACTCAGCCGACTGCACCGTCCTGTTCGCGACAAGAGACTTCGGCACACGAAAGAGAGGTATCCACTGGCACAACCGCCAACAAGCGCGCCTCAAAGAACCGCAAGAGGAGCTCACGAGCAACGAGCCCCCATCGAGCACCCCATCGTTCATGACTAGACCAGCGACGTTTTGCGGCAAACGCTCCGGTGTGACGGCGCATAACGCTTCAGGAACTCTCGATAGGGAACTCTGCGTGATAGATTCGTCGTTGGCGCCGAAATTAGGCGATCAATCTATGATGCTACTTTGTGAATGTAGAACCTTTACAAGCACGCTGCGGAAGGTGCTCCAGAACGCTGTGTCTTTCGGCGCCCAGTTGCTACCTCAAAGCGGGGGCGAGCGTGCAATTTATTGGGCGTGAAGGTTGACCAGTTTACTTGGATTAATTTCGTATCTGGAGAATTCACGTCCGTTGTTTGCAGGATCGATAATAATCACGTTCTTCGCCTGCAACAACCAATCAGTTGTATACGTTTTTTGTTCTTACAGAATATTGAAACCCTGCAGCCAATTCGTTTTAACTGCTAGGCTTCCCCACGGCGCCATAGATGAAAGTTGTGTACTAATAAACATATGAGCCCTCTTTTCGAAAATATGTTTTCTTATACCAGGCTCGGTTGAAGCGAGGGAATAGAAATATTTCATACTACTGCATTCGATTTGCAGAAAAAATATTGTCATGCACTCAACTGCCTTCCCTAATCCATTGTTTATTTACATTTGGTTTATCTACATTGTTTAATCCATGGTTTATACACACTTTGATTATCCCGCATTTCACCCTTGAATTTCGCCTTTTGGAAACTTTTGGACACATGTGATTATCGATTTAGAGCAATGCCGGTATCGCTAAATATCCTCCAACTTCTATGCGTGCCCGTAAACGAGAGGTAATGATACGAGAGTCCGCTCAGTTTGGCCTGTTTGGAGTTTGCACTTCAGATTGTATTGAAGTGATTTGGATGCGTTCTGTTCTCCTGTGGTCAGGTGAGGATCATCGAAGGCCTCAAACCTGAGCAAACAACAGGGGTGAGCGAGAAAGACCTATGCGCACCGCTGCTGTACTCGATATTTATGTAATTAACCCTTCAAACTTCCTGGTACCGCAGAAGCTGCATGTGCTTTTGTTACTTTTACGCGCGTCTTAATTTTTTAAGCGTTTATTTTGTCCCAGTCAATAAATCAAAATGTGTGATCACAGGACCTCGACAAAAGTTAACCAGATGAACCCGAAAAAGTTGGCTCCACACATGAATCCCAGAAGAGTGCTCACTGCGGTTGTTTGTATTTTTACCTTGAAATTAGCGGCTAGCATTGTATAAGTACATATTGTTTGTACTTAGCATTCACACTAATTATTGTTCAGCCTTGTGGCTTTTTAATTTGTCGTACCCACTACCCCTGTGTAAAGACTATAGAAGGTGATGGTATGCTAAATGCAAGGTGTTCCACCGCTAAATGGAAGTCTTTCCTGGGTGAACCACTGCTCCATTCGAGATCAAACGTCAAACGAAGGTCGCATTTTGTGGTCTATTTTGTTTGACAACTGGAAGAACGATGGTACTTACCTGTTAATGCAGAAAATAAAAACGATTTTTACCTATTGAAAAATGGCGACAAATTTGCAGAACGCAACGCCCGCTGCCGCAACTAAATTTGGTGGTAGATCGAATACGTTTTTTTTCGTTCGTAGTTCACGATGATCCAAAATAGTTGCATAACAGCCGATACCAGTCATAATAAAATATTCCCACAGTTCATTCTTGTCAATAAACGTTGGATCTGCTTCCTCATCTGCTTTCGCATCTTCTATGGCCTGCTAGCTTTGCCAGGTTATCGGCCCTGCGAAATCGAACTCGCGATTCTTTCTTCGTCCTCATTTGTTCATTCAAGTTTTACTTGTAATATTGTTTGCGTACGTGTGCGTGTGATGAGGAGGATGATGATTATGAGAGCGTTTACTTCCGAAGAAAGGGCGGCTGCGGTGTGTTACGCAGCGACGACCAGGTCGTATCATCGAGTACGCACCATTTTGAAGAAGAGATTTAACAGACGACCCTTGAACTGCACTTGTGTGTTTCGCTGGCGGAACCCATTTGAAGCAAATGGGCATTTAGAATGAAAAGTGCGGAATGAAAAGGGGTGTCGGCGTTTGGTTCTTGCCGAGGCCGTAGCAGACGTTTTTGAAGCGAACCCACGCTTATCGTGCAGGCCTGCGGGCTTCGGCGGCAGGTGTCAGTCATGCCTTGAAGGCAAAAGGTCTCAAGCTTTATAAACGACAGGTCCGCCAGACGCTGACGGACGACGAAAAGGCGCGTCGCGTTTGAGGTTTTGTCACTCCAAGCTCACACTGATCGCGGCAGACCTTGGACACCGGTAGTTCCTTGTCTTCAGCGAGAAGGCAGCATTCCACTTGGACGGGCGTAACTTCCAATGCACGCGTTTTCGGTCGAAAACAAACTGTATTTTGTGACCGAAAGAGCAGTCAATTCCCCACGCTTCATGGTCTGGTGCGGACTCTGACGAGAGGAGATCATAGAGCTTTTTTTTTTCGACAGCACTATCAGGGCCGAACCTACCTGCACCCACTCAAAGATGATTTTTTTGCTCGAGCTTGGGAAACAACACAAGCAGAAAAAAGGTTTGCAGTCCACAGCGGGATGGATCACCAGGTCACTTCCCCGCTAAATTGAACCGTTGGCTGACGCCAACGTTCCGAACCAGTGGATGGTGCGAGGTTTGGCTTCGATGCCCTGGCCTCCGTGCTCTCCCGACCTCACACCCTGCGACTTTTTTGTGGGGGATATGTAAAGTCCCCGGTGCACCGCAGTGGCCCAGCGGCAAATCACGGAGTCAAGACGCATCCAGGGCGCCTTCCCCGCCATCGACGACTAGATGAGGGAAGCCGTATTTGTCGCCTATGTTGATAGGCTGCAGAAGTGTATAGACGCTGACGGCGGTCACTTTTAGCAGCGAAGCTGTGGAGCAAATAGTTTGTATATGGTATCCAGAGTTAAAAGTATCAAGAAACGGCTGAGCGCTCATGCACGCGTGCCTCCAGAGCGCGTTAGTCAAGCTGAGCATACCCAGTTAGGGAAGATCAATATTGGCCAAAAAAGAAAAACTAAATTACACCATCTCCCGTGGGGAACCCTGCTGAGATGCGAGAAGCATCGTGGGGGTTCCTGTGCTTCCATTGTGTTGCCTTATGTTGAGTGATCTGGTTTACTAGCGCCAGAGGGAATTCCGCGTCCGGGTCCACACCGTGGCAAAGGCACGCAAGTCTGCCTTGTGTTACGGTGAGTAGGCGTGGTTCTCGAGGCGCCGAAACTCGTCCATCATGTTCTGTCGATGTTGTCTCTGTGGTAGAATCGTAGTCTCCGTCAGCTTGGTGAGGTAAAGGTTGTTGACATTGGTGCACCGGCTGAGAGCAATGTACACGCCTTCTCTTCTCTCTTCGCAGCTTTGCCGTTCTTCTTCTTCTTCGGCGGTTCCCCTACGGGAAGATGACGATGGTGGTTGAACGCGAACCTATCTCGTGATGGATTCTTTGGTTGGCCAATCCCTAGGCACGCATCCTGCCACAATCGCATCAGAGGCGCTGCGGACGGGGCTGGTTGAGCTGCAAGGCGCGTGGCGCTTCCCACCACAGCTTCCCACGGGAAATTCAGCATCCCCCTGCTAGGCAGTCGTGCCCATCGTTTCGAACGGGTGGACTCAGCCTGTCGGCGGGTGCCGGTCGTGAGTGGTAGTCGAGTGCTTTATGAACAGAAGTGGAAGAGTCTAGGAATAAGGCTCGTTGCGTAGCACCAGCATACCCGTCCGGAGGAAGGGTAGAGGGGAACGAAAAGGCACCAGGGGAACTGGGACAGTTGGGAAAAGAGGGATCGAGAGACAACGGTGGCCGGCAGAGGCATTGGCTACGTTGTATGAGGTGTCGTTCCCGGAAGCGGAGGTCGGTGCTTGGGAGAGTTGGGCTGCCAGGGGGGGGCGGGCGCCACACAGACGCGGAAGGGGGAAACCCGCTGATTTAAAAATTTTCGCCCCGCTTTTCCGGCGCATTCCGGGGCCCCCGGATCGGCCTTCGTTTTTGAGATAAGGAAAGGCCTTTTTGTGCCTTGTTTGTTTTGGTGCGAAGGGGGAAGAGCCCCGGGGGTCCCCTTTTAAAGCGCGAAACCGGGGCAAATATTTTTTTATATGGTATCCGGAGTGTTAAAAAAGGCGAGCGCTATGTAGGGCGGCCCCCAAGAGCAGGAAAAGGGCGACCCTAAGAAATCTTTCCGAAAAACTCTACCGTTCACCGCGTGCCACCTCATTGCCCCGCATGTGGAGAGCGCGCCACACTTCCCCACTCTATGTGGGCCTGTCCTTCCAATCCCTTCCCTTTAATCACCCGTGATGAGCAATGGGAGGGTGCGCTGGGTAGCTCCGACCCGGGCGTTCAGATTGCCTTGGTGGAACGAGCTGCCACCGTCGCCGCCGACCTCCAACAGGCGCACACCACGCTTCCCTAAGCCCAGTGGCTCAATAAAAGTTTTTCTCTTTCTCTCTCTCTCCTCTCGAGCGCACGTTCGTCAAGCCAAGAATACAGACCCAGGACGATTGGCCAACATTGGCCACAAAAAAAAAAAAAACTCCAGCGTTACCTTACGGGAAATTACACGTCATAGCGTACGCCCCTCGTTCGTTCGTCCTCGTGTGGCCGTGCGCATGCACTCTGTACCATAGAAGAGCCGTGGCTTGAATGTCGAAGCTGGTGTAGGTGATCATTGACTCCGCATCGCCGAGCCGCGGATAATTCGCGCGGCCAGGGAGGAGGCCGCGTTTCGAGAGGCTCCCGTGGAGTTTTAGCATACCGGGTACCGCCGCTAACGATACGGGGTGGGTGGCGGGGCCCGACTAGGCAGGTGCCCATTTTTTTCCGGTGGGTGGATTTGTTCCCCCGGGCCGGGTGAGTGGTGAGTGAGTCCCCTTTTTTGGGGGTCCCGGAAAAGTGGAAAGTGGATTGGGGATATTTTGAACTCATTTGGGAGTTCACCAGCATACAAACCAGTCTGGGGGAAGGGGAGAAGGGGAACGAAAGGGGACAGGCGAGAACAAATGGGGACAGAGAAAGAGGAAGAGAGAGAGAAAGAAAGAGATCAGACGTGTGTAAGGCCGGCAGGCAGGCATTGGGCTACAGCCGTTGTATGAGGTTCGTCTCCTCGAGAAAGGCCAGGAGAAGTCGGAATGCTTCCCGCCGGATGGAGTTGGGGCCCGTCGGGAAAAGCAGGTCCATCAGGGTGTGGCTGGGCAGCCCGAGACGCTGGAGTGCGGCCCGAAGCTCCGCTCGTGGGACATCGTGCTGGCGGCGGGAGCAGAGCAGGTGCTCCAGGGTCTCGGGTTCTAGGCAGACAGCACATGTGGGCGACGACCGGCGGCCTCGTAAATGCAAGCGGGCTGCCACGTTGCAGCAATCGAGCCGCATGTGGAGGAGTATGGAGCGGGCTTCCCTGCTGATGCGCTCAGGCAAGACCCGTGGAGCTTGGCCGCTGATGACTCTGGAGTCCGGGTGCATCGTCTCCACCTCCCGCGCTAGGATGGGTTGTGCGGCGTCGAAGGTCCTCAGGTCGCTGTAGGCAGGGACCCCATCCTGGCGAGCAGCACCTCTTGCCAGGGCGTCAGCCACCTCATTGCCAGTGATTCCGACATGAGATGGTAACCAGTGGAGCCGCAGGTCACAACCGCGGGAATTCACCAGGTGGAGCTTCGCCGCCAGTGACCGCTCCACGTAGCCGCTGGAGCTCGATGGCTGGTCCGCCGCTCGCAGTCGCATGAGAGCGGGGTGGGAGTTGGTGGAGATGACGGTCCCCTGAATCTGGTTGGCCTTCTCCAGGAGCAGGTCTGCAGCAAGGTGCAGCCCGGCCAGCTCTGCATGGGTGGAGAAGGCGGGGAAGGGCAGGCAGCACACACGACTGGTGCCAAGCTCCATTGCCGTGCAGCCGGCTCCAGCTCTGCCCATGTACGGTTGCACGGAGCCGTCTGTGTAGAGCTGCAGGAGGCCGGCCGTCTCGTCCTGCAGCAGGGCAGCAACCTCCTGATGGATAGCCTCGGTTGGTGTTGACCGCTTGCTGCGAATGCCCGGGAGCGTGGTGCTGATGCGAAGAGCTCGCCCGGTGCCAGGTGGTCGTGTATCGAGTGGGAGGGGAGGGGGGGGGGCGCTGCGGCAGCTCAATGTGACTCTTGTAGATGGACGCCAGCATGCCCATCTGCGAGTAGGGTTGCTTCGGTGGCGCTGCAGAAGGGCTGCCCCGTCCGGTGTGCTATGGAGCCGGTGGATGTGGTGTAGCCCCATCTGCAGGGCTCGCATTTGGATGGTTGAGGTGCCAGCCTCTGTGTATGTCGCCGCAGCCGGGTGACGTGCTCGGTAGGCCGAGGCAGAGGCGTATGAGCCGGCGCTGGTCCAGCTCCAGCTCCTTCCACCGCAGTGGCTCCAAGTGTACCAGTGGCAGAGCATACAGGACGGCCGAGGACGCCATTTTATGAAACACTCGTAGGGCCACGCAGTGCGAGCAGACCTGGCCTCGTGCCAAGTCTCCGCAAGCCCCTCTGTACTCCAACCATGGGCTTCTGGAGTGCCCTCACCGCTGGTATCCAGGTCAGCCAGCAGTCAATGAGGAGCCCCAGGTGTTTGACCCTGAGGCACCCCGCGAGCGGCTGGCCGCTCAGGGTGAGGGAATGTGTTGTCCTGCGTGCCTGGTAGCCACGTGGGTGATACATCATGGCCTTTGGCTTGGCCTCTGACAGCTGCAGGCCACGGCTTCTCAGGGAGTCTGCGACCACCTCCAGCACCTCCTGGAGCCACGCATTCCCCTTGGACAGCTGTCTTGTTCACCCGTGCGTCCAGATGGCGACGTCGTCCGCGTAGACTGCAAACTCCCACTGGATACCGGAGCCCAGCGGGAATGCAGTCTGCCAGGGGAGCCAGCACCAAGCTTAACAGGAACGGGCCCAGCACACTCCCCATGGGGCACCCCAGAGCGGACGTCTCGTGGGCAACTGGTCGCCCGGCCGACCTTCACCCGAAGGTTCCGGCCAGCCAGAAACGCCTGTACATAGCTTTTGAGATGCCCCACGACGCCAATGCCATCCAAGGAATCCAGGATGGTGGTGTGGGGGACAGAGTCGAACGCCGAGCTGATGTCAAGGAAGACGAGGTAGGCCACCTCCTTGTCAGGGTGCACCTGCTCCAGCATGGAGACGACGTCCTGCAGTGCGTCAGCAGTGCAGCGGTGCCGCGTGAAGCCACTCTGCTTCTCCAGGAAGACGCCACGCTGGTCAGCTATCCACTGCAGGCGGGTCAGGATGGTGCTTTGCATAAGCTTGCCGGCCGCCGACGTGAGAGACACTCGCCGGTAGGATGCTGGCTCCATGGGTGGCTTACCCACCTTCAGTATCTTTGATACCAGTCCCACCAGCCAGGATGCCGGAAGGACACCCGCCCTCCACACTTGGTTGAAGAGGCACAGGAGTGGCCTCCGCTGGGTGACGTCCAGGTTTCGCGGCATGTGGTACGTCCCCCCGGCGATGCCGGGGATGCTCTGACGCTTGGGGCAGCAGTCCAGGGCGGCCTGGAGTTCCTGTGGCGTGATGTCCGCTGTGCAAACGGCCATGACCCGTTCGTCATGTGTGGGAGCCGGCATTCCATTGGGGAGCGTTGTCGTGGCTACTACCGGTGGGCCCCAGGCAAATTGTTCGGCGAACAGCTCCGCCAGGGCTCCCTCAGAGATGCCCAGGGATACCGCGGCCGTTAGTAGTGGTCCTCAACTTGTGGTGGCGGGTTAAAGAAGGGCCCGGAAGACTCGAAGTGTATTTCTGCGGGACGGCTGTGCCTACTATACTGCAGATCAAGCTGGTGGTTAACATCAATGTTAACATTTGGGGGAAACTCATTAGAGACTCCTATTTTGTTATTTTACCATTATTTTAAATAATAAGTTGTTTGTAGAGCTTGGAAATGTTTTTGAGCGTGCCAAAAACGTCGCCTTCGTAGTGAACTGGTGCACCGACCGTCTGTTACAGTTTAACAAAAGTTGTTGCTTAGCGAGTTGCTTCATACTTGAAGAAAAAAATAGCGTGGCGTTAAACAGTCATGGGCGAAGACAAGATAGGGCAGGTACAGGCGCCCGTATCTGACGACTCTTGTCTTCGTTGAAGTTCGTTTGGTTTCTTTTTTTTTCGTCAGCTACAACTTTCGCGGCGGCATGTTACCCGCTCAGTCATACATTTCTTCGACTCCGGCAGTCCGGCAGGACCCACGTTAGGTACGATCACGCACTGCCTGCTCTTTCACCGAACACGAAGTTGTTACGGCTCACGGCTACCACAGAACAGGAAGGATTCGGCTACCTCGTAGCTCGTAGGCGTGGTAATGCATAGTGAAGAAAGCAAATCCAAAAAACGCTGAAGAATCCCATTGCATTGCCAATCCCAAGCCAGAAACAGGGGTCTTCCCGTAACCCCCCGCGACAACATGGATTCCTAAGTGCAGTTTCGTTTATAGTATACTTACTAAAAAATTCTATGGCATCGGCATGCACAAATGAACGGAAAAACAACCCAAAGCCGCTACACCATAACATGAAGCATGATTTACTTGATTTTAAACGCGATTTCGTCGATCGCCATATCGACGCCAGTTTCAAAGTGTGCGATACACTCTGGTTCGATAACGACGTAATCAAAATCGGAAGTGCTGAAGATTCGGACGGAATGGGGGCGGCGCTTCGGGTTCTGGTCAAACGATTCCCGCAAGACTTCCACCGTTCCATAGTTCATGGTGTGCAGAACCTGAGCCATGGGACGGCCACAAGTCGTTCGCTTTCTGGAGGAACGAAGATCATTCGATGAACAAGGCCGCGAACGCCGAAGGGAGAATCAATGTCGCCGCAGAGAATCACGAACTGCCAGGAACGGGAAGCTGAGGCGAAGCGGCGAAGGTTGAACCGTCAAGGCGACGCACAACGACGCAACACCGACGACGCCGCGAGAATGCGCCGTCGCCCCGCCGCCAGGCAGGAAAACGCATTTAAAGGTGTCCATTCAAAATTCAAACGCAATTTTCTCGATAGCGACTTCGCCATCAGTTGCGCAGTGTACGAGAGACTCTGAATCGACAGCGACGTTCTCAAATTGGGAACGTTAAAGATTCGGACGGCTTCGAGTGCTGGCCGCAAACTTCCCGCAAAGGGCTTCCAATGTCAAGTAGTTCATGGTGCGCAGAACGTACAAGGAGTCCATACTAAAGAATGTAAGGCTGAACTGCGCGACCGTCTTAGCCTACGTATACCCGTCGCGCCCGTCTCATCTCCCTCGCCTGAACGCGGTCTAGGAGAGCCTGATCGCACCCCGTTACCCGTTTATGTCCATGAGGCGTCCCTCTCACGGCCGCGGTCAGTACGCGTCATCCGAGGCCAGATAGTGAACGTTCACATAGATGTGCAAGGTACCCTGCAGTCCCTCCCTCGCCACATCTCGGACAACGCGTTGGAGGTTCAGAACAAGTGCCCACTCTTCACGAGCCGACTTGCAAGTACGGAGTGGTCAAGTCAGGAGTGCATGGGTTGGGATTGGAAAGAGGGGGGAGGGGGCGCGCACACGCAGCTGTAGGTTTCAAGTTACTGATGACATGTCCGTCGTGCCGCGGGGGGTTCAAACGAGGACGTCAAATGGCCCAATGAGGCCTGTACGGTGTCCTTCGTGGTTGAGCAGATCGAATTGGTGTGTAGCGCAAACGTAAGATGCCTAAGACGCGGGAGGGAAGCAGACAACTCCATGTTCGTTCTCTAGAATAAAGCTGGTCCTTTCAAGTTGCATTCAGCTATCTGGCTTGGAGTATGCTCAATAGCAAATTCTAACAAACGTGTCTTGTTTCATTCACTCCGTGAACTGCGTCCAGCTTCGCAGAGCATCCTTCTTCACAGAGTGTAAGGGCACTGATTTTTTTGTTGTGGGTTTTCTCTGCATGTATGCGTTTATATATGTGTACGAGTGGATATCTGGGGTGCCCGTTTTTTTTTATTCTTGTTACCAGATCGGTGCTGTTTTTATCGAACCAATGCGTCCACGCAATGATGGAGTGTAACGAATGCACGCCATCCGGGATGCCAACTCTGCGCTTTCGATGTTGCGGTAATGCACTGTTTGCCTGACGAAAGGACAGCGGGACTGCTCTGACGGAGGTGCTAACTGTGCGGCAAGAAGAGGTGATTAATCACCTCATGGGGCGTCGAAATTGCGTAGACACACGCCATTGCATATTGACGCTTCCTAGCGAGACTCGTCACGCGATCCGCAGGTGGAAATAATGGTGCGTTCTCGCCATTCCCATGGTAACCATTTTGGTTTGTCCCTGCTGCTTTATCGGCTTTTGTTCCCGCATTCAAGTGCTTCATGGTGGCTGCGCAAGCATCACTGGGAGCTGTTACGACCTCGTCGGTTCGTTTTTTTCGGTGATGCTCTAAATCAAACTCGCCGGTACCATAGGCATGCTGCATCCGATGTGTGATAAAACTATATAACAGCAAACACATTTTATCTGCCTAAACTTGAGCAAAATTTCATCTAGACTGTGAGGCACTAATCTCTTTGCTTTCCCGCTGTTTCTTGCTACTTCATTTTCGGCTTTTCGCTCGTTCCTCCAGAGCCTGCAAGAAAGAACAATGGGCGAGGACGTCCTTGTGAGACCAGACGCTCCGAAAGAATCTTCACCGCCTTTCACGGTGATTGACGAGGAACCTCCTAAAGCTGAGCAGAAGACAACGGTGGCCACCAAGTTGCCCATTGACGACAGCGACGAGGAACATTTGGAGGAAGCCAGCGACGAAAAAAACTTCTTGACCAGCCTGGTTCCTCTGCTAATCAGCATGAAGATATTGGGCATCGGGATGTCCTTGTCTGAAGACGTTGACGACCGCTATTTCCGAAAGAAGAGGTCATGCCCGTTGTCACTGGACTGCGTTTGGAAGCTGGTGGTGGCTGCAGTGGCGATTACGTACGTTGGTTTCTTTACCGTCGACCAGATATCTGCGGCCAGCAGCAACGGACAGTGGAATGTGTCTCTAGACACGGTGAGCAATATCGTCACGATGGCATCGGCACTCATTGTCTACTTTTCGATGCACCAGAATGCAGCCACATTGGGACGCATGCTTCGGAAGCTGTCCGATGACACCGATGTTGAGATCGGATCACGCATCCGCGAAACTGAGGACGGCACCCCTCCAACCAACACCCCGCCGGGAACTGCGAGCAACGGCTCTCACACTTTCTTCGTCACCTTCGGTGCGTGGGCTTTGGCAGGGCTAGCGGTTGTCTCCAAGCTAGCCCGATGCTACGTTGTACCAACCATAAAACACAGCGATACTAACGTCGAGGAGGGCGTCGTTGGGGAAGCGATGGCAGCTGCAGATTGCCTGCGTGGGAACGGCACTCTCTGCGCGAACCCAGCAGCCGTTGTGAACTTAACGGAAGTCACCGTTCGCTACGGCCTCCTCAGAGGCGTCCTCTGGATGAGCATGCTTCTGGCTTACTACACTTTCGACAACATCGCTGGAAAGCTCAAGGGCCTCAACATCAACCTGTTCGTCCTCCCGTCACAGAGGCTCGACAGCGAAACAGTGCGCTCGTTCAGATGTAAGCACAACGCTCTCTGCCGCATTCTGAAGGTAGCAGATGCCTCGCTGGGCACGTGCAGTGTCGCCTGGTACTTGCACTGCATGGTGGAGACTCTGGCCACGGCCGACCAGTTCATCGCATTCGCGTCTGGAGACCTGTGGTGCCTGCCGTTCCGTGTCAGTGTCGCGGTTAACGCCGCGTGTCTTCTGGCAATGCTGGTGTCCACATCTGAGGCTGCGCACAGGGCCAGCAAGGGCGCGCAGGAGTCGGTCGTCGTTCTGGCCCAGAGATCGGCTGAGCTTCCGGCCTACCAGCCGGAGATGTACGAGCAGATCAACGCGACCCTCAACTCGTTTCGCCGCGGAGCCGTGACAGTGCACATCTGCCGCGTGTGGCCCCTCAACAGGGCTTCTGGTCTCGTGGCTGTCACGACCACTGTTGCGGCCGTTGTGGCTCTCACTCAGTACCGCCGCGAAGCAGGGAGTTCCTCAGGCCGTACTTTGCGCTTTAATTATTTTTTGCAAAGAGCAGATTGTTACTATGCCTAAATATAACGCTAACTTCTCGTTTATATAAGGGGTCAAATGCAGAGGAGTGCAGTTATTTTGAACAATTCGGAGAAAGCACGTATACCAGGAAAGGATCACCTTAATAACCCCCTAATACCCGGAAGGGCATTAGGAGATTATAGTTTTAGGGGACCCCTAATGGTATTTTGGTGCGACATTCCAATCATGAAAAGTATAAGTTCTCTTTGAATCAAAAGAAGCATTTAGAGCCACTGCGTACTTCCAGGCTTGCTGATGGGACAGGAGGTACGAGTATTGCAAAACGCATGCGCAAAATAAATCCTGTACCTACCTCTTGGCAACCAGTACTGACAGACAAGTCCAGTGCCTTAGATCGGCAGGGTATACTCATAATGTGATCGTAGCTGTGGCGGATGCAGCTCCCACGAAAGAAGAAAAAAAAAGGCTAAGACTGGATCAAGAGGGGACAATAATCACGTAGCCCACCAAGACTAAAAAGTGCCGGTCGTCCCGCATATGCACGGCGCTGCGTACGGTCTTAAAAATATTGGCGGAATGGCCGGCGTAAAAATACCTAGTTATGTCTGCACCTGACAGATTGTATAGGCCTTGCAGTAAAACGTTTTCTGTCAAAAAAAAAACAAAAGAAACTACTTGCCCATCCATTCATTTAAAAAGTTGAGAGAAGCGCAAAAGCTTTTTGATATCAAAACTGCGTCAAAAGTGCGTCAAAACCTTCGCTGAAAGTTCAGTCGATCACCGAACATGCAAAGACCCAAATCGCAAACGAAGACCAAATCCATGCGACGATTTTTCGCTCACTAAGTAAACGCATCTGCGAATGATTTGAATGTGTATCTATCATGGTTAATAAGATAAAGGTATACTATTGTGCTCCTTCTTCATGAGGGATGCGTGTATTGTCTCATGGAACCGTTCCTTTTTCACGGTTTTCAAGCAACCATTCTGACACAATAGAAGCCCGGTTTCACGAACGCGCCATGTGTCCAGGGAGCTTATCACAGCTTTTAGGTCGACCAACCGGTCTGCGGAGAAATGCTTTTTTTTTTTTTTTTTGGGAGGACGACATCGGTCCAACTAAGGAAGCTTCGCTTTAAAAATGCCTCATTAAACACAGAAGGGGTCATTGCAAATTGCCTCTTTTTATGGTAGGCCCTACTTTCGCCAGACGGGTCAGGCCTTCAGGCCACCAAAAGAAGTCTACTTTTCTCTAATAAAATTTTCTCGCTTTTACATTTCGAGCATCCCCGAGCACTTACAAATGCTGTACAAACGAATAGCGTTCCTGACATGATTATTTTTGAAGTTACAGAGGTTTTCCTAGCTTTAACCCTGGTATCGATATACCGAAACTTAATTGTATTGGTTCTAGAATCAATAATTGCTCTTTTCCACATCACAATTTCGAATATTTCTGATTGTCTTTAGTTTGTAGCGTTATTAACAGATATTTTAAATTACTGTCTACGTAGTCATTATTTTGATAAAATCTAAATCGTCATTAAGCTGAATGAATCTCCTTTACCTTGGTTGGGCATATCTTTCCAAGGTTGGATGGGGCTCAAGTCAGCATGTATTGTATTTTGGGCGTTTTTAAAATATCTGTAGGCGCTCAGAAATATGTAGAATAAACTTTACGTTTCGATTATTATTGGGGAACCTCTCTATTCCAGGGGGTTTTCATTCCCCTTGCTACACGAAACCGAAAAAAATTAATTTCCGAAATCCATCCTATTTTCCATGCCCCGTTGCCTATTTTCACGTTTTCTTATCGCAGTTTGTCCGGAATGTTATTAACGTGTATTATTGTTGTTTTCTGCCCACTTTTATTTTCTAGAAAACCTATTACAGTCCCGACAAAGATGTCCGATGCTGAATGAACGTTGTTCACCTTGATCAGACTGGTTTGCATTTCATGCAAGGGGTAAACTACAACATTTATTTTGTTTTGTACTATTTGAGTATTTGTGAAACATTCAGAAACAATTTACAAGAAAAATGACATTCCCACTGTATTATCTTTTTTTATATTTCTAGCTGGTTTTCTAGCCCTTGACCTGGTATTGCCTATCTGAAACGGTGCTAGAAATCACTATCAGTTGTACATAAGCAAATTTATCTACATTTGTTATTCCCGAAGAAGCCCAAGCTACAATATTGGTGAATTTAGGCCTCTATCCGTTGTTTTTCCTATCTTTCTAGCGGTTTCAAACCTTTATTCACATTTTCTCAAAACAAGATTTTGCAACAACTCACGTTACGCGAACCTTCATAACTTTTCTTTTTTCAAATAAATTGCATGAAATTAAACTTTGCGTATTCTTTTTACACATACAGATCGCGTACTCGTATTACGGAGGACAGAATGGCACTGAAGGAAGCCTGGCTATTCATTGTCACGAGTCCGGGTGCAAGGCCACGTGCAGGTGAGAGATTGTTGAGGCCGCGGAAACGCAGCTCAATGGTGACTGCACAAGCATTACAGCGAAGAAGGTGGCCGTCTGGCATTGGCGTACATATACAGGCAGATATAACATGGTGCGAGTTCATGTGCATGACGTGGTGTATATTCCTGTTAATGTTGTCTCTTCTTGGATATAAAATTTAGTTCAGAGTAGCACCTGTGCTTGTCTGTGACGTCCTTCGTCTGGTTTTTTGCGGGGCTTAACGGTGGTTCAAAAGTTAACGCAGGCGACAAAAGTTGACACAAAATCCGAAAATATAATGCATCAGTGCAGACTCAAGTATTTCCTGCCCTGGGGCAATATATCCTTGTTTCATAGACATTAATGAGGGGTGAGGTTGCACTATTTTTGTAGGAAAATACATATAGCGCTGAGGAAGGGCCTTGACATCACACGATTCTCTTAATACGATTTTTGTCGTTCAGTGTACTGGTGAACCGCCCTAATAAGGGCTTGTTTTTATCGGCCTTCATAGCCCGCGGGGGTGCCGGCATTGTGATAGGCGCGCCGAGGTATACACTAATCAACAAAGTCCCGTTTCCGTGAAAAGTAGCCTCTGTACATGATGTATAGTTCCCTGGGAAGAGGGATTTAACACACCCAACCCCCCTATCACCCCCAGAAGGATTTCTACACCCCCCCCCCCCAAAAAAAAAATTCCACAACCATGAGCACGCTGCCTGGAATTTATACCCATCACACTCAACAGCACCCCCCCCCCCCCCCCCCCCCCACACACACACACACACAGCGGGATTCCGACATCCCCAAAAATCGAAATTCTAGATAAACCCCTGGCTAGGACCATCATCCTTCACTCATTCGCTCTTTTAAATGCCTGTGTGTGTCGGTATTTCGATTTAATGAATATGTGTAGTCTCTGTCAAAGTCTCCAGACCACAAGTTTAACTCAAGCGTTCAGCTAGAATATTTCGCATATGATTACAATGAATAATGGTTTTACCGACTATACGGTATAAAGCAATTAGATTTCGGTATCGTTCGATTTCTGTCCTGGGAAACTTTCTTGGAAACTTCGAAGCGGCCTGGAAACTTTCGGCATGGGCTGGGGACTTTTGGCGAAGACTGCATTACTTACATCTGTCTGTTTGGCCATGCAATCTTCTCTTAAAGTTGTTTGTTGTGTTTGCTGTATACGTTAGTGAACGAAGTTGTGAACGTTGCAGAATTTCCGTCTGCCGCCAATGCATGGTCGTCTACGGAGGGAGTGTAGGTGCAGAAAACGGCTGTAACTCTTGAAACAAATTGTATAAAAATTAGCCGCTAAGGTGACTCTAAAGCACTAGCTAACATTGTATGATTACGGTTCGTCTAAACTTGTACTCACCTTCCTACTACTTTCGTTGCTGTTTATTACTTTTATGTACAACTTTGTAACCCCTCCTCTGTGAAATGCTTTCCGACATTGAGGGTACAAATAAATGAATGAATAAATACCTTGCGCCGAGCTTCATGTAATTTTCGTAATTCCGCAGTTCACAGTGAATCTGTAAACCTTGTGTAATTCCAGTCGGTTGCGAACACTTGGGCTTCTACTCGATGGAGACGGACAGTCCTGTTTGTCCGGCAGAATAAAGCTCTATTCCTTGAAAGTTTCATTCGGCTAGTTAACGAGGAAGTGTACCCGTTCGCAAATTGTCAAAAGAAACGTGTTGTGTTTCGTGCATAGATGCGTAGATTGAGGTAAAACGCACCACAGCCTCACTGCTTGCTCGTCCATCTTCACAAAGTCGAAGGGCTGATAAATTTTTAGCAGCGAAGCTGTTTAATTTTTCCTGGCCGAAGTTAGAAATACCAGAAAATTCCGAGCGCGCTCGTGTGCGCGTGCCTCGCGACGACCGCCCAGCCTCCCCGGCGCACGTTTGTCGAGGCAAGCATACCCATGTAAAGAGATTAGCCAAAATTGGCCAAAAAGAACTCCAGGGTTCACCGTAATCGTTGCAACACTTGCTCGGTACGAGAAAGACTCTAGCGTTCGCCGTAACCGTGGCGACACTTGCTCGGAACGAGAAAGACACGTCACAGCGTACGACCCTCCAAGGTGATGCGAATGATTATCACTTCAAAAAAATGAAGGAAGCTCACACCTATAGCAACAATGATGGAAGTAAGGGTCTTTGCTGCAGCGAAGAAGAAGCAAATCGGCTGCAATAGTGCACTTTTAGTGTTAGTGTGAGCTTCCTTCATTTTTTTTGTGTGTGTGTACGTGCTGTTATACCCACCGTTGATCCCACCAGTTATGTAGATTTTTGGGTGAGCCATGCATTTTTGTTTTCGCTTAATTCTGTAGAACATGTTTATTTTCTCACGAATCGTCGACTTCTTTGGTTTTTGTACAAGAATCGGTGTTTGTGTACTGCACGGCCTCAAAACTAGCACCGAGGCTATGGAAATAGATCATTTTTAACCGCTTGCAACTTTTCACTGCAATCATTGCATTAAGTTAAACAAAAATTATGCTCGCGTTTTAATCCCAAGTCGATAGCACGTAATGGATGGCCATCGAATAGGTATTTGCTGCGCATCTGCGGTACGTGTCAAGCTTGATTTAGCCCCCCCCCCCTCCTCCTTTTTTTTTGCACTGCCCATAGCTGGCCATAGTGTAGTTCACAACTAATAAATACTACGGGGACACATAAGCTTTTTCTTCTGATGTAAAGAATGTGTGACCTTCACTTTACGCCGAGTTAAGTGGCGTAGTTTTCTGTGGCTGAGTTTTAGGCACCCGCGTTTTGTACTGTTAAGTGTGTGATATCGCGTAGCACGCAAGAAACCAATTTTCTTTATGAGTAGGCTTCTCTTCAACATGTGATGTGGGAAAGCCAGCGTTATGAAAATTAAGCTTTACGCTCAGCGTTTAAAGTCGGCTCCACCACTTTACACAAATGCATCGCTCGAAAGATGTTTTTTACAAGTCAACATAAGCAGTTTTGTATCAAAATACGAAATCCCTAGGACCGTACATTAGCGGGCAGCTTGCGCCCACGGTGTTTCGTTACACGGATCCAGGGACGGTGCGTTTCACGTGCCACTGTAAGTGATGCTCAGGCATTAATGTTGTCGGTACTACCTCGGCCAAAACCAACGAATACCTTGACACCCTTTTTCCACTTTTCGGTCAGGAAGCGTCCTATCTAAGCATGTGCAGGTAAAACCCATTCATTTTCCACGAATGCTTCTCTTGAAGTATAATAAACTATTCATTGTTTGAGTTACTTTGCGCAAAATCCCCGTTGTCGGCTGTACTGTCAACTATAGAAAAAATGAATTGAAGATCCGTCGGTGGATCTTTAGCATGCGCGAGCATCTCGCCCGTCTCCCTTGCGAGCTCGAGAGGGGCGAGGGATGCTTCCGCCTTTCATCCGGCTTCGAAAGTCTACAACGCGTCGTTTCTCGCACGTTCTTTGTTCACCGTGCCAATCGTGCTTAGCGCTCTAACCACCTCAATGATCGCATTCACTCGCCTCATGATCGGCATTAGCTGCTTGTCGCTCTTTTGTTGTCTCCCACTACCGGCATTTCGTCGCCGACATTCCTATTCCATCATTACATGCTCTTTTGCCGCCCCCACTGGCTGCAGGATCGACTGATACAACGCGTACTAACGGCGGCGGGAGTCCCGGGACCCGTCGAGACAGCGTGCGACCCAACTGCCGTGTCGGCGAGGCAGCTCGCGAGTCGCGCTTCGACTTGCTGCTCCCAGGAAACCTCGCCGGCGTTATGAAGGCAGCCTTCTCCCCGTGCTCTCTCCGCTATGTCGTTTCGAGCTCTCTCCTGCCGCTCGCTCTGTTGACGGATCGATGCACGCGTTACTCGCAGTGTTGAGAAATCGAGGCTAAAAATTTGCCGACATGCCCCATGTATTGATCGCATGCAACAACATGTGTCCTTTCGTGTTCACTGTTCATCCCATTTTCATGTTACTAGGGGCCTGCACAAGCAGTTGTGTTGATTGTCTTCAATTTTGCAAGTCGGAACATGCGTAAATCGAACGTACAGGTCATAGACAAATGAAACACCGAACCCGAAAATGTGAAGCAGAACACGCAAATAGCGCCATTTCTTTCCATGCGAGTCAAAAAATGGCGCGTGGCCTAGCTACAAAACCAAAATTTGGAAATGTGGCTTTCCGAATGTACCAAATAGCGCGCCATTATCGAACCTCAACGAACAGTATTTTTCAATTTGCGTGTTCTGCTTCATATTTTCGCGTTCGCCTTTCATTTGTTCATGACTGTACCATCGTGATAAATTGAAATGCCAACAACGGGGCGCGTGGCTTTCAGTACATGCCGCGCATCCTGGAGACGGGCCGCGCATGCGCAGTGCGAAGTTACGAGAGTTTGTGTCCAACGTTGATATGGAAACAGCGTCGTTCAGCGTGGGAGCGTTTTTAGTTTGTCTTACCACCGCGTTCGGCGCCCGCTTACGCACGCGTTATGTAACTTTTGTAGCGTAAGCTACACTGGCCGAGGTTGAGCAGTTTCGCGTGTGCCGTGAAGGGCCGTTCTGCGCAAGCGCGAGGGGAATTGGATTGGATTGACTTGGCTTGGATTGGATTTGGATTGGATTGAAGTGGAATTCCGTTGGATTGTGTTGCCGTCATAGCCGCGGCAGACGCACTGGCGCCGGCGTGTGCCCACGTGTCCGCCTCAATTGCGCAGTAGCCAAGTCTGACGCTGCGCCGGAGCCGCTCGATAGCCGTTTCGCGTGGCTCGTGAAGAGCCGTGCTGAGCATGCCCGAGGAGCAGTGGCTGGACTGGATTAGACTGAATTGGACTGGACTGAATTGGACTGGACTGGACTGGGCTGTATTGGACTGGATTGGACTGGATTGCTGAACCTTAGCTCACGCTACTGTATATCCTGTCATAGCAGAGCTAAGCCACTACTAATTTTTTTTTATTTCGTGCTGAGCGCCAGACGGACGTTGGACATACGATGGTCTTTCCATATCACGGTTGGTCACGAACTCTCGTAACTTGTTCGCCCTGCGCATACGCGGCCCGTCGCCAGGACGCGCGGCATGTAGTGAAAGCCACGCGCTCCGTTGTTCGTATTTCAATTTATTGCGATAGTACACTGCTAAATTTACCCCCCGCAGTGGCTCAGTGTCTAAGGCGTAGTTCTGCTGATCACAAGAATGAGGGTTCGATTCCCGGCCGCGGCGGCCGCTTTCCTGATGGAGGCGTAAAGCGAAAAACGCCCGTGTGGTCGAGATTTCGGCGCACTTTAAAGATCCCCAGATGGTCGAAAATATAATCCGGAGCCCTTCATTACGGCGCGACTCATCGCCTGCGTTGCGTCGGCACGCTAAACTCCCACAATCAACCTATCACACTCCTGAACGCAACTGCCGAATTCAGGAAAGTGCAGTCAACGCTAAAGTCGTCTTCCGAAAGTAATGCTTCCCTAAGAGGACGGTGAGAGTGGTTATTTGCTTGAACACCATTGACGTAACGGTCGTGAAAGCACAAAACGAGATGTGGCCCGGCGCAAGGACGGTGGTCGCCATGACGCACTCGCTCATCTCGTTCCCCGTTTTTTGTGCCGTTTATATGTGAACGAATTTCTGCGTTTTAAAGACAATAGTCTTTCTTGGGCTACTTAAACCGAGAAATATTAGTCTGTCTGTATGTCTGTCTCTCCGTCTGTGTGTCTGTAACTCGATTTATCCACCCGGTCAAAGTAAAATTGATATTGCGCAATAGTCTTATATACTCACAGCCAAATGTAAACGTCTAAGCCCGGTTTATTTGTTCATACTTGTCAACTTTGTTGAACAAGAACAAGACATTACGCAAATATAAGACAGGAAATTAGTACACAAGGGATATTTGCAGTGTTCCTTTATTTAAAAATTCATGGATGCTTGGTTTTTCGATAACAAATGATATTCTACATCTACTGCAGAAAACCGCCGCCTCCTGGCGGCATATAAAAAATCACGCGGCAACAGCAACGAAAGGTTCCACTAGCTAGGTTCCACGTTCTGCTTGGAACGCACGTGGAGCACGGCCACGCGGTTCTATAAACCTTGTAGTCGGCCGCCTCCATTCACGCGCGTCTCCGCCGTAATGCAGCGCTGGCATCGAGGAACCCGGCCTGTAGCAGTGGAACGCGGTTAAATTCAAATCGCCTTGCGCAAACCTTTAGTGTGTTTACCTTGGGATGAGCGCGACGCATACAGGAACGGCATGAGAGGTGAGCGGGAAAGCAAAGGGGGGTCATTTCCTTGGCAAATGTCTACAAAGACTATCGTCTTTTGACGACATTTGCAACGAAAGGAGCAGATACGCGGCCATTTTTTTTAAATGACGGACGCTCAATACTGCGCAAGGTAAACAATCCTCCTGCGGGAACTAGCAACGCGATTTGTCACCCAAACGGTCTATATATTCAGGGGGTGTATACGTATAACCTCAGGCACGCCACCACATGGAACGCGCTTTATTGAGTGCTCGAAGTGCAGTACAGTACACGCGAGATTGCAGGAATGGACCTTTTCACGCGCCAGGAATTATGGCAAAAACGACGTCACGTGTATAGCTCCCGGGCCACTCCACGCTGATTGTTTTTCTGCCGCGCAGACCAACAGTTACTGATATATATCTTGAGGTACGCGTCGAAGTCAGTAGGCAGACGGCAGAAACGCTTCGGAGATGCGTTCATTCAGAGCCGCAGGACGGAAATGATGATGTGGATGGTTATCAGACAATCAGGTACGAAAAGGTGATGATGATAATGGTCGTGATAAGCAAACGTTTATTGAAGTCAAGGGGTGGGCTTTGACGCTTCAAGGAGGCGTTTTTAGTTCAGATGCCTTGAGCGCGGGCGGCATCGACAGCCCTTTGGGCCAGCCGAAGCTGGTCGTCCAGGCTGGTGCTCGCCAAGGCGTACTCGCAGAGCTCAGAAGCAAGTTTCAGGTTGGAGGGAATCAGTGGTGATTGGTCACACCTGCCTACCATGTGGCGTAGCGCTCCGGGTTCTCGGCAAAATCGGAAAAGCGATGAGTTATGACGGTTGGTATAGGTGGAGTCGGATAGGGTGGGGCAATGTATTCGTCTGAACAGCGCATATATGACGTTCGTGCTCTAGGGTTAGAGATTTGAGGAGGGGGGGGGGGGGGGGGGGAGGGAGGGAGCGAGTGTCTGACGCGACAGCCTGTACTTCTGTGTGATGACTGCGTATAGAGGTCAAGGGATGCATGCGCTCGGGTTCGGCAACGCTGTTCTCGGCGCACGTACGCTCGGCAGGTCGAGCGATGTCGTCAACCGCCTAGTTTCCAGGGATGCCGCGATTTGCCGGAGCTCATACAATCCTGATTACTCTCTTTGGAGGCTTCTGCTGGATGATGAGTAGTGTCCTCATGTGCAGGCGTCCCCAAGCGAAATTTCGACAGGCCAGCTGCAAGTCAGTGGTTATTGCCCTCGCCATGGCGAGGGCAATGAACACTTCTTCCGCTTGTGTAGGATTGTCGCCGTCAAGAGAAAGGCTGCAACTTTCGTAGTTTTTGACGACTAGGTATGGATACCATTGCGGACCTACCCGGATAAGACGCCGCGTCCGTATACGCCGTTGTTGGTTGGTTACCATAGATAGTCGTATATGGCTTCTTGCTCTTGCTTCCCTCCTGTCGACGTGGTGCACGAGGTGCATATTACGGGGCAAGGGGCCGGTGTACCGTAATGTTTTTAGAGACTTTGTGCGGTACGTTTCCCGTGAGTGTAGGCGGATGGTCGAGCGGAGTCGAGATTCTCAGGCGTGAGAGGATTTCCCTCCCCGTTCAGTTATCCCTGCCTCGCTCTTTGATTGGAGAGATGAGCCTCAATTAACGCCTCGTCCGTGTTATGGATGTCAAGCTAAAGAAGCCTTCCGGTGGAGGTGGAGACTGGAAGTCCGAGTGCCTGTTTGTATGCATTGCGGATCATCGTATTGACTTTCTGCCGTCTCGGTAATGTTTGAGTAGAGCGTATGGTAACACTTATATAGTCCTCGACATGACAAAGGCTTGGACGAGCAGAGGCAGGGGGGGCGCTGCGAGCGCGCCATCGTATCGGATGTGCAGCTCACCGGCTCCGAAAATTTTCGTTCGGCACCCCAGAGTACCTCTTCTAACGTCCCAAAAAATCTCTCCACCGTCACCGGAAGGTGATCCGGTCATCTGGATACCCAACATTTCGGCAGGTGGGGGCCCCTCCAACATTTTTTACGGGCGATTTACGTCTCGACCACGCCGGAGGCGTCTCTAGGCCTAACGGCCATGGCGCCTCCCGGTAGAAAGGACGGCCGGCCCAGCACCGCAGCCGCAACCGTGGCGGACACCCAAACTGGATATGATCCTCACAGCATGGTTTGGACCTCCATCCCGACTTCGGACAGCCTACCGGAGTTGCCTCAATCCTTCAAAAGCGCCGCGCTTGCTGCCGCGGTCGCTCGTCGAGAGTAGGCGAGCAACGCGGCAGCAAGTCCCTGACCACGGCTGCCGACCCGGACGCTGACGCCTGCTCCTCAACAATTTCGCCGCCTGCGACGCGCTCCGCGGGCCCACAGCGGGGGAACAAGAGGTTTTTGTGGCATCCTCAACCCCTGCCGAAGCTGAAAGCAACGGACTTCGTCGTTGTGCTCAAAACTCCGGACTCAGCTGTCCCTCGCCGACGCTTTCCCAGAGAACGGGGCCGGTCGCGCGCTCATCGCCCACCTCGGAGCGACCGCGACACGGCTAGTCACTGTTGTGATGGTGCGGGAACAAAATCTCATCTTAGTTTACACCTCGCACCCGCACATAGCGGACAAACTTATCGGTGAGTTTGCAGTTCCCTCACCCGCCGGACCGGTGCCCTTGTTCGGGTACTTGCGCGCGGACACTCATGACGGTAGCTATTGCGCTGGCAATAACGCAGACCCCAGCGGAAGTGATAGTCACAGATTCACAGTCAGCGTGTAGGAGCTACCTCCAAAGCCGCATCTCGTGCATCGCCATGAAGATCCTCGGCCAGAACCCTCCGAAGAAAAGGGTGTCGATTGTCTGGACACCAGCTCACGCTTCCCTCTGCGGTAATGTCTTTGCTCATGAGACTGCTCGAGGTCTAACCAACCGAGCGCCGCGAGAAAGTTGGCTTGAGACAGCGATCCCTGTAACGTCATACCAGGAGGTGACCCAATTCTACAGGCTCACCAGACTTATGCTACCCGCTGGCCACCCCTCCCTCAGCAAGGCAGAGGAGCGCTCCTGGCGTCTCCTCCAAACCAACACGTTCCCCCACCCGACCAAACTCCACTTATTCTGGCCAACAATATACTACCCACAGTGCCAATTCTGCAACGCGCCCTGCACCTTGTATCACATGGTGTGGGAGTGCCAGCTTAACCCCTCACTTTCCCCGATATCTAATCCCTCGATTGAGCAGTGGGAGGAAGTGCTGACCAGCTCTAGCCTCGAAGAGCAGCTTCGGCTGATCCACCGAGCTGAGGCGGCTGGACGCTCCAACGGGGTCCTGAACTGAGGAAACCGCCCGCTTGACTCGTCTCATTAAATAAAGTTTATTCTCTCTCTCTCTCCTGTTATGGAGTAGTGACGGTGCGCAGCTCCGACACCGAAGCCGCGCTTCGTGAGAGCCTTTACTGGCCTGAAGGCGAGATTCTACACGTCCGGCGACTGGGCACCTCTAATAAGGAGCGCCTCACCTTTTCCGGCAAGGTGAAGCCCAGGTACGTCTCCTATGACGCCCTGCTGAT
The DNA here is from genome assembly GCA_013339765.2 of Haemaphysalis longicornis. NCBI lineage: Eukaryota > Metazoa > Arthropoda > Arachnida > Ixodida > Ixodidae > Haemaphysalis > Haemaphysalis longicornis. The sequence continues at coordinate 117,027,722 of CM023456.1, read as the reverse complement.
CCCGGTGCAGCCGTACAAAAAAACTGTGCCAGCCTGCGGTCGGTGTGGCTCTGTTGGACATCGACCCGACACCTGTCCCGGCCCCAAACCTGACCTTTGTGGCATCTGCGAAAAGGCGGTGCCGCTCACGGATGGCGCCCGTGCCCCACATGAGTGTACGCCCAGGTGTGCTCTGTGCGCTGGTTCCCACGTCACCGGGGACCGGCGCTGTAAGGAACGCTACAGGGCGCCGCCACCCAAGCCGTCCACTCCTCCATCGGAAGGTCAAGCCGGCCGCAAGAAGCGAAAGCGTCGACGCCCACGGAAGCCGCGAAAGCCGGGCTCTCGGGAATCGCCGCAGGGGGCTCAGCCTCCTGCCACCAACCCTGACCCGCCCCCGCGCCCTGGAGCGGGCCTTCCCGGCGAGGCCCAACTCCGGACGGACCTACGGCCAAGAAGCCTAACACAGGGCAGGCTCCTCCCGCCCCATCCAAACCGAACCAGCCATCACCTCAGCTCAAACCCGCTGCCCTGGGGGATTCGTCGTGGGCGGCCCGCGTTCGGAAAGGATCCCAGGTGAGCGGCTCGGGCGGGGCAGCCTTTTCGCCCACACCCTACGTGATCTCCCAACCCAAACCGCCAACCCCTTCCACACCCACACGGGATCAAATTGAATTCCGCAGGTTACAGGCCCAAGTTGCCTCGTTAACGCAGACGGTGGAGGCGCTTGTGAACCGCTCGTCCTCACCTAATTCGACACCCCTCGGGCAGGCGCCGGAGACGATGGATAGTTCCCCGTCCGAACACAGGGAAACCGCTGCGAACCTCGGCCCGCTTGAGGAGCGCCTAAGCAACCTAGAGGCCCAGATGGCGTCCATAGGGACCATGATCGAGAATCGATTGGCTGCCGCCCTCCAAACCGCTTTTGACCGCATCCCGGGCAAGATAGCGGCCCAGATGTCCCAACTCACTGTTACCACCCGCCGTCCTAAGCTTAAGCGAGGATCTCGTTCTCAAGCATCCCGGCCCCTTTCCAAGGTGACGGAGGTAGACGAGCAGTCAACAGTTCGACTGCGACCTCGGAAGTGAGCACCGGATCGAGCAGCGGAGCCCCTATGCAGCCCTTTGCTCTCCTGGAGGCCCCCCACACGTTTAGTTCTAGCGATGGCGGGCAACGGCCCTAGATCACGCTGCGACCGTGCAAATTCGGCTATTTTTACAATCCTACAGTGGAATTGCCGCGGATTTAAGGCACGCAATAAGCGGGCTGCTCTCCGGCTCCACTTAGAAACCTATCCGCAGTTGCCCGCGGTAGTGGCCCTTCAGGAGACGGGCGAGCACGTAGCTCTCACAAATTATACCGTGTACCAAAGGGATTCACAAACCGCACTCTGCGTACATCGAAATTACACCGCCAAACTGGCGGATCTCGACTGCGATCCGCTTTATTCGTACGTTATGGTGACTCTCCTCCCGCTTAGGAAGCAGGATCAGTCCCTACACATCCTCAACATCTACAGTTCTCCCAAACTGCCTTACGTAACTTACGCTGATGTGTTTACCAAAGCCCTTACGGGTGGCAGGTAGGGAGCCGCTTTGTCATTGTAGGGGAATTTTAATGCCCCTAGTCCTCACTGGGGTTACCGTAAGGAGGAACGGCGTGGTAGAAAGTTGGCGGAACTTATTTCCACCTTGCACCTCACTATCCAAACCGACCCCGCACACCCAACCCGCATTGGCAACTCTGTAACTCGGGACACATGTCCTGATCTCACACTTACCAAGCACATCAGGCATGCAGAATGGCTCAACACCGATGAAACCCTCGGCAGCGACCACTGCATTCTTCTCACTACAATTCGGACGCATCCCCTTACCCGTCCCCATCAACAAGCGAAACTTCCGGACTGGGACAAGTTCCGTTCGGAGTACACGACTTCGGTCCCCATAGCTCAACAATGCTACGCCACTTGGTCTCAACACCTTGTGACGTCGCTTCGCCAAACTGAGCAGACGCTTCAGCTCTCAGAGGCCACGCCGGCGGTGGATAAACATCTACTGCATATCTTGGAGGCTCGGCGTAGCCTTGTCCGCCGTTGGCGCCGACAGAAGCATAACCGTAAGCTCAAACTCCGCATAGCAGCCCTCACTCAAGAAGCGGCTGAGTACGCGGCCCAGCTCGCTGACTCCAATTGGGTAGAACGCTGCAACAATGCCGCCAAGCATATGTCCAACCGCAGCACGTGGCGTTTCTTCAGGGCTCTCATCGACCCTAGCCAAACGCGCACAGAAACGCAAAAACATCTTCAACGCGCTCTTCCTACAGCCAAGTGGCCCAAGGACTTCCCCGACGACCACACGTCAGTCACCAAGCGCAGGTGAGCCCCCAGAGCCTCCCAGTGACCCAAACCTCCCCTCCCACCTACTTCCACACCTCACCCAGCACACCTATGATCACGTAATTTCGTGAAATGAAAAGCTCTGCGCGAAACAGTAATTCGCCTCCAACAAGAAAACGCCCGCTTGGTGCAGGAGAACCAATCGCTGCGCCAACGTCTTACCACCTCCCCCGCCATCCCTGCTACCCCTCCGCAGCGCCCTCGCCTACTCAGTCATCCACTCCTCCTAATCCCGCCCAACCCCCCCCTGGAAACGCAAAGCGGAAAGCGATACTCAGCCAGCCTCTACGGACGCGCCCCTTACTCCGCATGAGCTCCGCGCTGAATATCAATCTATGTTCGCGTCGCTTCAGGCCAGTTGACGGCACTACAACTGTCCACACAAGAAGTACATTCGGAAATGCTAGAATGGATGCGCTCGTTCGCTCAGAACCCACCGCCCTCTGCGAACCTAACTCCTGCGGACGCCCCCATACCCATAGACGCCGACAATGACCTCTAAAGACGTTATAGCCTGGCAATGGAACTGCCGCAGCTTCAAGACGAAGCGGGCATCGCTTCAAGCTTTCATCACCACACTGTCTCACACGCCTACAGTCATCGCACTTCAGAAACGGGCCCTAATGTCAAAATGTTAAATTACAAAGCATACCGACACTCCGATTTTCTCAGCTGGCAACTCTAATACACCGCAACTACAGTGTAGAGCAGCGCAGCCTGCCTTTCGACATTCCACACATATTCACGACCATCCTCCCCAAACGTATAGGACACAGACAACTTAACGTACTTAATATCTACAAGCTCTCCCCGAAACACGCAACACACATTCCATGACATCTTCCAATCGGCCTCTCCAGCACGCAGGCCACCAACCCCTCCTCATTATGGGCGATTTTAATGCCCCGCATATTGCGTGGGGCTACTCCCGCACAACTCGTAAAGGGCGCCTGCTGTGGGAGGCGATCCAACAACTCCACCTCACCACTCACAACGACCCTGACCTCGCCACACGCATAGGAAATAGTGTACAGCGCGACACAGCCCCCGATATCACTTGCTCACATCGTCCTCGGCCCTGCCACTTGGCATCCTCTTCCACATACCTTGGGCAGCGATCACTTCATTACCGAGTTGCACACCACGATACACATCTCTTCAGACGAGCACCCACAGCACACGCATATAACGGACTGGGATGCATTTCGCTTACACAGTCAACATATCGCTCCCCCTGACCCTGACAAAGACACTGACCTCGAGCAGTGGGTCGCCAACCTGTTGCACGCTAAACAACAACACGAGAAACTCGTAGACCCGAAAATCCCCTCCGCCTACGTGGACTCCAAAATGATGCATCTATGGGAGGCTTACAGTAGCCTCGAGCGACGGTGGCGCAAACACAAGCACCGCCGAGCCCTGCGCCGCCGACTCGAACTCCTCCGCACCGAAATTACACGACACGCCGAATACCTTAGGCGGGCCAACTGGCACCAACTCTGCGACGAAATGCGGGGTACCCTCAACATGCGTCGCACCTGGGCTCTATTACGACACCTGCTTGACCCTTCCAAATCCAAATCCAGCCAATCCTTACGTATCACACAGCTTCTCCACAAGCAAGATGGCACCAAGCAAGATATCATATCCCGCCTTAAAGCCCTATACATACCGACCTCTAATTCCTCCGAGCCACCAATTGCACGCTACGCCGGAGCTCCCAACCTCACCCTCGATGCTGAAATTTCCCGCGAGGAAATCATACAGGCCTTACGTTCCCTGCGCCGCCAAACCGCACCAGGCGCGGACGCCATAACTAACAAGCTACTCCGACATCTTGACGATACTTGTATTGATCACATCACCACTTTGTTTAACTACCACTGGGAGCACGGCACTCTTCCCAGCTCGTGGAAACACGCAAACATCTCTCTAATCCCTAAACCCAACAAAACTTTTGCACTTGAACATCTCCGGCCTATATCGCTCACTTCATGCCTAGGCAAGCTCTTAGAGCATGTCATCAACACCCGCCTTACTGCCTACCTCGAAGAGAATCAGCTACTCCCACCCAATATGATTGGTTTTCGTCCTGGCCTTTCGACCCAGGATGCTATGCTCCAGATTCACGCTGACATCCTCGCCCAGCCACCTAAATCTGACAACGCCGCCATCCTCCCACTTGATCTACATAAAGCTTTCGATCATGTTTCCCACCACGCCATCCTCGACTCCGTCAACCACCACAATCTTGGCAGTCGCACACACACCTACATAACAAACTTCCTTTCTAACCGCACCGCTACACTGCGCCTCGGCTCACTCCACACCACAACTTTCCCTATGCCCTCTCGCGGCACGCCCCAGGGCGCCGTCCTTTCTCCGCTTCTCTTTAACCTGGCTATGACGCCTCTCGCTCGCGCACTTGAGCACACCCCCAACCTCCGATCTGTGATCTATGCTGACGACATCACACTATGGGTGCCCAGCGGTAGTGATGCCATGATCGAAGAGACCCTCAATCAGGGAGCCTCTATCGTACACCAGCATGCCCAAGCTGCCGGTCTCTCCTGCTCTGTCTCCAAATCAGAATTACTTATATTACCTCCACGGCGATCCCGGTCCACCTCCCTACACGGTGCCGCCGATTCCATCCAGGTCTCGCTCGATGGCACAATTATTCCCCATGTCTCACAAGTCCGCATCCTTGGCTTTATCATACAATCTACTCGCAGCAGCACACACACCATCGCCCAGCTTCGCACTTACACCACGCAGATCACTGGCCTCATTAAACGCATCACAACCGGTAAAAATGGCCTCGTTGAATCTGAGCGCCTTCGCCTCCTTCATAGCTTCCTCATCTCTCGCTTCTGCTACCACCTACCGTACGCCACCCTCACCCTCACTCAGAAGCAGTCCTTGGACGCTCTTTTAAGACGTGCCTATCGTGCAGCGCTTCTCTTGCCTACACACGCCCCTACCGAACGACTTCTAGCCCTAGGTCTACACAACACGGTGACGGAGCTACTCGAAGCGCACCGCACTGCCCAAATCACTCGCCTATCCCAAACGCCCACCGGCCGCTGCATTCTTGAACGAGCGCATCTCGACCCACCCATTCTACTCGATCCTATGGCTACCATCCCTCTCTCAATCCGCTCCAGCATCCACATCAAACCCCTTCCTCGCAATATGAATCCCGCCTTCCACATTGGTCGCCGTTTAGCCCGTGCCCGGGATCATCTCAGACGCTACTCCCCTTCCCCGAGCGTCGTATATGTAGACGCAGCTGAGTGTCCGAGCAAGCCCGCTTTTGCATTGCGGTCATAGGAGCACCTGGCGCCGACCCGCAAGCTTCAGCCACGGTGCTCACCTCGACTTCAGTCACCGCGGAGGAGGCGGCAATTGCCCTCGCTCTTACCCAAACACCCACCCCTCTCATTATATTATCAGATTCGCAACCCGCCATCCGAAATTACCTCAAGGGCACCATTTCATCACTGGCCCTCCAAATTCTTCGCACTCGACCCCCTTCCGAACCCGTGACGCTGCTGTGGACCCCGGCCCACACCGGCGTAGGTGGTAATGAGGCTGCCCACCACCAAGCCCGAGCTTTGACACACCGGGCAGGCGCTTCTTTTACACCTAAACACGGCGTTCCCGAGATGTCCCATTCGGTACTGCTCACATACCGGGACATCACCCAACATTACCGCCTCCTTCGCAGACAACTTCCCCCTCCCCACCCCTCCCTCACCGCCGAGGCTGCCCACATGTGGCGCCTTCTTCAGACTCACTCGTTTCCTCACCGCACTCTATTAATGCATACGCACCCTCACCTCTTTTCCTCTCCCAACTGCCCCTTGTGTGACGCACCGGACACGCTCTATCACTCGCTCTGCGAATGTCCGCGCGATCCTTTCCCACCTCTACCCTCCCTCACCCTCTGGGAACAGGCTCTGGGGTGCTCGGACCGCGACCTCCAAGAACTGGTCACCGGTCGTGCCCTCGACGTCGCGGCGGCCCTATGGGCCACCGCCACTCCCCCACCCTAAAACCAGAGTTTCAATAAAGTGGATTCTCTCTCTCTCTCCACGCTTACGCGGGTGACGCAGATAAATTGGCACAGGCTCTTAGGGATAAATATATTTGTGGCCCGCAGGACTCCATCGAACCGGCGTTCTCATATGCAGGCTCCGAGAACGCAGACTTGGATCGTTGCTTTGAACTCCATGATCTGAAGGCGGCCCTGTCGAAAATGAAGCGAGGAACGGCGCCGGGTCGGGATCAAGTAACTGTTAAGCTTCTAGCCAACCTCCCAGACCCAGCATACCTTCACCCCCTCGACTACTTCAATCAAATTTGGGAGGGGCGCGACCGGCTACCAATTGATTGGAAAACGGCTCTGGTAACTTTTATTCCCAAACCGGGCAAGTCTATCAACATCGAAAATCTACGCCCCATTTCGTTAACCTCGTGTGTGGGGAAGCTTATGGAAACAATGGTTACGGATAGGCTTTCCGATTACCTCGAGGTCCAGCACACTTTTGCTGACACTATGCATGGCTTTCGTCCACATCGCTCTGCTCAGGACATTCTCCTACAACTCCATCGTGACGTCATTGAGCCGATCGAGCATCCAAGTAACGATAAGGTAGTCCTCGCCTTAGATCTTAAGGGGGCTTTTGATAACGTTACCCACGAAATCATTCTTACCCATCTTTCCCAAACGAACTGTGGGTATAATGCTTTCAGGTACATCCGTCAGTTCCTGACTGAACGGCAGTCGTACCTCCGCATTCAAGGTAAGGAGCATGGCCCATACCCTCTGGGTACTCGAGGAACACCACAGGGAGCGGTCCTCTCTCCTCTTTTGTTCAATCTCGCCATGGCTCATCTCCCCCCACTGCTGAAGGATATCCCCGGCGTACGGCACGCTCTGTACGCCGACGATATCACGCTGTGGGCAACCCAGGGTACCCTTGGCAGCATTGAGGCCAGCCTGCAGCATGCAGCATCGGTCGTAGACGAATACGCGCGCCGCTGCGGCCTCGAATGTTCCCCTGAAAAATCGGAGTACGTGCATCTTCGCCCCAAACCAAAAGATGCGACTCAAATCGCACTTTCCTTGCGAACCGGGCCAATCCCGGAACGCGAAGAAATCCGCGTCTTGGGACTCTTCATACACAAGAACAGGAAAGTCGACACAACCCTGCGCAAGTTACGTATGGTTGGGGATCAAGTGGGCCGCATGGTCCGTCGGGTCTCCAACAAGCCTCAGGGGGTCTCAGAAGCCGCGATGCTTTGCGCCTTACCAACGCTTTCGTGACCAGTCGGATCCTATATTCGACACCCTACCTACGTTTGCGCAAATGTGATGTGCACACGCTCGAAGGCATTCTCCGCAAGATATACAAGCGCGCCTTCGACCTCCCGATCTCGACGTCTAACCAGCGTCTTGCAGATTTGGGCATGACCAACACGTACGGAGAACTCAAAGAGGCCCATCTCCATAACCAGTACCTGCGGCTTACCAAGTCGCACGCTGGGAGATGCCTCTTACAACGCCTCCACATCTCCTACACATATCAGGCAGAAGAGCGAACCACGATCCCAGAGGACTGGCGTGGTGCGTTGGATATCCAGCCTCTACCCCAAAACATGGCTAGCGGTACTCACGAAGGCAGGCGAACTGCGCGGGTTACAGCCTTGCAAGGACGCTATGGGTCCCGGCCTGGAGTATTCTACACGGACGCGTCTGGCCCTCACCACGGGGGGTGGTACACGGCAGCCGTAATCCATCAAAACGTGCCTGTTCAAGGGCTCACTTTTCGAGCACAGGACATTTCTCATGCGAAGGAAGTCGCCATAGCTCTCGCCGCAGCGGACCCCGCATCTCGGATCATTATTACCGATTCGCGGAGTGCGTGCCAAAATCTTACCAAAGGTCGCATCACCATTCGTGCTGCTCAAATCCTCAAGGGCTGTTATTATATGGACCGCCCAAATACACGTTCCGTCATCTGGACTCCAGCTCACGCAGGACTAGGTGGTAACGAGGCTGCCGATGCCTCAGCCCGCGCGCTTGATTCCCGGGACCCTCCTCGCCCTCCATCTCTTGACGATCCAGAACCTAACCCGGTCAGCTCATTTCGGGACATCACAGCGATGTACAAGTCGAACAGGCTCCGATTTCCGCCTCCGGCGCCGGGCCTGACTAAGGCTGACGAGCGCTGGCTCTTACGGCTATACACTAACACGGTATTGTGCCCGGCGATACTAAAGCACTTCAATCCGGCCTTCTCCGGGGAATGCCCACACTGTGATCATCCGTTTGCGGATACTTTTCACATGGTGTGGGCATGCCCATCCAACCCGGCGGTCCCCCCAATCACGTCCCCTTCCCCCCCTACCCGTGAGAGCTGGGAGGCTGCCCTGCTCGGCTGCTCGACCTTGGAGGGCCAACGAGCCCTCGTGGCCAGGGCGCGCGCCGCCGCAGAAGCCACAGGGGTCCCGGACTAGGGACTCCTCCTAGAGTTTGTACAGGGTCGGCCCTTAAGGCCGCCCCTATCTCTCACTTGTATATAGTCTCAATAAATGTTTTTCACCACCACCACCACCAGAGGCAGGTCCACCTCTTACATGCCACGTGTTTTCGTGGCGATCCGGCGTATCATGTGTATCACCTGATCGGTCATTGTCTTGAGTTTGGTAATGAGTAACGAGTTGGTCGTGTTTGCTTGGAATTCCATTGCGAGAATCTTTATATGCTGCAATATAGTGATGTTACGACCATTTAACTTGAGGCAGATGGTGGTGTGCCTGTGACATCTTTCTTGCGTGGCGAAACGACTAGCAACTCCGATTTTTGCGGAGCGCAGCAGAGGACGCACGGCTTCGCATACTCGCTTACCAAATCCGCTGCTTCTTGCAAGCGATCCTGTATTGCCCCAAATGACCCTGTGGACAACCAGATGGTAATTTCATCCGCGTATAGAAAGTGCGACATGATTTAAACACACCGTGCCAAGGAACTTTCGTGTGTCCTCGATCGAAGTGGGCGCTACTGTAACGTACAGATTGTTGCTCACAATGAGAATAGAGTTTATTCATGCATACTCTCTAGAAGGGTTTACCGAGATTTAATAAACTTGTAATAAGAGATTCATCAAAAGAATCCTATGAACATTTTGTTAACATTTTAGAGAATATTTCTATTGCGATTTTGCTAGAAATTGACTAACTAGTTTTAATTGAAATTTCGTAGAGACAAGCGATAGACCGTTTTGAATATAGATTCTGATGAGTTTCTTGTATGGTTTTAATTATTCTTTTTAATAGGCTTTCTATATAATTCTTACTGGGTACAGTCGTAACAGCCTGTGTGAGTCAGGTTTGAATAAAGTTTCTGACAGGTTTAAATTAAATTTATCTCAATTAGCTTTCAATAAAATTCTTATTGAGAATGAGTGTAACATGCTTTCGCGTGCGAGTCAAGTTTGAATAGAATTTCTGATGCGTTGTTATTACATCTATCCAAATTACCTTTCTATAAAATTCCTCTTGCGCATAGTCGTTAACATCGTGTTGCGCGCGAGTCAGGTTTGAATAAAGTATCTGAAGGGTTGTTATTAAATTTATCTCAATTAAATTTCCACAAAATTCTTGTGCCCAGTCATGACATCCTGCATCTGACCTAAGCTTGAATAGAATTTCTGATGAGTTTTTGTTACATTTATCCCTATTCGCTTTCTATAAAATTCTTATTGAGTACATTCGTAACATTCTATTGCCTGTGAGCCTGGTTTGGATAGAGTTTCTGGCGAGACTTAACAGCGGAGCTTTTTAGGGGCTCGCAATGTCTGACAGCGATGACAACACCGTCTCGCCACCGCCTCGACGGCTGTCCTTGTCCTATCTCGGAACGCGGTGCACGTCCTCCTCCCTATACACGCATTGATGAACTACCAGACCTCTATGGGTAAGCTTCGAGTACGTACATACGACGCCAAGTGACGTTGTGAGCGACCCCCCCCGCTCATCGGGAGGGAGGGAGGGAGGGAGGGAGGGAGGGAGGGAGGGAGGGAGGAGGGGGGGGGGGGGGGAGGGGCTAAGCAAACGAAGGGTTGCGTTCCACGATCGTGAGGGGCAACTCATTTTGCAGTACGCGACAAACACCGGCCCGCCATTTTCAGACACTTAGCGCGGACCCAGAAGTTCTCCCAAGACCAAGTGAGGGCCGTCAACCGCGCGATCTCGGTTCATGCGATAGGCCATGCGGCGCAATAGCACCGCACATATATGCACCGATAAACTACCACATCTCCGTGGGTCAGCCATAGAAACGCAATACAGAGTCTATTAAAACTCAACATAATGAAAGCAGTAAGATGCTTGCTGCGTGTTCGCAATAAAAAAGTTTGTTGCCTGTCTAATGACCAGTCTACATATAAGCAGTTCGATTGATCCTATACGCCTCGAGATTCGCGATCGCTGCGCCGCCTGCCGCCGCTTCTCCGCGGCGTTTGCGGGATTAGCGCTGCGTGGCTGATAGGTGGTCATGCAGTGTTTTGGTTCTCTTTCGCTTCTCTTTGCCTTTCCGCGCACTAAACAACTTGTTATGGTGACGTCTGTAAGCTAACTGCACGTTTAGGGCACTTAAAAAAACAGCTGCGTCTTGGTAGAGCGCTCTAACGCCAACAAGAGCTACCCGGGGAGGCGGTTCTGCGCGCTTCTTGGCCGCTCTTGCGGGCGTCGGCGACGGCAGCAGCATATCACCGTTGTCACCTTCGAACACGTCAGCACAAGTGAATTCTATTTGTCGTCTCGTTTAGACCTGATATTGGCACTGTAAGAGGTTGGTTCGTTTTGCAGCGCAGACAACAAATGCGGCTTTGCTTCGAATATGTACGTCGTAGAAAAACATGTTTCGGGGATGTGATAACCCAATAGCTGACAAAAACTTGTGCCTTTTATGGGAATATAAGCCACGCGGCTGTGCATTGTCAGATATGTGTCCACTCATGCCTTATAGTAAGAACCAAGGTATATGTTAATGAAACCACGGGAAAATGAATGGTCTGCAAGTCAGGAATAAATAGAATAGTCGTACGGGAATGAAAAAAAAACCGAATGCAGCTTCTGAAATGCTAAAGATGTTTGTTTGAGCAAGGTATATATTCACCAGACCAACTAGATGCGAAATGCACTGATATTTCGCTAGACATGGTAGGGGGGGGGGGGGGGGGGGGGGGGGGGGAGGAGGACGCTCAACTATCGTTGTTTACAAATGCGGAGCGAAATCAACGACTGAACGTTTTAGTAATCACACACACAAGCTGCGTGTTCACTTTTCGTTTGTTTTTCGCCTTCAACGAACGACTGATCATTCGGCGGATGCATTTTTTTTAAGAATACAGGGAAAGAAGTTCACAAGCGATACGAGGTGACGTTGGAAGAGTTGATTGATTGATTGCAGGGTTTAACGCGCCTACGCAACGGAGACGATGAGGCACGCCGTAGTGGAGGGCTCCGGATTAACTTTGACCACCTGGAGATCCTTAACGTGCGCCGAAATCTCGTACACACGGGCTCGTTGGAAGAGTGTCGTATCTGATAAGGATTTCTGATTTCGGGTTATGCTAGATTCTGCAGTCTCCCTGTGTCATATGACGGATGTTTCGAAGAAGAGTTTGGTCACGGACGGGGATTACTCTATAAGCCCATCTTCGCGCTTCTCGTGGAGGATAAATGTAACAGATGAATCTTTGCGAGCGCTCACCTCGGGACAAGAACACCCAGCATTAAATTTGTCGTCGTGCGCTGACTCCGGAGTGTAATTTTGCATTATCCATCGTACTTCTTTGGTACAATGTTTGTGAAATTTATGCCGCATTGGCTTGTTCATGGTACTGATTAATATTTGATATGTGATATTGGCAGGGGTAACTTGCGTGCTGTCAGGTATGAGTAGTGCTCCGCTGGATTTTGTAAGTGCACAAAGTCGATTTACATCATAGTGTGTATGGCCGCAACATGACCATCGGAGGAAGCACTGCTTACGGAGACACTGCCACTAAATTTCAGGGCAGCGGAATTGCAATCAGCTGCATGCAAATGCTGGCCTCGGGACGCCGGCCTGTGACACACGCCCGGCGCTCATATAGATCTCACTAAGATCGCGTCATAAACGTTTATACTCTCGTGAACACACCACGCTTGCAAACAGAGTGCCTGCTCCACGTTATTCGGTATTTCGAACGCGGACAAACGGTAAATCGCTGTCTTGAACGAGCCCCAAAAGCAATGGCGACAGGGGGGAGCGGGCCGGGGACTCCCGCGCCTGCTTTCGAAACGGGCCGCTAGGGGGATTTCAGTGGCGCCCCTACAAGCCGCGCTCGAGGCGTATACAAACGCCCTAGGGTCTGGTAAAACTCAATATATTGAAGGCAATGAAATGCTTAGTGCGTTTTTACTATAAAAGCTTATTTACTTTCTATTGGCCGCAGTTTATAAGATGGGAGTTTTGGTTCACTCTATACGCCTCGAGATTCGCGATCGCTGCTCCGCCTGCCGCCGCTTCTCCGCGGCGTTTGCGGGATTAGCGCTGCGTGGCTGATAGGTGGTCATGCAGTGTTTTGGTTCTCTTTCGCTTCTCTTTGCCTTTCCGCGCACTAAATAACTTGTTATGGTGACGTCTGTAAGCTAACTGAACGTTTAGGGCGCTTAAAAAAAACAGCTGCGTCTTGGTAGAGCGCTCGAACGCCAACAAGAGCTACCCGGGGAGGCGGTTCTGCGCGCTTCTTGGCCGCTCTTGCGGTCGTCGGTGACGGCAGCAGCATATCACCGCTGTCACCTTCGAACACGTCAGCACAAGTGAATTCTATTTATTGTCACCTCGTTTAGACCTGACATTGGCACTGTAAGAGGTTGGTTCGTTTTGCAGCGCAGACAACAAATGCGGCTTTGCATCGAATATGTACGTCGTAGAAAAATATATTTCGGGGATGTGATAACCCAATAGCTGACAAAAACTTGTGCCTTTTATGGGAATATAAGCCACGCGAAAATGTTAAGTACACTCAAAGGCTGTGCATTGTCAGATATGTGCCCACTCATGCCTTATAGTAAGAACCAAGGTATATGTTAATGAAACCACGGGAAAATGAATGGTCTGCAAGTCAGGAATAAATAGAATAGTCGTACGGGAATGAAAAAAAAAAAAAAAAACAGAGAGCAGCTTCTGAAATGCTAAAGACGTTTGTTTGAGCAAGGTAGTATTTACCAGACCAACTAGATGCGAAATGCACTGATATTTCGCTAGACATGGGGGGGGGGGGGGGTAAGGAGGAGGGCGCTCAACTATCGTTTGTTTACAAATGCGGAGCGAAATCAACGAATGAATGTTTTAGTAATCACACACACAAGCTGCGTGTTCACTTTTCGTTTGTTTTTCGCCTTCAACGATCGGCTGATCAGTCGGCGGACGCATTTTTCGAAGAATACAGGGTAGGCAGTTCACAAGAAATACGAGGTGTCGTTGAAAGAGTTGATTGATTGATTGCAGGGTTTAACACGCCGACGCAACGGAGACGATGAGGCACGCCGTGGTGGAGGGCTCCGGATTAATTTTGACCACCTGAAGATCCTTAACGTGCGCCGAAATCTCGTACACACGGGCTCGTTTGAAGAGTGTCGTATATGATAAGGGTCTCTGATTTCGGTTTATGCTAGATTCTGCAGTCTCCCTGTGTCATACGACGATGTTTCGAAGAAGCGTTTGGTCGCGGTCGCGGATTACTCTATAAGCCCATCTTCGCGCTTCTCGTGGAGGATAAATGTAACAGATGAATCTTTGCGAGCGCTCACCTCGGGACAAGACGACCCAGCATTAAATTTGTCGTCGTGTACTGACTCCGGAGTGTAATTTTGCATTATCCATCGTACTTCTTTGGTACAATGTTTGCGAAATTTATGCCGCATTGGCTTGTTCAGGGTACTGATCAATATCTGATATGTGATATTGGCAGGCGTAACTTGCGTGCTGTCAGGTATGAGTGCTCCGCTAGATTTGTAGTGCACAAAGTCGATTTACATCATAGTGTGTATGGCCGCAACATGACCATCGGAGGAAACACTGCTTACAGAGACACTGCCACTAAATTTCAGGGCAGCGGAATTGCAATCAGCTGCATGCAAATGACGCTGGCCTGTGACACACGCCCGGCGCTCATATAGATCTTTCTAAGATCGCGTCATAAACGTTTATACTCTCGTGAACCCACCAGGCTTGCAAACAGAGTGCCTGCTCCACGTTATTCGGTATTTCGAACGCGGACAAACGGTAAATCGCTGTCTTGAACGAGCCCCAAAAGCAACGGCGACAGGGGGGAGCGGGCCGGGGACTCCCGCTCCTGCTTTCGAAACGGGCCGCTAGGGGGATTTCAGTGGCGCCCCTACAGGCCGCGCTCGAGGCGTATAGGGACCGGGCGGCCGTTGTATGGCACCACCGTCGTTTCAGCGAACAGCGCCGCCCGTGGCGAACCGCTCGTCAGTGGAATGCCGCTGGCGGTCAGCACAGCGTAGTTGTGCATGGCTTTCTATCGTTTTTCTGCGGTGCGGCTTGCAAAGCGTACGTAACCCCACGGGAATTTTTCAAATCGGTAAATCTTGAGCGTGGATGTGACGTTTACGAGGGATGCCATGTGTGTTATTTACGCCCATACTCGGTATTTACAAATAGCAGACGACGCTCAATGCACCAAGCTGGAAGTCAAGCTGGAAGTGAAAGTTCGTTGCTTCATGCAATTTTTTCATGCCTGCATGCAGTTTCGCGAATCGAGGAGTATATTGCCGCTAAATGCTCCCACAAAGCCGGGGTGTGCAACCGACCTAGGAATGCTGCGGCGCTGGCCTTTGGCAGTTGATGACGAAACGGCGTCGACGTCGTGTACAATCGAAAGACAAAGTTTGGGGGTGTCTTCGAAGATTTACCTCAAAACAGAAATTGTGATGGACGACGCTTCCGTAACTTCATTACCGACGGCTGAAACGGGTTTAATTTCACAGAAATGCTCTTACTACAGTCATCGGGAATCGTTGATAGAATAAATATTAATACCGCATGATAGTAGAACGTTATTGCTTGTCGTGGAGAAGCATTGCTTTACAAGAATTGCAATGGTTGCTGGCTAGTTGGTAAATGGTTTTTCAGAAACTAATTCCTGCGTGGCTGAAGGACGCAAGACAGGAGGGGGCCCGAAACCTGTACTCAGCTTCACAACTGAATGCTGCGGTCGGTTTACAAGCTGCCACCTACGATTGAAAAATCATGCACACCTCCGTCTAACGACGATGATCGTTTATCGCAAAGATCTATCGTATGGGTTTCCTTGGTTGCCTTCTGGATTTAAACGTTGACTAATTAAGCGTCGAATTTGACAAGCACGCAGTTTGGTATTTTAATCGCAGCGTCTTTGACTTTGACCATTTCCCATTCGATTTCGCACGAAGAAAGCTTTGTGTTCAACCATCATAATCATTAGATGGAGGGCGAGATGATTTTTCTGTTTAATTTTGAACTTCAATGCCCCCTCTCCAAATCTAAACTTTTTCCAGCGTGTCGGAAATATGTCTGTGGTGGAGGACTCGGGCTCATGCACCCATATTTGAGGCAACTAATCGCGCGTTTTTGGTGTCTTCACCAGGCATTACACGATTTTTTAGGTACTCTGTAAAGAATACTTTAGCATTAAAAAACACCGGCTGACGTTAACACTGCCACATTTTTTTAACTATCGGTGCCAGCATTTATTCTACGCAGGTGGTAAAACGGTAAGGGGAGGAGGGATGGTTTGTAGCTTGGGCTTTTGAGTTGGTGAATAACTTTGGCTCTTGATAAAATGACCACCACAAATGTGGGATTTCCACTTCGGCTTTCAGGCTCCCATGCTGTCACAGTGTCGCTCGCCAAAACCGAAGGTACAAAGCTTACGGTTACAGAAAGTGCAAACTACTGCAACATTTCTACGTACACGGTAATCCATCTCGTATGCAGGTGCCTTTCTATTTAAAGCACACGTATCGAGGTATCCCAGCGCTAAGGCTGGCGTGGAAACCGTAGACATTGAAACCAGCGAAGATAATTTAAAGTGTAGAAGGGAATTTTAATATTGCTAATAGTTTTATTCCTACTCAGATCGCGCGGAGCCGGGCGCAGAGCGCTGCAAAAAGCGCTCGTGTCAATGTAGCCCTTCCCCAACTTTACAAGCATCCAATAAGTTTACAAGCATCCAATAAGAAAAAAATAATACAAAGAATAGTAGTTTTATTCGAGCTCAGAACGGGTGGAGCCAAGCGCAGGTCGCTGCAAAAAGCGCTCATGCCATTGCAGCCGATACCCAACTTTCGACGCGTCTGACAAGTTTACGTAGTCATTACTGCATCTAAGAACCCACCACACCTGTCTAGACTTCGTTTCATCTCACATGTCTGCTCACAACGCCACCAAAACATACAAAGCACCGAAGTAAACACGACAAAAACAACGGGAGGCTGTGTAGTCCAATGCACCGGCTCATTCCACTGACGAGCGGAGCGCCGAGTGGTGGCGCCACCCGTCCAGCTGCCCGGTCCCTATAGAGACGCAATATGAAGCGTATTAAAACCCAATATCTTGAACGCAATACAACGTTGGTTGTGTCTATGCAATAAAAAGTTTGAGTTCCTTATGACTTCAGTCCACTAACTATGAGTTTTAATTAACTTTTTATTGCCTCTACAGAGCCTCAATACAAAGTTTGTTAAAACTGAAAGTCCATTTTCATGAGGGTAGATCAACGTATCGGTGTACTCGCAGTTGTAGCGGTTTTAGCGCTGCTGCGGGGAGAGTTTTTTTGATAAGCGTCTACTGTTCCGATACGAGCTTGGCTGCGTGCTCCGTTGTTCTTTTGATGCCCCCTGTACTATCGCGATGCATTGAAATCCGAACAACGGAGCGAAAGGCTTTCAGTAGATGCCGCGCATCCTGGCGACGCGATGCGTATGCGCAGTGCGAACAAGTTATGAGAGTTCATGACCAACCTGGATATGGAAATTTAAGACCATCGTATTTCCATCGTCCGTTTGCTGCTCAGCACAAAATGAAAAATAAAGGAATATATCTGCGTGCCCCGTTTCCACTCACCACAGCAATAAAGATAACGCTTGCGTGAGCTGGCACCGAACGCAATGGGAAAACAAACCAAAACGCTCCCACGCCGAACGACGGTGTTTTCATATCAACGTTGGACACAAACTCTCGTAACTTCTTCGCAGTGCGCCTATGCAGCCCGTCGCCAGGACGCGCGGCATGTACTGGAAACCACGCGCTCCGTTGTTCGTATTTCAATTTATTACGATAGTACCTGTATACACTGCATGAAGCATAATTCCCACATGCAAAGTCACGACAGGTGTCCAAGTTCTCCATGCCATAGACTCGCATCACTGCCCCAGCACAAAATGTCGCTTGCTCCTGAAGGAGACATGAACCACGACCGTCGGTGCTGCTGTCACGTCACTGGCAGCCAGGGTTGGCCATGCATGGCCATCCACGGGCAGTGCACAGTGCTGGTGCACAATCTTGTATCGCATCTCCTTGCACTACTGCTACCTTCTCAATACTACTACGTAGTGCTGTCAAGAACTACTTACCTGGCCTCTCCACCAAACACGAGCTCTTCTCACTGTCTTAAGAACAGATGCTAGCGTGAAAAATAGGACAGATATAGAGGAGGTCGATGATGTTCCCTGCAGCTTCCTCTCTACCTGCTCCGTTTTTTTTGTTTTTTTTTTTGAGCTAGCATTCCCAACATACTTTCTTTCCTTTGAGTGGAATTGAAGGAAGGCCAATGCGCACGTATGACGAGAGACGTTGATCTTAATTGCAAGTTAATATCGGCTTGGGCAGTTGGCTCCATTTGTACAAATCACAAAAGGTGAGGTTTTGCACAATTCGGTGCAAATTATGTAAAATGTAGCAGGATTTGCTGCTTGGCACACTTTGGTGCAGCAATAACATCGCTTCGACAATTAAAATTGAGCCAGATTGTTGAAAATGTATGCCAGTGAGGTCATCTAAGAGTCTGTATTTTCAGGAAAACAAACCAAACAAGAAAACAATTCCTCATAACACACAAAAATAGAAAGAGCAATTTTATTGCATAAAATTCTCCTTTTATACACTCGCTCTTTCACACTGACAGACCGCATGAATGTTGCCACCATGGTGCATGAATCATGGCCTATGAGGATCCTGAGTCATACAAATGGGCCATGTGACACTTTCCGTGGAAATCTTTGGTTACTGCATGTGAACAAAGGGGTGCCTCAAAAGTAGGAAAGGATGTCGGTGATGCGGGTGAATAAGGGCAGACAGTCCGAGAGCGGCGGCGGTCCCTGCAGCAGCCGCGGTCACTGTCCTAAGCGTGTCCCAACATGCGCAGGCCAAGGCGGACGCTCAGTCCGAGGAGGGTGATCGTGCCGAAGTACTGGAAGCCCCCGCGCATCCGCTTGCTCGGATCTGCATGCACCCATTGGGGCACACGGTCAGTCTCCACTGTTACTACACACTACGGTTGGTTTCATAGAGACTGCAGTGATTTTTTAAGTACTGTACAGGCACAACCAATAACAGGAGGTCCAGTGAGCGACACAGAGCATTTCACAATAAGAGCTTCGTGAGAGAACACCCGCTCGTGCTGTCATTTAAAAAAAACAATAAAGGGCGGCCTTACGAAATTGCCATTTACTCACAAACATGTTTAGAGCAATCACTGTTACTTATAGCATCTTCGATACACCACGCCGGTGTGCACTGGGGCGCACCAGTGCCGCCTTTTCATCCTCGATAAACCACACCAGTGTGCACCATCTATCCTCGATAAACCGGGGCCCATAGTAGCGGGGCAATTTTTGGATGCCCTGTCTCACACCGAGAGCTGACGGAGCGCTGGGTTGCGATCCCGAGATGCATCGAGAACGACGCTGGCCAATCGACTCCCTCCGCCATCTGCTGCAGCGACGGCATGTCAACGCACTCGTGTGAAGGCGGAAATGGCTGATGTTGTTGCTGACAAGTACAAGTTGCTTGCGTATTCATCAGACAGCAATTCGATGGGCTTAACTGGCGCTAATAACGGACAGAGTTGCATATGAGCACACTAACATTATGTGTAATGTGGGAATTTCGCTTACTGCAAAGAAGGCTGCATGGCTGCCCAGTGAGAGTAAATATTGGAACTTTGCATTCGTTTTGTTCGAACGAGGTACTAAGCAGTCTCTGCAGTGCTTTAACCATGAAGGGCCTCCATATTTTACCGTAGCGAAGAGATGGGCCGAGACTGCAGGCACGATCGCGTTGTTATGGCTTTCAGAAGACAAGATACAGCTTGCAGGTGGCTGCTTAGTATCAGTACGTTGCCACGGAATTTCCCGCTACCTCACCCAAACCTCACGAAATCTTAAGAAACAACACTTAGACTCCTACAAACCAACACCTTCCCGCACCCAATTAGGCTCCACCAGATATCCCCCACCCAGTATCCAGCAGAATGCAAACACTGCCAAGAACCTGGTACACCACGACATATTATCCCAGTGTCGAAAAAACATGCGCCCAACACCCCTTCCCCGCATTTCAAATCCTCCAGAGCAGTGGGAGACACTGCTGTCCAGCCCCTGCCTCTCGGACCAGCTCCTGCTCACCGAGAGGGCAGCCGGTGCTAAGAAAGCTCATGGATTCCTGTGAAGAGGGAGCCACTCCTACAAGAACACCGTAAACGCTCTCACAATAAACGTTTTCTCTCACTCTTGCCGCGCATGTGTGAGGGATATAGGTCCCGTGTTGGCTTTCAATAAATATCAGGTTGTAGCAGCGCTGTGACATATTGGGTTGCTTTCTTGGCACTTGCCAACGCTTTCGCGAGTTGTTCTCATAGACCAAGAGATGGCGCTAGTGTAGAACCACTCTCTTTGTGTTCGATCAACGCTCCGTGCCGGTGCGCTCCGTCGTGGTGCACTGTGCACAGCACCGGTTTTGGGGGGCAACCCCAGTGCATGTTTACCGAGGACGCTATTAGCCAAAAGGTCGTCCTCGTGCAGCCAATTGAAGCACTACAAGCTGCATTTGTGTGTGTGTGCGCACCCATGTGGGTCGTACAGACACGTACAGCCCTGCCTTGTGGTGTGTGATGGCCACGAGTGCTGCTGCTCAAACATAACATCAATGAAAGCAGAAATTAGGTCACGGTGTGGATAGGGGCTAGGACCTTAAATAACAGCTGTAATTTGGCTACTTCAGCTCGCTCTGCCCTGCTTTGAGTGCGTGTGCATGTGCATGTATGCCTGGGTGCGCACACACCCGACAACGGTCACTCAAGTGGTCCACGTTAATATTAACGATTACTTTTTTTTAATGTGCAAAAAGTTCGCCAATCTTTTTTTTTTTTTGCTTTTATTAGTTGACTAAAAAAATAGTGTTCCACCTGTGAATACACACAGGACAGGCTAATTAAACCACTACACTCCTGAACTCTTCCACCATCAAACCCGTTCCTTTACAGTTTCCCAGTTAAAACGAGACAAGAGAATCCTATTCGTAACTACTACAAGACTGTTAAATTTCGTTAGAAGCTGGAACCATTTCGTTAGAAGCTGGAAAACAGCACGCCTGCCTATATGTTGTGCTTTCACGTTCTTCAAATTAACACGTGATGTTCTCCCACCAAAACTAATGTCCTGAAAACCTATAAGTTAAAAGGAACAAATTATCCAAAGCAACAATTTTTTCCGTAGATTACAGAGTGTGCCTGGAGTGCACACACAGCCATAAGTCGCCAGTTATATGCACAAACATTTGTATGAGATTATACAGACAGACTACGGAGAGATTATAACACGCTCTTTTGAGCTCGGCAGTGAAACATCTCACGAACAGACCTTACGAACCATTACCTTGCGGAATAGGAAACTCAAGGGTTTGAATGAATGGACCCGTTGAATAAGAGTTGGCCACACGTTGACGAACAATTCAAGAGAAGGTGAAACCTCTACAACGCACCTCCTGTGGAGTACCCCAAGGCGTAGACGACTCTTCCAGCCAGGTAGACCACCCCGGCAGCAGCCGCCACTTTCTGCGAGGATACACGATGCACGTTTGCACGGTGACGAAACACAGACAGTCAGCCAAGTGCTTTGGAGAAGACAAAAAAAAACACCGTTTCGGTGGCTCAACGATGTGGCAATGAACTGAATACTCTTACAAACAAACCAGTGAATGCAAAAAAGGCCCCATATCTGCTCCTTTTGTTGCAAATGTAGCCGAAAGACGATAATCAACTGGCGCCCCTGCCAAGTAAAAGCCTCCCTTCTCTTTCCCGCTCACCTCTCATGCTGTTCCTTTCCCGTGTTGCTCCTCCCAAGATAACACGCTATAGGTTTGCTCAGGTCAATTTAAATTTACTACGTTCTACTGCTCCAAGACGGGTGCCTCGATGCTAGCGCTGCTGTAGAGCGGAGACGCGCGTGAATCGAGGCACCCTACTACAACGTTTATAGAACCACGTTGCCCCACCTTACGAGCGTTCTAAGCGGAACGTGGATCCAATCTAGTGGAACCTTTCGTTGGTATTGCCATTTGATTTCTTAAATGCCATCAGGAGGTGGCGCTGGCAACAGCAGGCGATGGTTTTCTGCCGTTGATGTACTATTTCATTTGCTATCACAAAAAACATGCATTCATTATTTTTTCAATAACGGAACACTGCAAATATCACTTATGTATTGATTAGCTACCTCATGTTCGCGCAATGTCTTGTTCTTGTTCAACAACGTTGACAAATATGAACATTGACACTGGACTTAGACGTTCACATTTGGCTGTGAGAATATAAGACTATAGCGCAGATTTCGTTTCGCTTTGGCCGGGTGGCTGAATCAAATCGCAGACAGACCAAAATTTCTGCATTTAAAGGAGCCATGAAGAGAAAACACAAGTTTGGTTCATTCGAAAGATTGCCTCGTTAGAACCATACTGACACCACTTTTAACACAAACTTCGCTCAAATAAGCTACATAATTAGGAAAAAAGGGAATGACCATGCGACCCACGAGCTCATTTCCCGCAACAGAACCTATGATGTCACACGAGAATGCTCTGCGATTGGCGGAGGCCGGCAAAAGCAAACGCAAGTTAGGCAGGGCTTACCAGTTTGCATAGTGAGCTATATGCCCGTTAAACATACTGCACATTCCTTTTATGACACCAAGAACGGTGGAGTAAACGGTTGAAGTTCCGAATAAACACGCAAGCGTGTAAGCCAATGCGTACGAAACTACCGCCAGCCGAACTCGACATCTCGCCGTCGCTACCGTCGCGCAAACGAATTTTCGGGTTCGAGGCTCTTCGGGGCCAACGAACCGTCCCAGCACGCACAGCCGCGACCTTGCTTGGTATCGTAATCCCTTCACGGGAGGTTGGCCGTCATATCTCCAACCAGCGAAGGTAAAAATAGAAACGAGGGGAGTAAGGAACAGCAAGCAGCGACGAGATAGTGACAGTCGTCGCAGAAGTTTCGGAATGGTGTTGGCTTGCTGCTGTTGTTAGGAGCTCGTTTCCAGTTTACAACCACTGAAAACTTCAGTTTGTTCCAGTACTTTACAATGAAATTTCGTTGCTGCGTTTTCAAATGCCCATGTAGTACGGGCAAATCGTCGAGGGAGTGCGACATCCCCCCCGGTGAGGAGACCTCCTTTCATGTGCTGCCCAACGACGAACCTCGGCGAAGCAAGTGGCTACATTTTGTGAACTTTGAAAACGGAGGAGAAAGAGAGCTAAAGGAAGTACGAGTGTGCTCGCTTCATTTCCGAGGAAGTGATTACGGCAGGGACCCTTATGTTAGCTCACTCCGGGACATGCTGGCGCTCGTCGCCGACTTCGTCAAATCGCCGTCAAAAGCGCTCTGACCTTGGGGAAAAAATGCCGTACACACCGCGCATTGACGCTCGTATCTTTCTGGTCGAAGCAGAGAGCTCGCGCGAACGGCTTTCCATACACGACACGACTGGCATAAGCGATACTGCTACTGAAATTGAACTATTATTAACCGTAATAAAAATACGGCACATACGTGCCAGTCTGTATTCGTCCGTCGCGACGGGGCTGACGAGGCAGCGGGGCCGACGGCTGGGCGTTGTCTGTTGTGGCTATCGCGAAATGGTCGCTTTCCGGTCCATCCGCGTATCCCACAACTCCTGCCGCTCGTGCACTTAGAAGCATTGAGCGTTCGAGTGGGGGTGAGGTTGTTAAAAGCAAGCCCGAGCTTCTCGGCTAGAGTTTTGTTCTCCCGATCAAGCGATTCCATGACTAGGGCTGCGGGTGCACTAGGTTTGACTAGTATTTTTAAAATGGCCGCCGTCTCGGTTTCGGCACGAGTTCCGGTTCCTGTTTGATTCCCGCGTTTGGGTGCTATATGGAGTCGACATACTAAGTATCTGTTTCATGGACCGGCTTGTATGACGCCATTGTTCACGTCACGAAATGTGCAATTTAGCGGAAGATTTCAAATTTTGGCTTAAATTGCCTATTTCTCAGTGAATAAAGCATCATTTGCTTCCGGGAAAGCGCTTAGGGTACTATGAAACACCTAATCTTTCGAATAAAACAAACTTTTGTTTTCTCTTCATGGCTCCTTTAAGTAGCCCAAGAAAGACTATCGTCTTAAAAAAAAATCATGAGCCATTCCACTCTGTACTTTTGCACACGATACAACACAGGTATGAACTCATTTATTGTGAACTATTTGTGACAAGTACATAAAACTCGATGTAATGATAGCAGCCAGTTCCCGTGTAATTTTTGCTGGGAAAGTTTTCAATAAAATAAGCATTAGAGCCCGTTTCTGCTCAGCATCCACAATAAAGTTAGACTCGCCTAACGCATTTTTGCACACGCATGCAGGAAAAATGCACATAACCCTAATCATATAAAGATACAGTCTAATCTCGTTATAGCGAAGTAGTATCGGGACAGAAAATTAGTTAGTAATATCCGATATTCGTTGTAAGAGTACACGTAACAATCGGCTCTAACAAATCGAAAATCTGGCTGGCGCGAGAATACTTGGTATGGCAATGCATCTTTTTAGGTTTCGAATCCACTATAAACATGGTAACCCTTAAATTTCTCCTTGTTGCATTTCAACCTCAATGAACCGGAACATGAGTACATGAAATTACAACAGAACAAAGTTTACTTGACAAAACAGGCCTGCGTCCTATTTATTTGATGAAGGATGTGATCTTCATCTAGTGGCTGCTCTCAGCCTGAGCAGGATGTTTTCCACAGCGCCTACGAGCGAAGGACCTTTACACTTTTGCAGTTTTGGACAAGCATAATTTTTTTTCAAGTAGCTTCTCAGACTCCTGCTCAAATATTTCTTCGTTATATTCGATATCGCGCGCTGCTCTCACGGTTTCAGTTTCGTTATGAGAGAATAAGTGTCATTAAAATAAAGCGCGACCAACCAAACTTTGTATTTAGCTTGCTATATCCGATAATTCACTATATCAGTGTTCGCTATAACGAGGTTCAACTGTATATCATAAAGTTAAAGGAAGCTCTAATTCAAAGCCGCGGCTGTGAAATTAGGTTTCCTACTAATTTTACTAGAACTCATTCAAACTCAGTAAAAGTGAAACATAACTGCAGTGCCCCTCCCATGCGATCAACACGAACAGAACTTGTTCATTTAATTTACACAGAACATGGATCATAAGCCAAACACTGGCAGTAGCTATAATCTGACCATATGGTCTTGAAAAAAGTTCCAAAAACCCCTAAAACAGTATAATTATCACATCTTGCTTCGCCCACGCATTTATAGGATACGAAAAGCGTCAACTAATTATGACGTAAATATCGATTCCTTTCCCATTTGGCCTGGTTGGAAATAACTCTCAACCATTTTTTCAACAAAGAAGAAATGTGGCTGAGCCCACCGGGCACAGAAAACGTATTACACTGCTGCTACAATTGCTTAACTACACTTTTCGTGCAATGGGAGATATAGTAATCAATGGCTAACGGATATTCATTTCTTGTATATACAGGCCTGGCCAGGTTGGCGCACCCAAACTTGTAGAAGTTAAACATGTCTTGTTTAACAGTGAGTTTTACCACCTTTCCGTGGTGTACAGATATAATTTTGAACAAGTTTCGTTCAATGTGTGCATTGATTTTACACTGCCGAAAGGGCCCAGGTTGATATGTATCATCAGGGACATTTTTTAACATTTCTCTGAGCCATGGCAACGGGTCTGAAGGAAAATAGTATTACTTCGTTAACATATCACTGCAAATGCAAAAGCAGGGTTAGTTTTTTATTTAAACCCTCAAAAGTGCAGGACTGACACAGTTCACTAAAGACACCTTTGAGATGGAAGTAACACAACCAATTGGCCACCATGGCAACATTTTTTTGGCGCTCCCACTAGTCACATTAGTTAACAAAACATTGAAGCTAGTTAGCTTTCAGGAATATTGCTCAAAATCCCATTTACGCTTGTCAGCTAGGATATTTGAACATTTTTTCTTGGTTAAACTTCGCATCAAAAAAGAAAAAAAGAAACGAACGACAACAACAAAAGCAAAACTGCCATGGCATTCTTGCACGGGACACAAAAACACTGCGCCGACATCAAACCAAAACACTCGTGGTTTCTTCCTGTTGCAGTCTTGGTAGACAACTGATACCGGCTTGCCCAAACCACGGTCCCTCTACATACTTTGCTACTGTTTCTATGAAATTTTAAAACCACTCCCTAGCATAGAGCTCTTTACAGCCCGCTTTAGACCCGAAGAAATGCTGTGCATGCAAGACTGCCTTCCCCCCTTTCTGTTTCACTCACCGGGGACTCGAACCCGCCGAGAAACAGGGTCATCAGGAACTGTGGGTAGCCCTCGAGGCTGCGTGGAAAGCGGTTCAAGAGCTCAAGTTAAGGGGGCACACTGGTCTTAAACCAAAAAAAAGTTCATTTTTGCTGTTATGACGATGAAAATTGGGGGCCGCAGGTAGTTTTGCAGTCTAATTGTTGATATAAAATATAAAATTTGTTTTTGTGCAAAACCACTATACTCAGATTTATTTGAATTTTTATACTTGATTTTTTTACAGCCTTTTTACTGCTGGAGGGGTGCAGCCGAACAACGTGCCAGTGAACTGTGCACAAATCAATGAGTGCTATAAGACTAAAATTATCATTCTATCTGGTCTGCAGCGGATGTTACAACCGTTTGAAGTTTGGGCCTGGAAGGCAAAACCGGTTTTTCTAGCTCCTACGTTCCGGGCCCAAACTTCAAAAGGCTGTAACTTCTGCTACATACCAGATAGAATGATAATTTTAGTCTTATTGCACTCCTTAATTTGTGCACAGTTCACTGGCACCTTGTTCAGTTGCATCCCTCCAGCAGTATTTTTACAAAGGCTGTAAAAATTAAAATATAAAAATCCAAATAAATTTCAATATTGTCGTTTTACACAAAAACAAATTTTATATCCCCAATCAGAATGAAACACTGCACACGGCCACCGATTTTCGTCATAATAACTGCAAAAATAAACCTTTTTGGTTTAAGACCAGTGTGTCCCCTTAAAGGTAGGGAACGTCCCAGGCCTTGCTACAGACAGAGCTCACGCATAGGGAAAGTAATGAACACTCACTAATTCTGGTGCGAGCGCTGAATGCAGTTGAAGACAATGTCGCTGTCGGAATACATGGCCGGGTACTGCGAGAGATGACGGCACAAATAAGGAAAAAAAGGGAGAGAGAGAGAGAGGATTTTTCGTGTCCCAACCCAACACACACAGTCTCCTTGTACAATTTCGATAGACATTTCACAGGATATAGTGCATGCAGCAGCGTAACCAAGATTTGACTTAAATGCTGTGAGCTCTGAGGAAGATCCGTGCGATGTATATTGCATGTGGTGCATTAAAACATATTTTACGTACATCTTAGCATACATTTCATGTCAAATTGATGCCTAGGCCTCCTTAATTGCTGTGGTCCCACAGTGCTTCCACAGGTGCTGCTTGCAATGATTCAAATGATTCTAACAGCGAAGCTTTTGTAGCTGGCTCTAATATGTGGCACTTAACGCTAAACGCTCGTGGGTGCGCACCTCATGGCGACCGCCGAGCGTACCAAGCACACGCAGCGGCTTTAACAACAATAACAACAAAAGCCACTACCCTCAACGCGTAAGCTGTCGGAAGTGCACAGCAGTGATTCGCCGTAATGGGCTTGTGGCGCCTTTATCTGCTCAGTGCTACCACCCGTCACGCTTTTCGCCACCCTGTACGCCTCACTCCTCTCCTGATGAATTGGACGGAGGTTTTTCCAACGCATTTCAAATTTCCCACCTTCGCAGTGCTCGCGCGCCCCGTGCCTGAAACAGCGCGAGCAGGAGCTTTTTTGTGTGTGCGCTTGCTTTTAATTCCGCACATGCCGCCGCCTTACTGCCCATGCAGTTTGGAACGCGCCATTTTTTTCTTGCACTGCTACTTCTTCCCGCTTACTATCGTAAAAAAACCAGCCCAACTAGTGTTCCGAACTAAAGGAAGGCTGGGCTGCCGGTTAGTTACAGGTATTTTGCCTCAAATGTACTTGCAGTTTGTTTTGCGCTAAACAATGCGGAGATGTAGACAAGCGTCAGCGGTTCACGAGTTTCAAGCGGTTATGACTATATAAATCGCTTGTTTTTTTAAGCCTGAGTGGGACGCCGTGACGACGGTACGCCGTGCGGGGAACTACCTCGACAAGGCAAGCCCCAAATGCGCGCTGCCCAAAAAATAGGGCCCATCTCCCCGCGAGGGGGACTTGAGTAAATGCGTCGCATAGGGGGTGGGTGTATTGCGTTAACGTTTAGTGTTTGGGGGGTTTTGGTGCTATCACGTGTACACCACGCAGCTATCACGCCGCTGAGTCGCCAACGCACGCCGCTGACGACGTAGTTTGAATGAGTCAAGGATATAAGGCGCGTTCGTAGCCTTCCATTCTGTGTCGGCTTTGTGGCGCAGTGGGAAGAGCACCATGTACCTCGCGTTCCGCCCACAAGTAGTGAATGCGTTGTATCAGCAGCTTCTTGACGTAGTTTGAATTAGTCAAGGATATAAGGCGCGTTCGTAGCCTTCGAATATGTGTCGGCTTTGTGGCGCAGTGGGTAGAGCACCATGTACCTTGCGTTCCGCCCGCAGGGTCGCGGGATCGAAACCAGGCGCCGGTAACTGTTATTTCTTTTTATGGTGTAGGGGGAGGCTGGCTGCTGCGGACGTCGACGCACGGGTGACATCGTGAGTTATACAAATGCTCTGCATTTAAAAAGGCGGAACATTGAGGAGCGCTTTGCATTGCCTAGCAACCAACAACGTCACAGCTGGCGCAACACGTGCTCAACGCGACTCCAGGAACGCCGTGCATGCGTCGTGCACGTACGCGCCGCCACTGCACCCCAGCTGTTGTCAAGCGCTGACCAGCATGTGCATAATGTTTGATATGAGGAACCCGACGTTATCGATGCAAATTACGGTGACTACAACTAGCACAGTGCACCGCAACGACGGAACATGTAAATAAACAATTTCAAACTTCTACAAATGCATGGTGATGTGTCCTTAGAAGTGCTCACGTAGAAATAAATCGTGCAGCTTTGCTGCGGTTCAAGCCTTGCGCGACTTAGTGCAAGTTTAGCCAGTTTTTTTCATAAACTATGAACACTATGAAACCATGCTCATTATATGCCACGATTGAACTTTGATTACATGGCTGATGGTTGTCAAGTAACCTTCCTTAGGTCTGGCCTGTTGTATTAGTTGATGGAAATCTAGGGTGCTATAACTTTGGTATACAAATTGTATAAAACTGATTGCAGATGGCCACTGGCTGGCCAGTTATTCTTAGGCCCTCTTACTATCACCCTTAATTCTTATAAGCTAGCACTAGGTTGGCATCTTTCTATACTTCTAAAGTCCTGCGCATCCTTGACAATTTTGAAAAGTTTTCCACTACAATATCTCAATTATTTCGCAGGCACCACACAACCCCTTGGTATTCCAGAGCTTTTCTCGTCATATACTGCACGTTGTCTTTAGTTACTGCTAAATGGCTGCTTACAAGTTAAACTTCGATGTATCGAAGTCGGTAAAATTTGTAATTTACTTCGTTACATTGAAATTTCGCTACACTGCAATTCGCGGTTAAAATGAACGATTAACAACGTGAAGCGGTACCTGCAAGCGAAAACGTGACGCACATACACGGCTGGCGCACTGACATCGCCGCGGGTACCACCCGCACGATACGGCAGCCGTGAAGCGAAGCAGGTGCAGGTTGCTCAAACTACTTACGATTGCCAGAACTTTCCCGAATGGAACTCTTCGCTCAAAAAAAAAAAAAAAAAGCAGCGCGCCATCGGGACTTAACTGTCTACGCGGGCATCGGCGTGAACCGCATGGATCGTTTTTTTCTGCAAGCAAAAACGCGCCGCGCAAGCCACAGGTAAGGTGGCTAGAATGGGGAGGTGTGAGTACCGGCGGCGGAAACGTGACTCCAAAGCGCGCAGATGCCACGGGCGGCGCTGTTGACCAAGGCGCGGTAGGGCGCGGTAAGGCGCGCAGCTGGAATGAGCGCGCCGGCCGGCATCGCGTCGGCTTGCATTTCCTACCATATCAGGGGGAAACGAACCCGTTGCGGTATGGCGAGCTTTCTGGAAGAGTAAAGGAGAATATTTATCACTAAAAAAAATTTATGAGCCCATTTCATTACACCCATGAAATTTAGTTTTACGGGAACAGTTCGCATTGCATGCAGTTTCAAAAGCACGTTTGCACATTACGTGAAGTGGCTCCGGCTTCTATTAAAAAAAAACTTGGAGTTGTATAATGTGCACTGACACCGCCCGGTTACAGAGGAGCCTTGCATTTCGCTTCCCTCGAAATACGGCCGCCGTCCTCGAGATCGGCACTACCGCATGGGCCTGCTGTCAATAACTGAAGGCGTCTCGGAGTACACCGCGCTTTCTGATACCCTTAACAAACCGCTAGACCGCATGCAGTTATCCCGCTCACATCAGAAATGATAGCAGACATTGAAGCAACACATCTGCTCTCGTCATGAAATCGTTTATTTACAATGAAAAAAAAAACGGTTATTTACATGTGAAAATACAAATTTAACTATATTTACAGGTGCCCATTAGCACCTGTATATAAGAAACACACAAAAAGCATTTACAGCTGAAAAGAAAACAAGAACTATTCACCGGGGAAGAACTATTTGCAGGTGAAGAAGAAACAAAAAAAAGCATTAACAGGTGAAAAAAAAATGTTCATAGTGAGGATACTAAA
This sequence comes from Haemaphysalis longicornis, assembly GCA_013339765.2. Classification (NCBI taxonomy): domain Eukaryota; kingdom Metazoa; phylum Arthropoda; class Arachnida; order Ixodida; family Ixodidae; genus Haemaphysalis; species Haemaphysalis longicornis. Next base: position 116,996,899 of record CM023456.1, on the reverse strand, counting down.
AGAAGATATGAAGTAGGAAAAGCTATTTTCAGGTCGAAGAAAAACAAACTACTGACAGGTGATGAAAGAAAACAAAAAGTATTTACAGGTGAAGAGAGAACAAAAGTATATTTATTGGGGGAAAGAAAAAGTATAACAGCGGAGCTGTTGTACAAGCCGTAAGTTCGCCGTAGCAGAAAATAGATACCAAGAAAATGCCGAGCCCTCGTGAGCGCGTGCCTCGCGGCGACCACTGAGCGCCTTCGGCACGGGAAGTGGCTTTAGTTAAAAAAAAAAAAAAAACAGCGCTGTCGTCAAGCCCTACCGCCCATGTAAAAAGAAACAAACAAAAAAAAAAAACTTCAGCGCTAATGCGGAAGTTCCCGCCACCGCTGCCTCGAGAATTGATGAGAAGAGCACGGTACGTGGAAGTCTACAATGCTGAGGATGACTTTGCATCTACCACTCGCCGCGAAGACGACGGCATCTTCGATGCTATGACGACGATTACTAGCTCCCAAACAATGCAACTAAACAATGATACTAAAAACTTAACTATGCGTCCGGCAATGCCCAACTACAAGAGCTTCGTCATTCAAATATTGCGCGTGAATGCAAGCTTCCCTGAATTTTTTTAGAAGTGAAGAATTAAAAAAAATTGTAAAATTCAGCCTGCATCATGTAAGGTTTCACTGCATCCAGTTTCTTCTCATTACCTTGCTAGTTCACACCTTAAGTAGAAACTGTATCCTCCTAAGGCAATAAAACCGTATAGCGTGAAGCTCAGGGCAGCAGAATGGTCTCGGCAGCCAATCTGCGGCACATCACCCATTGACTAGCGAATTTCTGCCGCGGCTTTAGCATTGAAAGGTGTTACGCTGAATGCGCAAATTAGTTTGTTTTCTCCGTTTGCTCCGTCGTCTTCTTTGCTGTCGACAGCATCGCACCCCGAACAAATGCCCGAACGGGAGAACGACGCGAGACAGTCCACAACGCACGACGAAGCTGGCCACGGCGAGGGCAGGGAGAGCGCGGGCAGGACGGCGCGGCCGCGCGGCCGGCTGCGGCTACCGCGCCTCGACGGGCAGCGCCACATTTTCCCTGGTGTCATCTGCGCGCAAGGGAGTCACGCGCGGCCGAAGGAAGGCGCCGCGGTACTCACACCTCCCCATTCTAGCCACCTTACCACAGGCGCGCTGTAAAACGTCATACGCGCCTCTTGGGAAAGCGCCCATCAAGTATCCTCCACAGTGCTAGATCTGCCAGTCGTCAGGCTCCTCACACTGCCGCGCGCGGCGCAAGCAGCGCAAGTCGTTTTTCGGCCGAGGCAGAAGCCGCCATCGGCGCGCAATCGCGATTCACGGGCGTGCAAAAACGCACGCACAGGCTCGTAGCGACCCACAAATGAATGAATTACATTTATTAAGATGGGGGAGGCAGGGCCGTACCCAGAGGGGGGGTTTGGGGGTTCGAACCCCTCCCGAAATCTTTTACAGGCAGCACGTAAGCAATACTTACTGTTGCCTTCAGCAAAACTACCCCTTCCCAAAATCCATAACCCCCCCCCCCCCCGAAAAAAATTTCTGGGTACGGCCCTGGGGGGAGGCTACATGGCCGTAGTTGGGGAAGGGGAAGAAGGGAGGAGAGGGGGAAGTGATCACTGAATCGCTAGAGATGACTCGTTGGATATAGATGATCAGTGATTTCTTTGGGAGGAGGAGTGGAGGCCCTATCTCACACTACCCTTGCCAGGCCACTCTTTATGGAAAACACACCCAGAGCATGCAGAAAAGTTGGGTCTTCGTACGGGGGATCATCAGGGGACGAGTTGGGGGACCCACAAATGCTTCGCCGCGCACTTGTTGGAACGATGTAACCAAACAAGCGCGAGTGAACACGAAAAACAAAGTAGCGGCGTGCGGCGGCGGCACCTTACGCAATTAGTTGGCAAAGAGATTCTAGGCACTACGCTCGTTCACGGACTCCTTGATTCGCGGCATCGGGCGGCCCATGTCGCCGCTCGCGGTGAGACCGCGTTCCGGCGCTTGTGGCTTCCAAATATACTTCTACAACCAAAATTATGTGCCTAATTGTCCATGAAACTTCGTTACACTGAAACTTCAGCAAACGGGACTTTGTTACACAGAGGTTAAAAATACATGGTGTGCATAAGGGCGTGAGGAAGTTTCGCCGCGAATATGCAGCGCCGTTTCCTCCCCTGGCGGGCTTTGCTCGCATTTCATCGGCGTACACGGGGTACGCTCTTCCAGAGATTCGGTTGTCGTACGTACGGTTCTTGCTGCTTCGCCGTGATGGAAACTAGCGCGCATAAGGCAAAAAGGCAGGGCAATAGGTATTGTTGTGTAGTTGGGTGCCACAACAGCGTCTTAAACGCGAAGGGAAAGGAGCCCCTTCTGAAGTTCTATGCGTTTCCTGGCAAGTGGTTCGAGACAGACCGCCGAGAAGCCTGGATTAGGGCTCTGCAGCGGACAGAGTGACCGTTTCTCTGCCTTTCTCCGATGATTCAGTAGCTCAACTGCACTAAATTACCTTGTTTTCTAATAGCTCTGATGGCTCCCCGTGGGGGCCAAAAAGACACACGAATATGCAGTGGGCACTTCGTAAACAACGCGAAGAGCGTGAGCCAGGCCAACCCAGCCTACCTGCCGACTTTGTTTCCCGATGTTTACAAAAGGCGGCGGGTACGCGGTGAGAGACACGAGAGGTAAGATGAAGCCGATTCGGCGGTGCAAGATGTCATCGTCGCCCGGGCTGCCAAAGTCACAGGGGACCTTCCTCCATCGGTCACCACCCCTCCCCCTAATTAGCCCTTGCAGCAATAAAAAGTTTTGTCTCTCTCTCTCGACCACATTTCGTACTGACTCATACGTGCCCTCCTTTTACCGCAGGTGGGCGAAGCGGAGTCGATCTGCTGCTCCAAATTTGACATCACCGCATCCTCCCGAGGAACCTTCATGCGCGGACGTGCTGTCGAACACGTCGGAGAACGATGGCTCGCCAGGCACGAATGCTCCACTAAAAGTCTTGGAGCAGGGCTTGCTGCTCTTGACTGAGGTGGAAGTCGACGCTCAGCAGCTTTTATTGACTTGCGTGGCGGTTAGTTGTCTTACAACGTGCAGACGCACGTTATGCGACCGGTGGCATGTAGTTCACCATTTATTATTGTTTTTCTTCGAATTATGCAGGAAACGCAGACAGATCTTGTGTACTGCAAGGATTCTTTGCAGCTCATGCTGTCTGCAACCGATGGAACCCCTGGGTCCACACAAGTCACTCACGTTGCTCAAGCAGACAAGGTGATTTTTGTGTACTGAAAGCAACATACTTTCCAACTCATTCGATGGGTTAACTAAAAGAAATGACATCTATCATTCAATTTTGCACCTTTAAAAATTTATAAATTTGTACACACTTCACATACCTTTCACCCCTCTAACTTCCGGGCCGGAGCTGCACTCATTCGAAGCATTTGAATTTGTATCCGCAATTGGTCCTGAAGTACTACTGCCCCTACTTCTCCGTACCGCCGGTACTGGTCTTTGTCTGCTGGTGACGAACCAGAATTGTCATTGGAAATAGTATAAAATTTCGACCTGCAAGTTCCGCTTTTTTTAATTCAGTCATGCTACCGAGGGCTGCACTGAGAACAGCTGATTAAAGGCTGTAGATATTTCCGAGTAAATCCTCGTTTAGTGGGTTCTAGTAACTTCTGTCAATTAAGCACGGCTGCCCAAATTATCCGCTGGTGAAGAAGCTGTTGCCATATCTATCTATGTTTACTGAAGCAGGGTGCTCAAATAAGCTATTCCCGTAACTTTCGATTTGCATGAAAGGTCAATATCTATCTATGTTTAGTGAAGCAGGGTGCTCAAATAAGCTATTCCCGTAACTTTCGATTTGCATGAAAGGTCAATATCCGCGCAGTGAGCTAGCTGAATGATGTCAATTGTTCTTTGACATGTTCACTGACGACTATGCCACAACCATTTCTATCTATGTTCACTGACGACTATGCCACAACCATTTCTATCTTAGGTCACTAGGTTCTAATGAACATCACACATTGCCCGTCCTCTTAGTGACATTCCAGGAATGCAAAGGTAAAGCCGATGAAGCTAAGCACAAAAAATGATGCCATGTAGTAGACACCTATTGAAAAGTATTCTTTCTTTTGTTGAATATTTATAAATGGCCGATTTTATTCTGGGTCACCAATCCTGAAAAGACATAGGCAAGGAGGTGCGGCTTCCTCGGATACAAGTCCGTGAAATCATGCACTTCAGGACCTCTGTAGTGTTATACCCCTGTCAAACGTGCCTCACGGGTGTTCAGGGTTACACTAGATTACTTGAGTGTAAAGCTGAGGGAGTGGCTGTTTGTTCCCACGCGGTGTGCAATCAAGGACACTCTTCCCGAATGCTTCGTTCAGCATTACCCTAAATGCACATTCATTATTGACTGCACTGAAGTCCGTACAGAAATCCCTATGGATCCAGAAGCACATTACCTCTACAGACACTACAAGGGATCGTACACTTTGAAGTTCCTTATAGCAATCCTTCCAAATGGCATGGTGCCGTTCATTTCGAAAGCTTATGGCAGCAGACATTCAGACTGTTTCATTACTCGAGGTTCGGCACTTCTTCTCGCTTATCGAATCGGGGGATTTGGTGCTCTGCGACAAGGGGTTTCCTGCGATAAAAACCACCATGTCTTTGTGATGCCGCCTTTCAATGTCGGAGGAGGGCAGCATTCCAGGGAAGACATGGAGACTACCTTAACCATCGCCCAGGTGCGCATCCATGTGGAGAGAGCCATTCAGAGGTTCGAACTGCACAATGTGTTGAGTTGACAAACCGTGTGCCACTGACTTTAATTCCACAGATGGAGAAAGTCATACAGGTTTGCAGTGCTCTCGTCAACATGCAGAGCCCAATTAAAATTACGCCCATCTTCCCGCGAGGGAACCCTGATGTGATGCGACGCTCGGGGGGTTCAATTGGCGTTTCCATTGGGTTGATTCTCTAAATCGGGTGAAACGTGTTGTGAACGCAAGTAAGACACGCGGAGTCGAACGAGAGCGAGCGCTGACTGAACCGCCGCAGCGCGCTACCCGCTTTATATTCACAGCGCCTGAAGGAGAGGAGACAGCGGAGGAGAGCGCGAGTCGCGCATGCGCGACGGGAGCGGAGCGAAGCGAGCGAAGCGCGCGCACGCAGCTGTTTATGATAATGAGACGGAGTGAGAGAGTTGCGCACAGCTGTCGGAGAGAAGAGCGGAGGAGAGTCGCGCATGCGCAGGTGGCGTGCGGACGCCGCCGATGCCGACGCAGGAGGGACAAGCCTCAGAGCAAGAGATGCGTCGCATCTAAAAAGTTATAAAGAACGAAGAGAAGCTGTTTGGGAAACGACTTAAATGTACACAACAAAATAACAGTATAAAACATCTCGCAACATCAGCATAGCAAACGTGCTATACCATCGTTGATCATTATTCTCCCAAATTTCTAATTCGGAAAAAGTTACCCGCCGCGGTGGCTCAGTGGCTAAGGCGTTGCGCTGCTGAGCACGAGGTCGCGGGTTCGATCCCAAGTCAGTCGGAAAATTTTGATGGGAAACAGCAAAAGCCCGTGTGTACGAATTTCGGCGCACGATAAAGACCCTGGTGGAATTAATGGACCATTCATTAACACTTTGGGCATCGCCTGCGTTGCGTCGGCGCGTTAAAAACTTTCACAATTAATCTGAAAAAATTTATCAGCAACCAGTCACTCAAGCTAAAGCTGTCTAAAGCACGGCACACAATTTTTAAACATTTGTGAAATTTATGGACAATATTTCATTTAACACTTTGGTGTGAGCAGTGTTAAAAACAATCACAAACAGAAATAAGGCTTTTTCGAGCACATTTATTCTGAAAATAAATGTTCTGTGTTCTTTGGTCGGTAAAAAACGCCAGCAGTACTGACTGCTGCGTAGTGCAGAGTGAAAGCCACCAGGCCCCTGAGTGTTCGTTTTAGTCTCCTAAAACGTTACTGACATTTCATTGTAGTTCCTCGACCACATACCAGCATCACTTGGTGGTATAAAAGATGTTTTTAAACCCCAAAGAAATGAGAGACATGTCAATTTTCGCTCACAAGGCAGAAAGAAGACCCCTAAGTTTGCGTTAAAGTTCCTCAAGTAATAACAGGATAAAAGATTCTCGCACATCAGTTTTAGAAACGTTAACCTCGAAATGAAATTCATGTCCCCTTTCTACGGAAAAAGAAGACCGTCATCAAGCTCAGAGTGTCTAAAGCCAAGACAATAAAACATTTTGAATTTATGGACAATTTATGTAACAGCTTTGGTAGCAGTAGTTAAAGTACGAATCCTGATCAGAAGTCAAGCTTGTTCAGCTACATTTATCGAAAATAAATTCCCGCGTTCTTTGGCGGAAAAAATGCCGCAGTAACTGCTGCGTAATGCAGAGTGAAAGCGGCCCCTGAGTTTCGGTTTAGTTCCAAAGTACGAGATTTCATGAGTTCCTCACACAACCAGCATCACTTCATGATAAAAGATGCATTTTTAAGACCCAAGTAATGGTTAGATCTTTGTCACTTGTTGCTACGAGCAGAAGAGCTCAGCTTTGAATTTCGTTAGTAAGTCCTCAATGTAAGGGCATAAAAGCACCTTCTAGCTCCGATTTGGAACCAATCCTCTGACATGGAGTTATGTCTCTGTCTACAAAAAGAAACTTGCCATCCTGCTGGGTGCTCCAAGCATAAAACACTGCTTGACTAAGGTTCATGATGTAAAGCTGGAGCTGTAGTTGAATGTAGAATCTGTGGGATTTCTTGAGGGTCAGCTTGCCAGCCTGACAATCGAAAAACTCCAAGATCGTCTTTCCCTCCTTGTCGATGATGGGTACCTTCTCACACCTGACTGGACACTTGATTTCCACAAGCACCGTGTTTCGCTGATACCGCACGAGCCCATCGGCTGCAAGCGAGCCATGGTTGCTCCAGCAACACGACAACTCCAGTCTGAAAAATGTATCAATTTGAGCTAATGACGGGCCAAATTTTTGCCAAACTGTTAAGCAGCTCTGGCTGAACACAAAGCTGCGAGACCCTGGACGACTGTTCTTTATTTTCTGCCAAACAAAGACAAAAGTTTGAAACATTTACAATTGTGTTACAACATGTTCACAAATTTTATTTATTTATTTATGTTAGTACCCTAAGTGCCCGTGATGGGCATTACATAGGGGGAAAGCGGTTAAAAACAAACAGCACTATTTCACAGTTGGACGAGGCGTGACATACAGAATACATCGATCATTCATCGTTCTTCCTCGTGTCTTTTTTGTTTAACAGGGCAGGTATGAACGCAAATAACTTAGTACTGCAACAGTGTTATGTATAAGGTGCTAGGAAGAGCAACCCGTAACATCAAAATCGTCCGTAGTCGAATTGCAAAGCATACATACAATAAAATCAAACATTTCCAAACTTTGTGCACATTACAGGATTACACTAGACAACTTAAACTGCAAAAAATGCACATTTTAAAACACTTTTTCAACAAAGCAGTTCGTAAGGCTTACTGGTCAATATTTTTGGTGATAAATGAATGCAACGCGGTTTGAAAGGAAGATGATTCTTCAGATAAACAAGACTTGCTGGGAGCAAGTTCCATTCCTGTATTGATAAAGCAAGGGGGGAGTTCTGATATTTTTTGGTTCTAGCAAAAATCGGCCGTACTTTGTGTGCATGATCAGTTCGAAAGGAAATATGATGAGCCGGAAAAATATTGAATGACCTGAAAGATGACTCAGAGTAGTAAAGGGAGTGAAAAAATAACAAGCGCGAAATTTTCCTTTGGGTATACAAATTAGACAGACCAAGAGAACGTTTCAGAGCAGGTACGCTTATATCAGAAGAGTAGGAACGCAAGATAAATCTTGCAGCTTTGTTCTGCATAACAATAACAACACAATTAGGGCTACAGGAGCCTTTACTTAACAGAACTAAAGGTATCTGTTTCATCTGACTGCAGAGGCGGCCTAATTAACCTTTGCCAAATTTTCACCAAGAGTTCGGCATGTGACGAACTTTGCCCAAGTCAAAAGATCACTAGATTGAGTGACAAGCCTTGCATCTTAAAATACAAATGGAGGGTAAACAAACCTTTAGAAGCAGTTATGATTTTATGTGACAAGATTCAATGACATTTATGCAGGTCATTACCAAAGGCCATTTCATACAGATGTGACGACAGAGACGTAGCTGCCCAAAAAATTCTTTTCCTTGCCATACAAAAATGTATCTTGAAGTGAGAAGCTCCAAGATACTGTGTTTGTCTAGATCTAACACCCACAGGCACAAGCTCTTTCAGAAGTGTTCAACTCTTGTTGGCATGCCGTCATAAAAGGGTCTTCGGGATTTGCGGCACACATACCTCAAGATGGGAGTCTGAAATTTCTGCTCCAGTGCCTTCTGTGCTTTGGGTCCATTACAGAGACCGACATGCAATCAACAAAATGTTAACAATCTAACGCGCAAAAAAGAATGCACATAAAACATTCATGGCAGGGGACCTTCTCCCACATCTGTACGTGACTAATTAATTGTGCCGGCTCAAGTTCAAGGTTTGGATACAATCAAATTTGTTACCACATCGAATGGCTGGAGCTGAGAAGGGTTTTTTGCATGTCATCTGCTTCGCCAAGGCTTTCTCCTTTCTCCTGGGATGGATAGGATGGCAGCTTGAGCTTGTGAGGCGATAATTTGCCGCTTCATGCCATCTGTACAGAGAAAAGAAAGATTGGTTTGACAAAAACCACCGATGTATATCAAATAATTGTGCTGCACATGTAGGTCAATAGCGGTGCAAACGTAACGAAGTTTTGCATTTTAAAGTATTGGAAAATTGTAATACGCCCACTGAATTTCAGGCACTTGCCAGTGTGTCAGTTCTTTGATTTTTATAACTTGGTTTAACCTACCCAAACAAAGGATTTATGAAATCGTTATACTCCTGCTTGCCAGCACTGATGCTACGCAAGACCGGGAGTGAATGCTCAAGGAACTTTTTTTTGCGCAGCCGAAACAGTTGCCGCGATGAAATGTGTTCGTATGCAACAATAAGCCCTAACATAATTTTCGTTAGTGCTATCCTGGAAAGGTGCAAGCAACCTTCATACTGCACTCTGTACACCCCTATGATTACATTCAACCAAAGTTTAATTGATACCTCTATATACCACCAGAAGCAATTCAGTAATCGTCAAAGTGGCGACTCTGGTGCTAGTTGTTTCAAGCCCTTTAATTGAAAACGGCCATAAAATCATAAGCCCAAATGCATACTTATGATCAATATTATCTGATGAGGTAATTGAGAGTTGGGGAATTTTGCAAACTCCAGCTTCATATGGACGACAACACCGTTCTCTACAATCTAATAAAACTTTTTTCCGGTGTAAACATGTCTCCCAACTTGCCGAACATTGCTTGACTGGCCATGGGTTGCCGTTGCGAGGTTGACAACTTCATCAGCCAAGCCCACCTCTGTAGAATAAATGATCCTGGCCTCGCAGGACAGACCACCCATGAAGTCTGTGATTGCTTGCTGCGTTGTTTAAATGTTGAGGTCATACACAGTACAGTTAAACCTGGATGTAACGAACCTCAATGTAACGAATTCCTGGATTTAACGAAGTTTTTAAATTCCCCATTGCCATCCCCATTGAAACCCATGTGTTTGCGGCCTCTATGTAACGAAGGCGTTGCGACGGTTAACCTTGATGTAACGAATTCGCTACGCTGATTATCTCTTGTTTTTTCACTTTTTCTAAAAATCTGCTGGAGAAATGCACTAATTAGCGAGCTTCGCCCGCACCGCAAACTACCGTGCGTTTCCAGTTTGCGTGCGAGTGTAGTCCGTCGGGAGTATGCGGTCCACTGCTGTCTCTGGTGTCGGTTCATCGGTGATGAGTTCTGCTGCCAGAAAACGAAAAGTTTTGTCTTTTCAAGACAAGCTCGCAATTTCTAAATGCCGTCTCCGCTGGCGAGAAAGAAGAATGTCGCCGCCCGGTACAGTATCCCAGCTAGCACACTGAACAATTTTGAGTGCAGCAAAGAGCATCAAGTTCGCGAAAAGGCGCCCTTTCAGCATAAGTTTGGTCCCTGAAATGGGCGAAGGCACCAAAAAACAGGTAAAAGCGATACTGTTTGTGAACAATCACGCAGTTTTTCGCTGTCCTTTAAAGGTGAGTTCACCATCACTGATGTCTAGCATTTTGGTTTGGTATTCGCTTCATTTACGCGAGCCTTAACTGGAAACCTGCATGTAAAGAAAACCTGGCCGTAACGAAAAATTGAGACTTTTTTTGTCAACTTCGTTATATCCAGGTTTAACTGTATGCGTATGGTGAAACAATGTCCTGGCAACACTCATTATTCCAAGAAGGGCCGCCAGATGCCCCCTTTCAATGTTGGCGGAGACTGTCGACAGCAGACTGTCCACCACTACCTTGGCCTCTCGCTCCACCTCTGTCATCTTCATGGCCTTCAGAACACTGTTCAGTGGGCAAACTAAATCTTCATAGTATGCCATGACATTGGTGGGGGACTCTGGCCTTGTGTCCTTGGCAGTCGCGAGGCTGGAAGAAAGAATTCCGGTAAGGTATGCAGTGGTCATTCAAGACAAACTTACACTACTAGCTGCATCCTAGTTTTTCATGATACTTCGCATTGATCAAGCCTTATTACCTTTTAAATGGCTATACAGGCATGAGCATTTATGAATCACCTAGTTGAATAGCTGGAACTTTTATTAAAACTCCAATTTATCCCCTGTAACTTTTGGAGGAAGAACAAAGTTTTTCACACTTCCCTTGTGCAGAGAGGCTCTAGAAACATTGAGCTAACTGTGCATGGAGAGTAAAGAGAAAGACTTTGAGACGGGATCTTTTCCCAGCCCCTTGCCACTGCATAGAAATTACGATTTTGGTGTTACTTTCACAAAAAGAATGCAACGCTGCTGGCGAGAAACGAGTGAGCTTTCACTTGGTTTAACAGTAGAAGTATGAGGTTAATGTTTTAAGTGCACGAAACCACGGTATGCCAGGACGTGGGTTCGATTCCCGGCCGCGGCGGCCGCTTTTCTGATGCAGGTGAAAAGCAAAAACGCCCGTGTGTTCCGAATCAAAATACCTGGGAACAGGTACGCGATGCTCTTGTTCACGTCCCGCTTCGGTTTTTTCGATGGCTTTCCCCACTGCTTAGGTCTGCTTGTGCAGGCCTCGCCAATTGCCTCATTCACGTAGGCGCACACAGCCGCGGCATGCTTACAGCGGCCGGTAATTCCCGTCTAGCAAGAGCACGTCCCGGATGCCACGGACCATGTGTGACTGCAGATCTGCATGCGAAAAGTAAATTTTGCATCCCCATCTTTGTGTACTTAGCCTCTGAGCGCCAAGACATTCTACAAGAGCGGGCGAAACCACACGAAAAAAGAAAAGGAGTGTTTACCTTGAGATGCACATCGTAGACGACGTTGTCTTGTACTTGTGAAACAGGTTTTTCATTCAGTTGATGCTGATCTGCTTGTATAATCTCCTTCACCGCAAACACGTCACACAAGTATAGCTTTCTTTTCTTCAGGTTCGCCTCTCTAAACAATAGCTAACAGTTTTCGAGAGGAAAGAAGCCGCAATAGAATGCCAACTTGTTACTCGCCATTACAAACCAGCACCAGCCACACGGCAGCCCGGTACGCATACGCCGCTCTAGGGCGATTTTCTGCCGCGCGCGGCGCTACTAGTATCACTCCGGCGCGCCGCCTGGCCCATCCGTACGCCCCTATACACTTGAACTTGGAAAAAATTACATGGTTCGTTGGATCGGGGTTTCGTTACACTGAAGTTCATTACATCGAGGTTAGACTGTATATACGTAATTAGTATGGTCGAGAATGTACCATGGTCCAAAGAGACGTTCCGAAGAAAAGACGTCCTTGGAGCAGCTGACTGCCATTTGGATTTGGCCCAAAAGCATGCTTCGATCATGCGCTTTATCAAAGTATGCTGTTGCACTAGTTGATGCATAACAGTTTTAAAAAACACTTTAATCAGACCCACAAAAGAACGACAACACGGGCATCTGCACATCGTCCTTGTCTGCTGTGTCTGACTTTGGCACTCCATTTTTTTTAACTGATAACGTGGAATTGTGCACCAGTGCACCCGGTCAACACCTTGTATATAAGAAAGTGAATGCACTGCGCTGTACACTAATTACTTGCCATCAATTGTTGGACAACGTTTGTCCCATTTCAGTAATAATACATTGTTTCCGTATTTTAACCATTTTGAAGAACCGTAAATTTGTCAAAGTTCGCGCTTCTATGGCACCAAGACAAATGAGGGCACTGCGATAAATATTGCAGACACTTGCTGCATTGCCGTCTCAACGATCTGGGCATGAAACGCACCCAAGCGCAAACAGTCTTCAATCGGGCATGGAATTCCCTTTAAGTCCAACATCTTACAGGTAAAATATTAGGCATGAGGTGCCCCTAGTGGGCCCCATCTTAAAATATTTGTGCAATCACGCATGCGTCGACATTTGTGGCAAGGACAGTTCAAATAAAATTTGCAGAGCATGGTGCTACTCAAAGGCATCGATTGGTAACGAGGGATCTTGAGGACTTGAGAAACTGCACCACTGCAGTGGCTCGGTGGCCAAGGCGTTGTGCTGCTGAGCCAAGAACACGGGTTCAATATGCTTTTCTGACCGAGGCGAAAAGCGAAGACGTTAAGGATCCCCAGGTGGTCAAAATAAAATGGAGCCCTTCACTACCACGCATTATGATAGCTGCAGGCATTGCTTCAGCACGTAAGCTCCCAAATTTTGAAAATTCGAATTGCGAAACTGCTTTCTTACCACTGAAGCTTATGCATGGTGCCGAATGACTGCGACTGCCCCCTTCAATATGGGCGTAGAGCGGGCGGCTAAGCAGTGACAGGCTAATGGTATAAATATCCGACCACGAGCGTAGGCAGTGACCGGTCCCAAGTCGGGGCAAGACATTCTAAGCAAGCAGTTCTATTCCCTTTCTGTTCCCAGAGTTCTGCAAGTGCATCGATGCCTCGCACTACATTTGCCATGATGGACGCAGCCACAGCTTGGGTGCAACCAATTGGTGCAAACTCAGCGGAGTGCAAGCGATGCGTTGGAGCAAAGACGCCACTGCAGGCCCCGCTGCCTTGTTGACGGAGCCAGGACGTACCTTGACGTTGTACTGCTTGCGAGCCCGGCCGACGCGGCAGGCGAGCCACATGTTGACCGCGACTGAGCCCACACCCACCATCACCACATAGCCGTACTCCTTGGGCACTACCATCCTGAACGTGCTCATCGTGGACGGGCTACTGCGTCAGACCTGCGGGGGGAACCAAGGAGCGAGGGTTAAGAAGGTGCAATATGCACAACACCCACCCACAGGAAGTGAATGAGCCGGTGAGAGGATGGTGTCCCAACTGAGTGCACTCTGCCTGTTGGGTGAGCACTCCTTAATTATGGTGTCAGTTTTAACAGCGAAGCTGCTCAGCAAATCGTAATTATACCCCGCGCGAGCCTCGCGGCAGCCGCCCGGCAGTTAACAAAGCCAAGAAAATGCCTAGCGCTTGTGCTGTGCGTGCCTCGCGGCGACCGCCCCTGCGCACGTTTGTCAAGCCAAGCCTACCCACTGAGGAGATTGGCCAAGATTGGCCAAAAGATACTCCAGCCTTCGCTGTAATCGTGGCAACACTGGCAATCCTGGCTCGGCACCAGAAAGACGCCAGCGTTCGCCGTAATCAAAACAACACTTGCTCAGGAGAAAGACACGTCATGGCGTTTGCTTCTTCTAGGTGATGTCCAACGATTAACACTTCAAAAAAAGAAAGAAAGACCCTCACACTTACACCAACAATTATGGAGTAAAGGTCGTTGTGGCATCGAAGAAGCAAATCGGTGTAATTGCGGAATTATACCTTTGTGATGGTCGTGAAGGTTGTGTACAGCATCGCTACAAAGTCTTACGCGTTGGTGTGAGCTTCCTTTATTCTAAAGCAAAGCTTCTACCTCTAATTGCCAACGGTTCTTTCGTGGCGTGCGGGAAGAAGAAACTCCAACGCGGCTGGGGATGCGGAGGGCGCTTTTCACTCGCAGAGCACAGTGTAGATGGCGCGGCGATAGGACGCTATTACCCAGCGCTCCCTGCATGCAGGTGACTCCTCGCACCAGCGGGTGCATTGGCGGGACAGCTTTGTCGTCTGCTTTAGTGACAGTTGTTTTGGGCCTGTTTTGGCGCTGCTTCACGTCCATTGCGCGCTTCTTTCCCACGGCTTGATTAACTTGTTCGACAGTACCTCCTGGGTGACCCGACCCGACGGAATTGAGTGAACTTACGGCAAAGATTACGTCAAGGATTGGTTTGCAGGGCGGGAAAACAATGTAGAGACCACATACAGGCATCTGGCCGCTAGAGAAACGCTACCTTTTGCGCACTGCTTGCCACGAATGGGACTCCGTTTTCTAAATTTGTGAACACCGAATTCGGTTGTGCTTTAAGAGGTATTACAAAACGCGAAAGGAGCAACTGGATTTGATAAATAGCGATTATAAAAGTTCCCTCAAATTTCTCGCATTTCTCAAACTTACTAAACTAACTAGTTTAAATCGGTATAAATGGGAATCACTAAGCTCTCATGCTAAATTGTTGCAGTGTCTGCGCTTGTGTCGCACGGTGGTTTAGTCCCGATCTAGCACATCAGGATGGCTAGGTTCCACAGTCTCACCCTCCGAAAGACGCTCCTCTCCGTTTTCTTTTCGCCGACGACACTGCCTCTCCTCTCCGTTTTTTTTTTTTTTTTTTCGCGTAGGAACTGCTGGGCTAGAGCGGCGGTGTCCGCCGCTCTAGCTCGGCAGTGTCCTACGCTGCTGCGTTCGGGATGCCGCCCTCGCGAATTCCAGGTAACGGCTGGCAGAATGTCTGGTTTCACTCTTTGCAGAGCCACGCTTGACGTCGAGTGACGTCGCACCAGGCATCACAATTCAAGTGACGGCGCTTGGGCAATTTTGTGGGTGTCATTTAAAGCTTTGCTTTCCAATCACCTTCACAGCATGAATTGGAGCAACTTTTTTCTTGTATTTTCGATTAAAAATAAAATTCAGTTGTTAGAAGCGCCCGTCCCTGTGTTCTTTCTTGTCGCCATTTGTGTGCGCTATTTGTCAAGATGCCCCTTTATTACAGCACGTCTCATAGTCATACGCCCACCCTCCAACTGCAAGAATGGTGCGGTTGGCAGTGCGGTCACACACGCTGCTGTAATTCAGGGCACAGTAATGCTTTTTAGGAGGAACGCAGGCCATATCCCATTGTCATGACAATGGTATCACTGAAGGTGCTGCAGAATAAGACTGCCAGTGTGGAACTCAGTGTGGAACTCAGCTGAATGAGGGAAGTGGAGCTGGCGAAGCCATCAAACTGTCTTAGAGACACCTATAGCCGGTATTCAATGGCGTGGAATGCATGCAGGCAACCAAGTGTGCTCCGCCATATCTGTGGCCAAGCGTCTGTTGCTAGGCGACGTTGTGCACACGGCCCACAGATCAGGCACCCCTCTTCTCCCTCCATGCAACCGTGCGAGTGCGCCGTCACTCGCTCCGTCGGGCTCTGCGGGATGGCGGTACTTGTCCATGCTAAGCACGACTCTGAAACACATGACCTGTTTCACGTTACAAACTCTACCTCACCTTCGCAAAGTATTGCCTCCAGTTCAATGTGAGTGCGATTAATAACATCTGAGTTGACGCCACCGGTTAGAATCGGATTGGAACGGAGCAGATGACGCACGCCGGTGTTTTTTTTTTTTCTTCGGCGTGCGGCCGCAGTGGCCCAAGCCGCGCTGTGTCTGTGGCGCATCGGCCATGTCTGTGACCGTTTCCAGCGTTGCCAAGCGAAGAAATTGACCGCTAAACTTTTCAACAATTACCGCCTATACGGGAGTAGGCCTAACAGTGGCAGCGGGTATGTCACCATGGGTGCCCATTTCCCAGACGGGATAGCAGGGGGGATATATTAAAAGGAAAGAAGGCACACAAGGAGAATTTTGAAGGTATTTTTGAATATTAGCATGAGCGGTCAAATAGTCGGCACATCGTTAACTGCCAAACTGAAGTTCGTTACAGCCCCTACAAAAGTTGAGCATTTTGCACCACAAACTGGGGAACAGTGTGCCATGAATCGGGTGACAGGAAAACTTGCGTGCCAATTGAGATAACCCACCTCAGTATCTCTTGTGTCCCCGCCTAGGCATCGCAGCCAGCGCTTCGCACGGCGAAAGTACGCGCCAAAGCCGATGAGAAGTGCACAAAGTGAGAAAAGATGCAACAATCGTGTTCACTGGACCGCTCATGCTCACATAATACCAGCCTCAAACCACGTGATGTCACCAGATGTCTCGTGCAGTCCAAAGCAGGCCGCTCGATTGTTTTAGACAGCACGGCGCCCTTGGTGTGGCCACGTTGGGCGACATGACATCATTCACCATGACTGGCCTTTTGGAACGGGTCCCCCTTCGTGGCCCATGTGTATCACCAATCATCAGTGCAGTTTGATGGGTGAATTTGACATTTTTTCCTGGTGTTGCTACGAATGGGGATTGGTGTCCAACTATAGGTAGCGTCTGCAACCTGCAGGGATTACTTAGCGATGAAAAATTTCCCATAAACATTGTTTAAGAGCTGTTTTGATTGGCGTCCATCGCCTAATTTCCTGTTCACGCATGTCATCCAGCATGAAGGTGTTCAGCAGATTTAGTTCTTTTTTTATTACTACATACTACCTTAGAGCAATAAAATAAAGGCAAAAGGGCTGTAACATCACGTATATAACACAATTACATATGTATTAACAACGTTCTAAAAGCTTGTCTTGAAAGCTTTCCTTTCCTGCCTATGCTAAAATTGTTGGCTGTGGTTGCCCGATATCATTAATATGTAGAACAGTAAAACAAAACGACCCTGCAAGGGTGTGGAAGTTGTATGGTTATCCCTGACAGCGCCTTCATATTTGGACGTGCGACGAAAAAGCTTCAGTGTTTGGTGTTAATCGTCAGCTGACCTACAGCTCACGCAATTAGCCTTGTATGCCAATTCCACCTTATCGGCTGTTGCCGGTTCATTGGGCGCTAGCTTGCGGCTATGCAAACACACATATTGAAACTGCAATATGGCACATACAGTGGATGAAAAAATAGCAAATGCACGGCAATTAACATATGCGTGGCGCTTTTGTGCACAAACTGCAAAATAAAACTTAGCGCGTACAGCAAAATTTCTCAATGCTGAAATCGAGCTATCACGTTTGTCAGCACGTGAAAAATTTTTCCTGAGCTGGCACACACGGCTAGTTTATGTGAGAGTTTTTCTTTTGCGTTTTTATATTATGCATTATATAAGTGGTCCAGCAGCATCTGTAATATGACATTTTTTTTGGTCATCCTAGTTTTTATTTTGACTTGTCCATTTGTGTGGCAATTTTTGCAAGATTTTGTTATTTTTTGCAAGTTTTATTTATTCCAGGATTAATGGACTAACTGCGATAATCAAGCGTGTGTGCCGCCAGTTGGATTTAGTTACTAAGAGTTGAAGTGACGAGCTTCACTTTAGTGACAACCTTTCAGTTCTAATGCTGCATCGGACTACGCTAAAGGGGTCCTGCAACACTTTTTCAACTTCTTTAAAAATCCTAAATGCTTGCAGAATGTAGTCACCCAGCACATCCAGTACTTAGATTAGGGGGTCGCAAAGTACCTGAACCAAAAATTACTGCTCTATGCTCATCAGATAACTTGTAAACTTGCTCAAAAGATTTTTCTCTCTTTCCGGGCCTTGGCGTTCTTCGACGGCTCGAATTGCGTCCCCAGGGCCATGTTGCGGCTGTTGGCCAGTTTTCCTTAAGTTGCAGCAATGAACGCTTTTAGAAACTAAAAGAAAAGCCACAAAAACAACGCACAAATGGAAAGCGTATCTGGTGCAACCAGCAAATAGCGCAGTGCCGCTCCGTACTGACAATAACTATAGCTTTTGCAGTGGCTCCAGACGCGAAGGAAAGAGTAGAAGCGCTTATCGAAAGTGTTGCAGGGTCCCTTTAAAATGTAACGTTAAAATGAACTGCTTCAACATTAGCAAGATTCACACATGCTGGTGTCCTCGAGAGTGGCCTTTGTACGTGAGGCTCTCAGAGGGCGCAAGCTATGCTCCGAGAGACAGTTTTAGTCCATAAATGCTAACGTGTTTTTGTTGCTTTATCACACTTCATCTGATCTGCCTAGTGTAATAAGTGTGGCACACCAGCCTGTTGAGAAACTAACCTGAAATGTTTGGAGTGAATATCCTGCGCGCCGGGAAATTCACGTTTTTCTACATTTTAGTGCTTCCGCGAACATTCTGTTCCATTTCGCTGTGACCAATTCATGAGCTCCAACTGCACAATTGTGCCTTTGTGCCTAACACATTTCGCTCACGACGCAATTCAGGCGGTCTGTAGTAACCAGGGGTGGATCCAGACTTTTTCTGAGAGGGGGATCAGCTTTTATCGGTGATGACGATGAATAGGAGGAAAGGGAGGGAAGTAGTAGAGCCCTGTTTATTACCGATATTTCGGAAATCAAAAGATCAATAAAAAGAAAAAAAATCCCCAACTGGACCTTTTCAATTACCTGGCGGGTCATCTCCTTGGGGGTACAAATTCAAAAATTAAGGGAGGGGTCAGGACATCCGGACCCCCCATCTGGATCATAACCTATGGCGGAATTTTAAACTGGAACTGGCAAAGGCCAGTAATGGCGAATGCGGCGCTAGCGCCATCTGGCTATGGCGGGGCCTAACTGCTCGCTGTAAATGCGTTCCTAGACAAGCGTTTTCCAAATGTACAGTTAGGTAACATCGCGACAGTAATTTTCGTTCACTAAATTCTAAACGAAAGCGCGTTGACACCAATAGGATGCACTTAGAACGAATGTGAACGAGTGCAGACAGGCCCGAAATGTACTGCGACCGCGAACGTCGTCGCCGCAGCACTGACGCGTCTCGATTCATGACAGTACAAGAAACGAAACCCCCCAAGTGAAAGGAAAAGAGGTCTGCTTTCAACGTATACAGATGCAATTCTTAGCCGGTATTAGCCGGTATGAAAAAACACCACTGAACATTATCAGAAGCTTACACGGGGGCACGGAAACGTTTGAAGCACTTCATGCAATTTGTATCACACGACGGCATTGCATGATTGCACGCGGTCGAACCGGTCGTCAGAACCTTGCTGCCGCGGCGTGGTGCTCAGGACAATTGTCCGGGGTTAATCAACCTGCAGGTTACGTTACATACAGTCAGCTGTCCAGGCGCACAATCAAAGGAGCACGGCGATTAAAATCACCCACGTATTTTTGAAAACCGAGGCATTCACGGTCCCGCCTACTTCGTAGGTTACAATCAACGGGAGGCACCACACAAGGCGCTCCTTGAATTTCAGCTTTGCATGATTTACGCACAACTACGAATCCAAGAAATTCTTACGGAGATGACGACGAGTATTGGATTCTGCACTTACGTAGCGACGACAATGAGCGGTTACTTGGAAGTATGCGAGATGAACTGACCAGGAGAACGGCGCATTGACGTCGAACAAGAACCTCTGAAACCAAAAACGTTGACTGAAGCGCTAAAACAACGGCCCAACCGCCCAACTCCAATCCAATCCAATCCAATCCATTAAAAATTGCAATGGCGGCGTCCGGTAACGCGTCGTCGGTTTCGTCCGAAGACACCGATCTACTCTACCCCGAGCTTATGTCCGCAAAAGCCATCGTTAAAATACTCAAAGAGGTTGTTTACGTTCTTTCTTTTGCTGGACAACGTAAATCTGTGCTGGGATAATTCGTCCCTGGTACTCGATCGCGTGTGCCGTCAGTGCGGGCCTCCGGTGTCGTGTGTTCCAAGTAAAGTGCAGCTGTAGTGATCGTAATGCCCAGCTGTGGTGTGGTAGTACGAAATCGCCGGCGCCATAATTTCTTTACAGTCTCATCAAGACGCCTTCCCGGCACGTCGAGCTTATCCAAAAGTGAAGAATTTGCTCTGGTTGCCTGTGGATGGGCACGTGTAGTCGATCGGTCAGCAGCTGTTGGTGTAGTCGTTTTTGTGTGGATCTCGCTTTTCATCGAATTTTTGCTTAAAACGTGCCCAGTTTGTGTCCTATACTAAATGACAATAATCAGTTTGAAGTTGCGTTGAGGCTCATTTTTCATGCGATCTGTTCGATGCGCTCCTGCCCGAGTGTTTATCACACGTTGTTCCGAGCGCGTGTATGCACTGTACGTACGCCGCTTGTAACACCTCGCAAGAGAGCGGCCCAGGAAACAAAATCGTCGGTCATTGCGACGTGACGATAACGTTTCAGTTGAGTCGCCTAGCAGGTGACGTGGTTCTGCCTCACGTCTCACACACAGTTTCCAGCGTGGTTCCCAGTGTATTTATTTGCGCTTAAGGTACGTAGCTGAAAGTGGCGCCATAAGTCATATTCAAACAGCGAATACAGAGAAGCAGTATTAGTATGGGTGTGTTTACGGCGCAGGGGCGTCTAAGCAAAAAAAGAAAACGCCACAATCATAGGTGCAGAATCTAACGGGTTATTGTTTTTTATGCTAGTGTGTCCAAAAAAAGAAAGGAGGACTGAAGTGTAGAAAAGTTAATTGATAAAAAGTGAGGCCGCAATGTCTTTAAGGATACACAGAATCGGGTTGCAATACACTGCCTAGGCACATCAACAAAATAAACTCTGAAATGAATGTTCAGGCCATGTTTTGAGTTCTTTTGATGTACTATTTCTGATACTCTGGCCAAATATTAGGCAGCTTAAGTTCTGATGTGAACCCGTTATAACAGCTCTGTGTACAGTTACACGTACATAACAGTCGTCGCTGCTGGTTACATCGAGCCTATAGGAAAAAGCTTTTTTAAAAATTTATTATTGTCTTTTATTTTTGTGTTTGACACCTCTCTGGGCTATTAAAGTTTGTGTGCCGCACGTCACGCATTCCTTGTTCTCACATTTGGTTGCCCGTTTCTATGATTGCACACTTTTTGTGTGAGCAAATTGGTCCGCAGACAATAAGCATGCTCTCTTCTATAGCATGAAGCATCTTTTTAATGTGCTTGTAACTCGTGAAGTGTTTTCATAATCACCTCAAAACAAAAATTGCAACTCCTTGCCGCGTATGTGTTCTGACACGGCTAATGATTAAGTAAATAGTTTCCAAACATTCTTGTTAATATAACATCGCTCTATAACAGCATCCTTATTGCGCTGGACATTACTTGATTGGGGATGGTCATGACGACACACTCAGTGCATCTCATTTCAGCAGCCCCTCGTTGCAGCTCGCTCATATCAGCCCCAGTGCAGCCCTGGTGCACAAACCTGCACTGCTGGGTGCAAGTGTTGCCTTTGTATCAACTGGCTTCCTTATTCTGTTGGCAGCGGTATGTGAGGCACCCGAGGCTCGAAGAACTGGACAAGGCTGCCCTGGTGCAACTCTACGAGAAGACGGTGCTGCCCCTGCCACAGCGCGAGTACCGGACCGACACACGAACGGGACGCGCCCTTGCCGCGCTACGAGAACGCGCCGAGGGTCGGAAGCGGAAGGCCTCCACCTCCGAATCCTCATCCCCCACAAAGAGGTCAGTGGTGGCAGCCATGCATTTCCTGGCCATTTGTGGATTATACTGCGTGTGATATTTTATGGGGTGTGCCAGGGCTGCATAGTGGCGAACACAGTTTGCTAGCAAAGGTTAGGTTTGAGGTGTAACCAGCGATGTCCACCGGTGAAGGTGGTGATGTAAGCTGTTCCTCTTGGTCGGTCACGTGGCCTCCAGGAGTTGTGTGAAAGGCCATATCAGATGCACCTATAATGCGTTGGACGCCACTGGCTTGAGAACTTCGCAAAACTTCTCATGCAATTGTAATAGCTCCATCGCTTGCATTTATTCCCCCTTCATCACTGTATCTCTCTGCTGAGGCTGATACACTGGACGGACGTCAGACACCGGACAGGAAAACTGCCGGGAGTTGGCCGCGTAAATGCCGAGCATTTATAAGCCCGCAGCACTGGCTACACGCTCTAGACCGTTCTTGAATAGAGTGGTGGACAATGTTCGTTTGTTACCTTCCATGCGACATTCCCACTCAAGCAGATCAACTGTTCTGAGAATACAACTCTGCAGCACCCCCTTCAGGTTCCACAATCATGTGCTGCAGTGCTGATTACTTTTCAGCTGATATCCCTGATGGACTTTTGTGTCATGCTCCCTCCCCTGTTTGCCCTCCCTGTCGTCACCGATCAAAAATTACTCGAGGCACTTAAGTCTGCTTACGTGCTTTGAAGGCTGTCTGGTGATACTTACAACTTGAATGCTACATCATATTTGCTTCTTTTTCGTTTATTTGTATTTTGGCGCGAAATAGTTTTGCTGGCTTCTTTTCTGCTGCGCCAGCTCTGAATCCATTTCTTCGCTTTCATTTCCTTCGGCTTACTGCGCAACTTATGTCAGCAAGCAGAGTGGCACACGCCACATTGCGTAGAATGATGGTTCTGCGCTGCTGCTGTGCACCTGTTCTGCTCACACGCTATCATGTTCGGGTGTCACGAGATATGCAGTAAAGCGTTCAGGAAACTATGCTTTTTGAGACGGAAATTGAGAACGTCGTCAAAAAAGGCAAAACTTGAAGCCTATCGCACTCTGATCAGACCAGTCCTCGAATACCCCTCCATTGTATGAGACCCTTTCTATGCCCGGGTTGAGAGGATACAAAGATTGGCAGCAAGATTTATAATGTATGACTACCGATCCTCGTCATCTGTAACAAACATGTTGGAGCAGCTGGAATTGGAACCACTTCACCTGCGTCGACAGATTGCAAAGCTAACATTTTTTTTCGTTCTGTATAACAGTAAGACTGGTTTATGTAGAGATATGTGTATACATCCCACGCCACTCAGATGAACCAGATTCAATCACTCCAAAGTAAGCGTTTTCAAATGTCATATTTCCTCTGCACAACTGAAGAAAGAAATGTGCTACCTGAATGTATTGTTCAGTGTACTAATGTTAACTGTTTTGCAAAATTGCTGCTAACACAACTAAAATAACCCCTGTCCTGCTAGGGCAGCAGTACTCCCTGCAGTATTTGTAAATAATAATAATAATATCTTTTATATTTCCAGTTCATCGTTTTTGTGAATTTTGCGAAGCGGGCACACGATGCCTCAAAGCACCCGATTCCTGACCGATCCCCCCAGTGGGTATGTGCAGCGAAGGGAGCAACAACAATGATAATAACTACAGCTTTCATTCTCCGCTGCTACTGTGCAGACCCAGGTTTGAATCACACCGGATCACACGTTTTTTTTAAGTGCAGAGCACTTTATGGGCTCACCTTGTCGTCTAAGCTCGCTAACGGCCTATATGACTGCCGGAACCAGGCGGCGCAGCGAGATAACGAACCCAATGGAGCCTTCTGTACCGAGGTCAGGGAGTCATGCTGAGGCTTCGAAAAACCGTTAGTTTAAATAGTCATAACCGCTCGAACCTCGTGAACCGCTGACGCTTCTCATACGTCTCCCTGTTGTTTAGCGCAAAGAAAACTTCAGGTGCATTTCACGCAAAATCTGTGCATATAACCGGCAGCCCCACATTCATTTAGTTAGCAACGCTCGTTGGGTTGGTTTTTACGACAGTAAGCGAAAAAAGCGGCCCCGCAAGAAAGAAATGGCGCGTTCGAAATGACGTAGAAAGGCTCCAGCCGGGCAAGAAAAAAATGACGCGTTCGAAATGCCGCAGAAAGGCTCCAGCTGCGCAAGAAAAAAAATGTCGCCTTCGAAATGATGCAGAAAGTCTTCAGCTGCGTAAGAAAAAATTAGCGTTCGAAATGACGCTAAACAGCTCCAGCATGCGAAATTAAAGCAAGCGCAAAAAGAACAGAACTCCCGCTGGCACAATTTCAGGCAGGGGGCACGCGAGCACTACAAAGGCGGGAAATTTAGGAAGCATTGGGTGGCAGCAGTGAGCAGATAACGGCGCTGCAGCCCATTGTGGCGAATCACTGCTCTCCACTTCCGCCAGCTTTCGCATTGAGTGGAACGGCATTAATTTTTCTGTTTGCTTTTTACAGCAGTGGGCCTTTTTGTAATCTTCACAACAACAGCAATGACGGTGCTTTTTCATTGAATGGGACACTTAAAGGGGCCATGCAGACAAAATACAAGTTTGTTTTATTCGAGAGATATCCTGTTTTATAGTGTCCCCAGCACTTGTCCGGAAGCAAAGGACGCATTTTTTCACTGAGAAATTAATCCAATTTTTAAGTTAAAATTTTGGTTCTCCTGCCACATCATGTGTTTTCTTCACATCTGCAATGACATCATGTGTGCTGGAGAGCCCTGTTTCCATTAGTCAACCTAGATGGCGCCACAATACCGCGGCAGGCCGTTTTGCTGCCTTTGCTTTGTTTTTGACCGCATTTGCACCTGGCTTGTTTTGTTAAGGTAGAAAATAATCGTTTCATGAAACATGGTGTTCGCTCCACAAATATGGCCACGTAAGACAGCGTTGCTTACGCGAATCGGCCAGTGTCTTGTGTTTTGAGTCGGTAACAATCAAAAGAAGGTATAAACACTAAACCGAAGGGAATGTGTGCCGCGGTAGCCGTTGAGCACTAACACAAATGAGATTTTATGCTGCGCTTTTTATGCTTGCGCAAGAAAAAATGGGGTTGCAAATGTTTATTGAGTACGTATGCAACGGATGGCAAGAAACGTGACAGTAATTAACGTTACCTCCGATCCTAAACGAATCAATGCGTGCTCTGCAGCCATCCCCAGCAGAAAATGATGCTACTTGCGGTCAGCATTTTTCTGAGAGTGCGGTTGCGCGAAAGGGTTTCTTTTGGTACTTCGAGGGGATGTACTACTGAATGTCGAAGAGGTGCGCGCTCGCAAACAATGCAGTGCCGTCGCCTTTACCGTTGGCTACAGCCCCCCAAGCTACTCCGTACAAGCAGCGGCAAAAGAAAGCGTCCGCTGCCGGAACAACTCCCCGACATACAAGGAAAGTAGGCAGTTTGTGAAATGGATTAAACTGGCGGCGAGTACGCTGATGTTTTCTTCGTCGTAAATGAGGTTGCACACTGGGGTAAGTCCATGCACGAAGCAGTGGGACGAATCGATGTGTTCAAACTCACTGCCGGTGTCCAATGTTCTGAAGAGCTGCCGCCGCGCGTCTTAATGAACTTAGGACGCCCTAAATCTCTCAGCTGTTTAAACAGTGCAATAAATTACGTGTTAAGATCACGTTGTGTGAGCTCACACGGTGAGCTCAAAGAATGTTGTTTTACGCACATGCCGCTGGTGCCTGCAAACCACCTGGCTTCGGACAGTCGTTGTTCAAGTCACTTGAAGCCTCGGTCGCTTCGAAGCTTAGTTAAGAGTTCTGCCACCAGATGTCCTTCAATCAAAGGTACCATGCGCGGCGCCACGGCGCCACCAACTCTATTTGACAGGATTTTTGGGCTGCTGTGTCCACCCCTAAAAGTATATCTTACACCGTGGTCTGAGACAACCCCAAAGCGCCACACTGCTGTGCAGCTAAAACAGCACAGTGCGCGCAGTACCAACAGCAGTATGCATCGGTACTTCTATGTTTAAGTGCGCTTCCGTAACTTCCACTGTTTTTCCCACCTTTCTTACTGACATAAAAAGAATGTGCCCTAAATTTAAGCGCAGATAGCTCGTCTGGCAAGCTTATAAGTTCTGCCTAATTTGCGTTTGCTTTTGCTGGCCTCCGCCAATCGCAGAGCAGGATGGTATGACATCATATGTTCTGTTGCGGGAAACGAGCGAGTGGGTCGCGTGGACATTCCCTTTTTTCCTAATTATATAGCTTATTTGAGCGAAGTTTACGCTAAAACTGGTGTCAGTATGATTCTAACGAGGCCGTCTTTTGAATGAACCAAACTTGTCTTTTGTCTTCATGGCTCCTTTAAGCACCGGGGTTTGCATTCAGACATTTGCCCAAAGATTCGTTTCTATGGCAGTCATGAACTGGTAAGACTTCCACTCCTAACACACCCCTCTGTTTGACAGCAGTTCGAGCAAAGCCAAGCACCGTTCGACAGACAACGGCGGCAAGAAGCGGCGGCAGTCACAGTCGGACGACCCGCCTCCTGCCAAGCGGGACAAGAAATCAGACGACTGGGGCTCCTGGGACGAGGGGGAGCCCAAATCCAAGAAGGGCAAGGTGGGTCACTGCGTATGCAGGATCGTACGACGATAACTGGAACACTTTAACCTTTTTTCCTGAGCGAACCGCCGCTCTGGTCGCGCTCAAACTTCACACAGAAGGTCGCATTTTGTGGTCTATTTTGTTTGACACCAGGAACAATGACGGTACTCACCTGTTTATTCTGAAAATAAATAAAAACAATTTTCGCCTGTGGGAAAATGACGGCTAATTTGGACGTGCGAGCCAGTGCAAGCTGGTATTGAAACGGTGGCGCCACCTGGGCTATGCAGAGCGAAACGGATGATGGGGATTCATGGGGATGGGGATGATGGGGAAGGAGCCAAATGGGGTAGCTGACGATCAGAAAATCTCTCGTCCCTAGTTTACGATGATCACAAATAGTTGCATAACAGCTGATACCAATCACAATAAGATATTCCCATGGTTCATCGTTTCCAATAATTTGTTTCCTCACCTGCTTTCACATTTCCTGATCGTCTGCTACCCCAGTTGGCTTCTTCCTGCCGTGGAAGGAGCGTGAATCCCCCCATCATCCGTTTCGCTCTGCGTACCCCAGGTGGCGCCACCGTTCTAAGATTACCTTGCACTGGCTCGCGCATTCAAATCGGCTGCCATTTTCCCATAGGCGAAAATCATTTTTATTTATTTTCAGAATAAACAGGTAAGTACCGTCAATTTTCCTGGTGTCAAACAAAATAGACCACAAAATGTGACCTTCATGCGAAGTTTCAGCATGACCAGAGCGGTGGTTCACTCAGGAAAAAAGTTCAGAAAAAAAGTTTGAAGTGTTCCAATTATTGTTGTACCACCCTGTAGATGGATAGATTCATATTTGTGGCTCCTTAATTAAGGAGAGATGCTCCTCGAAAACACTTTTTCTTCAAATTAAACCTATAGTTATGAAACGTTGGTCATAGATTGGGTTTTTAATGCTGATTCCAAATATGTTCTTAGTTTTTATGTCACTTTATTAGTTTTTGTGTGAGACAGCCCTCAGGAGCACAGTATAGGTCCTTTGTGCACATCTTTTTTTCATATTAAATGTTTGCTTAGAGCAGCCTGCAATAGCTCATTTTGCTGCTTAGGTAAGGTAACGTGTGGAAAACTACTTAAAATTTATTCAGACAATTCTTATATTTGTAAAAGAATTTCAAAACAGCAGCAATAGTATATATTTAGGGTGCTATAAGTTAACATTTTAAATATTTGCAAAGAATGTATAAAAGATACTGAAAATGCAAATAGATATCCACATTCTGCACACTTTGAAAAGGCTGTTTGCAAGATTTCATCCGAAGCGGACCATTAAAGGTACTCTAAATGGGTTGCACAAAATGTAAACAGTACTAAAAGTGCCAATGGAGAAAAATACTTTTGAAACTTTTTAAAGGTCCGGTAGAAACGCTTGAAACAGGAGCCAAAATGTGCTTTTTTGAAATTTTCGGCCGTAATGCGAAACCTCACGAGGTGCCATGGGCTAGAAGGCTTACTCTACCTTTCCGAGCAAACGGCAATGGTGGGTGCCATTGGCATTTTCGAGATACAATCGAAAACTGCTGATGTGTGACGAAAGTAGCATTTTATCGAGCTGCCGTGACTGAATAAAATAAATTTTTTACTAACTTCTCGTTGGAATTTTGCCTTTATCTTTTGCGAAGTTGTAGCTGAATGTAGAAAGACAATTTTACAGGCAAAATCTAAAAACTGAAAACTTGTGCAAAAAACTCTCATTCAACTTTGGTGGCACCAGTGGCAAGGAACCATTTTGAGTGCCCATTTTAAACACCGAAGTTCAATGAGCTGTAAGATTAGTTCCAAGCGGTGCATTGAAAAAACGATTCTCTTATGGCACTCACCAGGGTTCACAGTATTGGAACATATAAAGGTTACGGTTTTATGGCGAACACTGTTTTGTCTATTGTTCCTCAAAAAGTGGCTAATTATCTCTATTATCTTGGTAACTAATTGACTTTAAAAATAATGGCATATTTGAAAACAGTGGAAAAAAAAGCAGCAAAACTGACAAGTTTCACAGAGTTCACTCAAAAATTAGAAGAAGTTTTTTTAAGAGCAGTGTCTCCCCTTAATGAAACCAGAGTTCATGCTCCATAGACTTATTGGCAGATTCCTTCATAGGCTTATTGGCAATCCTTGACCTTGTCTTTGCAGACGGGTGCCTCGAACAGCTGCCATGGCGATGGGTCGCATAGAAAAAAGCACGGCAGGATTCCCATCACATGGCCATGAGAACATTCCCACTACTTGGGAAAGAAAAGAAAAAGCGAAGTGTCACCACCGCCCCATGCTGTTGCTTCACGATTTGTTGGTGAAGGAGGGCTGCACCCTTGAAGACCTCACCTTTCCCCATCACCTTCATTAGCTTCATCACTAGTGCTTTGCCTAAACTTATTGCGCTTGCCGTGGATTTTTGGCCGGTGTGGGGCGTATAATAAATGATGGCAGCCTGTCGGCAAGCGAGAACTTGTTGTCCATGCTACCAAATTTTGTTTAACTGACCAAGGGACAGCCTCGCCTATCAAAACAACATTAAAAATGGGATTCGACAGGACTTGGCTTGGCTATGATTGACACTTTCTTTTTATATCCAATCCAGGACCAAATTTGCGTAGATTTGCACCTTCCAGTGACATTAGCAGATGGATGCACGCAAAATGCGGAGTCCACACAAGTGACGGTAAACTGGCGGCAATCTTTAAGACGAACGCGTAATCAGGTTCTTTTTTAACAGCAGTACTGTGTAGCCTTGGTCATTTTCAAGCATGGCAACAGTAAAACACATAAAGGTGTGTCTTCTGAAGTGAGCATTAACACCAAAGCTATACTTAGGTGGTCATCGCAGGGACTTTCTTCCGGAGGTCACAAACAGTCTATAGGGCGCAGATGTTCAAAGTGCAAGTAAACTCCCTGTAGCTAAAAGCCTGTACCGCTAAACTTTTTTTTTATATAACAAAAGGGCACCTTTATTGACATTAGAAGTTCTCTGCCTCTGATCTTTGAGTATATCAAGTGTAGTAGCGACACTCTCTCTGTCTTTAAGCTTTTTACCCCCATGAAAAAAAGTGCGTAATAAAGGCCGCAGTTGGGCAGCTTGACAGTCAACCTGTCTCAGTGAACAGACTCTACAGGACGCCGTGGGTGCTGTACAGGCGTGACACTTTTCTGGGCAACGTGATAAGGTGTCCTAAAAAAGATCAATTGCTGTTGCACCAGCAGCTGTTTAAAAAGCCCTGCAACATTTTCGTCAACGTTTTTCAAGCCTGAAGTGCCCTAACAATGCAGCCAAGACCACCCCGTACTTGGGATAGGGGGTCACAAATACTAAGCTCAGCCAAAAACTACTGCTCTATGCCCATCATAAACCTGCTCGAAAGATTTTTCTCTCTTTCCCAGTCTTGGCTTTGTTTGGGAGCTCGAATGATGGCATTCGAGCGATGCTTGGCTTCCTTCCAGTCGCAGCAATGAACACACTCGACAGCCACTTTGCAGAAAATTGCAACGAAAGCAAAGCAGAAATTGGAAGACGTTATCTTCTGTGGTGAGCAAACATTTAGAGCCACTCTGTGCTGGCGATAACTATAGCTTTTGCAGTGCTTCCAGAGGCAAAGGAAAGAGTGAAAGCTAGATTTTATCAGCACTGTTGCAGGGTATTTTCAATGTAATGCAGTAAAAGCTCGTTAATTCGAACTTGGTTAATTCGAACTTTCGGTTAATTCGAACTCACGCCCTTTTCCCGGCACAGCCCTGTATATTTCAAAGGGGAAAACTCCCGATAATTCGAATACAGTCGGTATCCAGAACGGTTAAGTCGAACTATGATCCCACTGGTTTCCGTCGCTCCTCGCAGAAGAGGTCGGCCCAGAGTGATTATGATGAGCTGCAAATCCAAACCAAATTTATAGAGATGCAAAACAACAAAACAGAAAAACAACAGCGTGGCGCACACACTACACTCCTGCAACAGCTTATTTCGCTTCTACAGAGGGCGCCGCACCACCGGCGCCAGTGCTGCGGCGCATGCCATTATTATTTATGAAACGTTATTTACGAAATTGCCTGCCACAAACGTGTAGTAGCGTCTAATTCAGCGATAACGAGTCCAGAGGTGGCTTCTTTGTGTTCTGCCCGCGCAGTGTGGTGCGATTTCCATTCATTCTAGCGCCCGCCCCATAATTCAAACTCCGCTTAATTCGAACAATTTGATGGTCCCCTTCGAGTTCGAATTAACGAACTTTTACAGTACCATCAATGGTGCCGCAACAAGCAGTGGTCAACAGAATTCTTCCAACGTAGAGAACATTTTTCATCTCGCCTACTCTTGTTCACATTGCTAATCTTTAATGTGGTAGTAACTCATCAGCCAAGGTTTCTAGGGATGGCGCAGGGGCTGTTACATTGGTTCACTATTGTGTGCTACGTATCAAGCTTATCAACATGCTTCAAGGTAGTATTTGGCAGTGCAGTATTTTCCTCGTAATAGCATACAGCGAGTTAACAAGTTCCAACCCCTAACTGCTTCTCTCCTAACTAAATGTCAAGTCATACTTGCCCGGACGTTTCTTTTCTTTGCGCAGGCATTTGCTGCAAAAATATCAACACGATGCTGTGAAGGGCAACTTAGAGAAACCATTACTAATGGTTAGTGGGCAAACTTAAAGGCTGGTGTGATGACAAAAAAAAAAAAGAAAAGACGGGGGAAAGGCTTCACACACTTATGAACATGCAATTACACCTTTACAGCAAAAGGTTTTCGAGTTCCACGAGAGAGAACAAACTTTATTCTGCATCGTTTTGGTCAACGACGAGTGCAGACCAGCACTTGGAGGGCGCCAGTGACCTGGGCTGCTTGTTCAGCGAGTCCTCGCTGAACCTGAGTATCCGAGCTGCCTAACGCCGCCTCCCAGTGTTCCATACAAGAGATGAGAGGGATGGATGGACTGATTGTGGGGTTTAACGCGCCGGCAATGAGGCGCACCGTAGTGGAGGGCTCCGGATTACTTTGGACCGCCTGGGGATCTTTAACGTGCGCCGAAATCTCGTACACACGGGCGTTTTTGCTTTTCGCCTCCATCAGAAGAGCGGCTGCTGCGGCCGGGAATCCAACCCGTGCCCTCGTGTTCAGCAACGGAACGCCTTAGCCACCGAGCCACCACAAGAGATAAGCGGGAATCAGTTATGAGGGTATTGCCAAATGATATGAGCAACTGTTTCGTGGGCTCCACAGTCGGGACATTGCGGAGAGGGAAATATAGATGGATAAATTGCGTTTAATCTGGCGCGGACAGTGGAGGGTGTTGGTTTGGAGAAGGCACCAGTATCGTTCTTCCATGATAGAGAGTGACCAATGGGGTGGGAGGGTAGTGCCAGTGAGAGAGGCGGTAGTGGCAAGTGATTTCATGGAAAGTCAGAAAGCTGTCACGGGTTGATTGGGCTCCAGGGAAGGGGTGCGGCTTGGCCCGGCTCAATTGGTTAGCTCTCAAGCTGCAAGGTTAGCCGCTTCCTTTCCTTCTAGCGCCACATAGGCAGGAGTCCAAATCGGCTCCGTGAGGGAGGTGGGAGAATTTTGAAGGAGGACTTTGAGAGCCTGCGGGGAAATATTCCCCTGGGCAAAATTTCGAATTGCCGTTTTTGAATCGGAGATATCAATTGTTGAGGTAGGCCGACGAGTTTGGGCTAGCGCAATAGCCACCTATTCCGCAGTGGCAGGGGAGCGCGTTCAGATAGTGAGCGAGTGGTAAGAGGTGGCTTTTGGATCAGACAGCAATGACTGCGTAGGCATCGTGACGGCTATAACTGGCTGTGTCCACATAGGCGGTGGAATTGCCCATGGGGTATTTGCGGGCTAGGACGTGTGCACGAGGTTCACGGCGTCTAATATTGCGCTCTGGGCATCGGTGGAACTCGGGGGGGACGGGGGCGGTGTCGGGATGTCCTGAATGCCCCCTTAATTTTGGAATTTATACCCCCAAGAAGATAACCCCCCTCAGGTCGTAGAAAAATTCTAGCTGATTTTTTTGTACGTACTCTTGTATTTTTAGCTTTCCAAAATTTTCGTGAATAAAAAGGCTACCATCCTGCTACTGTATCATTTCCATCATCATCATCATAACAATAGAAGCTGGCCACCCCCTCAGACATAACCTGGACCTGCCCCTTGCTCCAGGTGCATATTATGCTGAATTGGTCACACAAGCAGGAGATCGTGCAGCTAAGGAGGAACGTATACTCTGGGGTCAGTAAGAATTGCTACATGAAGCCCGAACAATTCTAGCATGTATGCCAGTAGGGGTGGTAGAATGGCAGGAAAGTTGGCTGAAAGAATGGGCTTCTATGAGCTCTTCAGCTGTGTTTTTAATACCTAGGCATTCCAGTTGGGCAGTAGTAGCACTTTGGGGGACTAAAAGCGCCGTTTTGTACATTTTTTGTATGAGTCAATTGATTTAGAAAGCTCTGTTTTAGTTGGGTTAAGGTACAGGAAGGTGTGTGTGAAGCGACTGAGCACGAAGGCTTGAAGCAGCCGGAGATGCTCGAATTCCGTCATTCCCTTGTTGCGAGCGAATAGTATGGTTGACATGCGAGGCAAGTTGAGAGATACATGTATTGCATATTGGTTCTGTAGCGCTGTATGATCGAACCTGGGACTTCAAGCATAGGGACACATGATACGGCATTATTTTGTATTATTGTTTCCAGTGGAAGGCAGGGAGAATCAAGAGCTCCGACTTACTTGGGAAGCATTCAAGACCGGCCAGTGCTGCTTCTGCTACGACAATGTCTGTCCCTAACTGAAGCACCTCCTCAATTTGTGCATCACTACCTCCGGTGCACCAGAGAGTAATGTCATCAACATAAAGACTGTCTAAGATGTGGAATTTGAGTTAAACGCTTAGGGAGATTAAGGAGAGCCAGATTAAAAAGGAGAGGAGAAAGGACTGCACCTTGAGGGGTACCAAATGAGGGCATGTCAATGGTGTTTGATACCAAGTCACCGACATGAATAACGGCAGTACGGTCAGTAAGGAATTCTTTAATATAAGTGTAAACCCATTGCCTGGGGTTAATCATGGCCAGAGTTTGGAGTATCGCTCGGTGAGAGGCTCTGTCGAAGGCTTTGGTGAGATCTAGTGCTGGAACAGCAGCTGTATCTACCTCGGAAGCTGGGATAATGATCTCATGTTCTGAGTAGCAGAAGCAGATCCTGTGTCGAAGGACCCGGCCTGAAGCCTAGTGTGGTGTGGGGAAGTGCATTGGTTTTGGTGAGATGTCGAACTAAGTGGGCTTGGATGATGTGTTTAAGAACTTTCTCTATGCATGAAGTGAGTGATATGGGCCGGAGATATTCCAATTTCAATGGTTGTCCAGGTTTAGGTATTAAGATTATTTTAGCATGATTGTATTCATGGTAATAAGCTAATGTTTGATTTGTTTCGTCTACCACCCACAGCTTTTTTTCCCCAAGCGCCTTAGTTGACTGTTATTTGTAACAGTGTCCGTGGCGGGAATAACAAAATGCAAATCAATCGGTGCTGAATGTACAATGTGAACTCCAGTGACAGGTCAAGCTTGCATCCAAGGCATCCCGACGCTTACCACAGACCACCTCATTGCAGAGTAAATTTTTGGCACAAAAAGGTGCATTTGGGTCAAAATGATTGTTCTAGAACTTGCGTTTCGATCACATCTAGCTTCTTTGCCAACCCACAGCGAGGATATGGGCCGCAGTTCCGTTTACAAGCAGCACCGACAGGTATTAGGGTTAAAACGCTGCCGTTCAACTTTCTTTTGGGTCACATTCATCCCCGTTGAGCCCATCATAAAGTAGGCTTTCCTTCATTACACCAATGCACGCAGTAAAGCACGCTTTGCGGGTAGTTCACAGATAGGACGACAGCTACCGCTGTAAAAAAAAAAAGGAGTAAAAATGTCGAATCAGGAGACATTGGGCAGGCGTAATGAATGCAAACTGCTCATTTATTGTTCAGTTATTTCAGTCCTGTCGCCTCGCATTATGAGTAGCAGTGAGCGGCAGGAGAGAGATAAAGAGAGCGAGGGGGCACCTAAGGTGCACCCCAAACCCGCCACACACTGACACAGTCCCAGCAACTGCTTTTGCACACTCGCCCAGGGAACACGGAAGTTGACGAGAAAAAGAAGAAAGAATCGGCAAGCGCTTCACGGGCAGCAGAAGGCTTGCGGCCGTCTTCTCCCTCCCTCTCTCCACAGGTCGTCGTCTTGCATTTTTAACCATCAGCCCCGTCGCTGGGAGGGTAAAAAAGTAGCGCTGCATGCATCATGACGATGAGAGACTTGGGATGAAGGAGAGAGAGAGAGAGAGAGAAAGGAGGAAAAGGCTCTCCCGGGCCCCTCCCTCTTTGGTTGCCAAAGTTCGTTTTCCGTTCCGTTTTGCAGTTCCGCTGTGCCAACGGCGGAGGTTATATGGTAACAATGATGATGTGGTAACACTGCCTACAGCTCCAGTGACCTGTCACCGATGGCCTCACTTGCGGTCGGCTGCCAGCTTCTGCCAACCACAAAACTGGGTCATTTAGCGGGCGACGCATTTCTGGGGTCAACGGAAGCAGCCAATGTCGCCGACAATGAAACCTCTCGGATGACGCGGAAATCTTCACTTCTTTGCAACCGCCCATTAGAAATGCACGCGTCTCTCAGTTCAGAAAGCCAGATTTGAAGGCTTGTTCTTGGTTTTGTTACGTCGAAGGTACAAAACCAGTAACTTCCCAAACCTTGAGCTAAATTGTAAGCTCGTTTTTTTTCCCCTATTTTATTAATTAGTTTTGCTCCGACGTAACACGATACCAAAGCCAAAGCTTTCTACTTTGTGTCATATCACGGCAAAAGAACCGAAAAAGACTGTGCTCGCAAGAACTGGCTGTTACTCTGCCTTCGGTGGTTCCATATTTCTCTGCTCAATGTACTTTTGCTAAGAGAAACACATATATAAGATACGAACACACAGTTGCAACAGAACTACACATTCAGCAAAAAAGAAACAAAAAGGAAAAAAGGGAAGTAAAGTCGACATTCTTTCCAGGCAACAGGGATGCAAGACTAAACACGCAAAACAGCTTCAACATACTGGTCACACGAGCACTTTCACTGGCGACGTAGCTAACACCGCAGCATGACATTCTCACCGTAGCTTGATAACGAGGACAACACATTTTTCGTTCTGGCTGCGTTACAAACATTCGGGTTAGATTCCAAGAACATCCGTCGAACGAGCGACACACAAACACTGTTCCAACAAGATTATTTTCTCCAGCCAAGAACCAAACCAATGCAGGCGATGTCTGACAGTCGTGATTTTGTTACACGATTCTCCGCTACGTAGTGAAGACACCAATGCGAAGCAAAGAATTACGCAGCGAAGATGGACAGTAGAGTTGTTCGCGACATCCTGAAAGTGGCTCTAAAGGCAACTCGCAAGTTAGCCTGAGCCGATTGACCACTGTTGATAAGCAACAGTGAAGAATTTCACTGGTGGTAGAAACCGAAAGGGAAAGATTGCACGAGCGGCTTCCACTTTGCACCGTCCCTGTGCAAGCAGTTGCCTCGGATTTTCAACGCAAGCATCTAAATTTTTCGACAGGGCTGCGCCATTTAATGTTTCCATTTGGGAACTTCTGGGTTGTGTCAAACCTCGCCAAAACACGGTGCAGACACAAGCGCACTGACACTGCTCCCCCTCGCATAATTTTGGCTCACACTAACAAACGACCATCGAGTAACGTCATCCACAGTTCAATCTGTGTCCTCTCGGCACAGTTTGGTTTATGACTGCGAGGGTGCCGATCCTGCTGTAATCTCACACAATACTTGATCTATGCAGCAGGTTTCATCAAACACGCGACGTTATCCACTGACAGCTTTCAACGAGCAGGACACAAGAACTCCCCTTTGCAAATTGCACATGCTGTGCGCCAGTTGCGTGCACATTTCACATTTGAAAGTTGGGCCCTGTTACACTAAACATGCACAAGACTTAAGATAATGTGCTGTTTTGGCAAAGTTCCACTGTTATTTCTTAACATGGCCTGAACTTGGGAATTGTCACAAGCTGTTCTCAATCCTGCCATAGCATGGCCATGGTTGTTAATCTTACTAAACAACGTTAGCTGGATAAACTTCCCGTACGCAATTTCGCATGTTCCCGACAAAGCGCCTATGCACGTTAAAGCTGGAATGTACAGAAGGTACGACGTCTAAAGTCCGTAACAGGGTATGGAGAGCTGAAACCGGGCTGATCACATGATGTCTCTTGCAAAGCATGATTAAAGTAGGAAATAATGTTGAGAATTTTGCATCAAATTTGTTTTAAACAATGATGACTTATTTTTCTTTGCTAGTTGCACGTCCAAGAGCTCCACCGAACTCTCGAGTCAGCTTACGCCTTCATTGGTTCCAGGTCAACTTAAATTGAATGCCGAGTTGGAAGTTGAGCAAGAATCGTACAGATGCACTCCTAGGCAGACAACACGTAACTGCTTGCTGCGCTATACCCCAAAAGATTCACCTGCCTCGAAGCACGTTCAAGGGAAGTGGAATTGAACAAAGGTGCGTTGAACAGTGAAAAAACAGTGAAAACGCTTCTCCTCTTTGAATGGTTCCTTGAATGAGCCCTCAAAGGCAGTGCTCTAAAAAAAAATTTAGCAAAGTCGTGCTCAGTTTTCTTATACGTCCGTTGTGTTTGCACGCTAGAAGTGGTCCCTTGACGCCAGGACAAGGGTGGAGCAGCAGGTACTTTCGGGGACACACACGCTCAAAGCTTGGCTTAAAGTGAGAAACACTGCGGGCACATCACCATCACGAGATAACATGGGGAAAAAAAGGGGTATGATGAGGCTAAAGGTCATTCTATCACAGAAAAAGAGGCCTGACATGCATTCAAATGGCTCGATCGAGGTACGAGCTGGAATGTAAGCTTGAAACCGTACCTGAAAAAGAGAAATGCCGGAGTGCCAGCGTGTGGGTTTAACTGTGAGCATAAATCTAAAATCTCCACACTGATCAAAGAAACAGGCATCGCAGCAAGTGAAATGCTTGCAGAAAAAAAAAAAAAAAGAAATCGTACAGCTTATCTAACACAAACAAAATGCGCTGCATCAGTAAATAAACTCTCCTTATCACAAACTAAACGAGCTGGCAAATAATGCGCATTGGGTCGCTGGAAATAACTAGGAAAACGTTCTTTGGCAAGTATCATCTGACAGGGGGCAAATACAGCTTTTTTTTTTTTTGCATGTGTGCGCGACTGTGATACAAGTGGTGTTTTCTCTCTATTCCCAAAAATAAATTTTTTATGTGCACTTTATGGGCCAGTTTTGGCAGTAAGCAGATTGCAACATTGCACCACAGTAAAACTGAAAGACTAGAAGAACTGAGTTGGCCATGCATTATACAGAAATAGAAGCCTGTAACAAAACATGAAAATCTTTGTATTGTTTTTTTTATGCCACTTGAGACATTAGCAGTCAAACAGATGCTGCTACCACCTACACACGAGGGGTTACAGGACTGCCTCATTTTCCCCTGCAACCACGCAATCAACGCATTGAGCTGCACTAACACAGTAGCAACACTAGACCCATAATAAAGTAACACAAACAAATTGGAATACAGTCATGAAATACTAAAGAAATAGTCACATATGCACAGACAGAAAAAAGGTGTCACACAAGCAGGTACTCATTTTCACAATATGATGAAGTGGAACGTACGTTTCAGCGCAAAAACAGACAGGGGCTAGAAAGGACACAACACAAGAGCCCTTTCTAGTCCCTGTCAATTTTTGCGCCGAACTGTACATAATGGAATATCAACTAGGCCAGTCAATTACGTTACGAAATGGAATGGCTTCCCGCTGTCTGTGAAAAGACAACCGACAAAATTCTTGCGACAGCACGAATAATAATACCAGCTGTTCCCCTGTCCTTATGCATTTATCAACTTATCAAAATCATCTCCTCACAAATCGAAAACAGCACTGTGGGTTTTGGTCTGTCCTTCCTTTTTTTGAACCAACCTGCAACGCTTGAATTTTGCCACAGCTTTTTGCAAGAACAAATCCCACGAAGCAGTGCGGGGTTGCGGCACCCCCTACCTTCTTCCATTATTTCCAGAAAAGCAGAATGATGCGGAAGCCAGCAGCGCATTCTTGCTGCTTTAAAATAAAGCGCCTTGAGTGTTGCAGCTGCCCCTATCCTTCGTTCGATTCATGGCTGTAACACATCTCGCGAATGCCCACGGTTACATCGACATTGAGAATCGATCAACGATCAACGACACCGTGGCACTTTCTTAACTATGAAGAACCACCAATCACTTCCACACCACACACAAGCACAAGGGCTAGACAAACGCTGCAACAAAGCCATCCCGACAACAGACTGTAACGACGTCAGCACTAGCTCTTTTAGCAACAAGGTATGCCAGGGGTAGCAGCAACAGCGCGTTTTCGGTTGGGTGCCAAAGTGCCTCGGAAAAGTAGAAGACTGATGCCGCGCACTTAAACGATGCACGCGGTCCTCCAAGTCTAGCTGCTAGTGCCTGCCACAAAGCCTCACTTTCACACCTGACAAAAGTCCACAGCGCACGCAAGCTCTCACAGACCCCGCAAAACAAAAATGCTACAAAAGGAAGAGTTCAGCATAACGGCATCCCATGGTGTAGATAGAGAGCTAAAGGTCTGCCAACCCCTTTTTGAAATGAACACGGATGGAACAAAATACCGCGTCACACTAGCTGGATTTGCACATTGAAACTGCTTGACGAGCAACGTCGCTCGTTGCTAGTTGCGCAACGTAACTGCGAAGTTAAACTGCAACTGCCTGGCCGTGGGGAGTCTCCCCGGCAGCCATTTGGTGCGGAATATAATTCGAACACTCGTTCACCAGCTGTGTTTGTGTACGGATCTTTTGCACTCGACGTCTCTCAGGGCCGCAAACGAAGCAGTCTGACCGGTATTTTTCAAGCACGCCTGTCGCAGGACGGCTATGCCCAGCCACTGTAGACACGCAACACAGCACTAAAATGGAAGCCAAGCTCTAGGGGGGAGGAGTGGGGAGGCGTTCCGTTAAATACGCGGCACAAAACACACCCCTGCGGAAGCAACAGAGCGGTAAAATACTTGAGTAGCACAGAGTGCATCCACTTGGCTATATGCACTGATTATTGGCACCCGTTCTGCGCTGTGGTGGTACGCATTACCACGTCGCGCATGGATTATCAGCCTAAACTCAAAGGGGAAGCATTCGGAATGGAAGAGTTTGTCCTCGATGAAGCCGCTCCCACCCACGCGGTTTGGAAGCTTCGCCGCATTCCGCACCCAGCGTCCGACCCGCCTTCTTCAGAGCACCCGTGTCCCCCACTACAGCTTGAAAGTTTGTGCAGGGGTAGCTACCCGAAACAGATCTTCGTGCCTTTGAGGACTGGAACAAACGTGGCAAAACTGAGGTACGGAGCAATTGTGCTTCTTTTACGAACACCTCCATTTCGAATTCCGCCACCAAGCAGGAGGAGGACAGGGGGTATGCTACGAGCGCCCATTAACACCAACATTGGACAACAATCCGCCTCTCGCCAGGGTGACGCCGCCGCCGCAGTGTGCGAGGTGCTAACATGAGATGATGTAGAAAGATGCTGTACAAGAGGCGCAGATAGCTATGCGCAGGTCGCTAATTCGAGACTACGATGGTCTAGCACCCTTAATGTGTCAGACTAAATGCCCTCCTGTAGAAGAAGAAGAAAACAACAACAACAAAAACGAATTCGCCGCAGGTGACCCATCCTCGGTAGGCGTCCGAATGAAAGTCGACGTTGACGATTCACGTCCGCCTTCTGTCCCCAGTAACTGTTCGTGTCAACAACTGCGCAGTAAGCCTCGCGTCGACGCGAGGGGCCTTCCCATTCGAGCAGTGGCACCGCCGGAGCGCTGTTATGACGACGTCTTTTGTTCGAGGACTCGCGAAAACACAACTTCGGGTGGGTGGCTATGATGATAACGTTGTTCGTCTTTTCGTCAACTGCTGGGTATGGAAGTTCTTACGGCCCTACTTTGCCCTCGCTGACTAAAGTCTAGCTAAGCCGTAACGATAAGATTGCTCGACTGTGGCAAATACTGAACGTCCGAACGCTGCCCTGCCCCCGGCAAGAGCAACCACCCCGGAGTGAGGTCGCAACGCAAAGCTAGCTGGACGCACCCGAAGCGGCAAATACAAGCGCGGAAAATGAAATATTGTTAAAACGGCACATATGCACATGAAAAAAAAATATGGCGCCCGCTTCCTAAACCATCACGCTTTTAGTAGCCTGACCCCCTCCATTGCATTTTCAAACATTTTTTTTCTATCCCAAGAAGCAGCCCTCATGTCACGTGTCAGTGTTAAAGGTTATTTACACTCAGCAAAGACACCCGAGTGAACCACTGCTGTATTTTATCTGATAGGCAAATAATTATGATGCCCCATTACCATACTCAGATTAACTGATTGAAATGCACATTGCTATTCCCCAATAAAATAACTAATAAAGACTGACATTGCGATTTTCCAATGAAAAGAAAGTTTGGTTGGCTTGTCATAAATGCAGCGCGACAGAAGAAGACCTGATTGTTCTAAGTTCTGTTCAGATCGGAGGCCAGTGTATTTCAAAGGAGGCAGTGCTGTACAAACGCATTCTTTTTTGCAATGACCGCACGATGTCTGCGAACTCTGGAGTGACTATATAGGACTTTCGCAGCAAGTCAAAGTGGCTGCCCATACTACAGACCATTCCTCATGGAAACACCCTCAGGGCTGTTTTAGAGAATGCAGTCTCGGCTGGCACCCCCTTAAAAGAATGCATTCTTACACAAATTCCACCACAGTTTTTACATTGTTAGTGAGCGCTGATGCTGGCCTCACTGAAGACAGTCGTTTAATAGTCGTATAACAGAATGCCTGACATCGGGGTAAATAAAACGACGCACACAGCATGCACTACAATGGCCAGTACAACTCAAAGGGGGACACTGAACAAAACCTACAACGTGAGGTTAACAATGCAGCTCTTTTCTCATTTTTCTTGCAATCGGTTCTCCCAATAAAAGCAAGCCTCTGAGCAGCGATTTACAAATGCCTCTCTTCTTTCAGTGCTGACAGTCTAACTGCGAACATGGGAAAAAAACTTCTACACAGAAGAGAGCTACAAAAGTTGCACACAAATTTTCTGCCAGAAGTATAGCCCTCACCCAATTTGCAGTTTCTCGAAACGTAGGGTTGCGCTATCCCCGAGAGATGTAGTCATGGGTGCAAGCCAGCCAGTCTGATCACGTAATTGAGGCCGAGAAGCCGATAAGCTGCTTCTGTTTCACCAAGTGGCAGTGCCCGACCCAACTATGCACAAGTAAGGGACAAAAAATAGAAGTTTCCCAACCACTGAGTCGAGTACGTGTGCCTTGACGTCGACCCAACAACAAAACCAGGCTCTAGGTCGTTGCTCAGTTTTCTCATTTAACTTACTAACAACCTGAGGGCATTGTTTGGCATGAGGCTCAGCGAAAGGTGTAGCTAAAATGAAACCTGAATGCTAATTGCAAGCAATCTACTCATCTGCACTACACGTAG
The DNA here is from genome assembly GCA_013339765.2 of Haemaphysalis longicornis. Taxonomy (NCBI): domain Eukaryota; kingdom Metazoa; phylum Arthropoda; class Arachnida; order Ixodida; family Ixodidae; genus Haemaphysalis; species Haemaphysalis longicornis. Next base: position 116,954,866 of record CM023456.1, on the reverse strand, counting down.
CTAGGTTTTGCTCTATGTCTCATGACCTGTGCTGCGGGAGTACATAAACAAGAAGCGTTGGATGCTTTAGAAAATGGCTACAAAAAAAAACTTGTCAACTCCTTAATTAAACAAGGCCAAAGTTCGAATAGATGGTGACGATGCTCTTCCCGCTGTGCTCTGTCTCAAAACAGTCCGAGATTTCCTGAGAAATTTCTAGTGCAGAAAAACTTCGAGAGCAGAGAAAAATAATGCGAGAAAAGAAAGCTGAAAAGCGTTGGATCCCTCTTCAGCTATCTCTGAAGGCTTCTCGGCAATGGCTAAACAAGATGTGTTGGCATCAACGCATCAAGTGGCCCTCACGAATGGGAACCTCCTCAGCAGAGGAAAAATAAATTCGAAAACTTCCTCTGACTGATCGGAGGATATTTCAGTAAAGGCGGGAACTTAAATTTTCTTTCAGCACATTCCGCTGAAGGTTGGTGAGTCATCAATCATACTTACAACAGTGCAAGACTGTTTGTTTCTTGCTATGCCCAGCAAGGCAAGGTTAAAAAAAAGCAGCATGTAGGCACCCTATGTGCCCAAACTATTGAGCGAGTTTTGTAAACGTGCACAAACGTGGCTGCTGCGGCTCCACGATCCTTGCAAACAAATGCTGCCCTTTTCATGTAGATTACATGTAGATTTCATGCAGATTACAAATCCTTGCACAGAATTGGTGCCTATACTGCTGTCTGCAAAAGCTTGACCGTCAGCGCTTCATCAGCCCTGTTTCAATCTCCTCTGTAGCTTTTCTGGTAGCTCTACAAATGTCCTGCCACCACAGCTATCCGCTTTAGTGCACCGATTTAGCACGTCCCCCAAAACACCGGTCCCAACTCGCATTCATGGCGTACAGGCTGTGTGCAAAGCTTCAGTGGCAGGGCTGCCCAAACAAAAAAGCTAGCTTCGCGTAGGTAACTTGTGCAAACAGATCGCAAGGTTCTTGTAGCCCCCCTGCACCTCTGCGATGCTCTTTCTCGCAGGGCGTGGGAAACTGCGGGAGACTAGACGTGGCGCCCGCGCGAAGGAGAAAGCTCGGCAAAATGTAAACGGCGCGGACCCCCGCACGGCATGTAACAAAGCGGAGCGGGTGGTGCGAGAGGCTGCGGAACTCGGGGGGGGAAGGGGGGGGGGGGATCAGTTGTTGCAGGACCGACTACACAAACACGACCTCACAACGCTACACGGAAAGACCCAACCTCGCGATCACTACGCTACACAACCAATGTATAAAAAGTGTTGAGCAATCGTGGCTATTTTTTTTTTCTCTTCCTCCCCAACGACGACGACACACCCGTCGCGGCAGCACGCACCTTTATCCGCGCAGTGTGTGTGTGTGTATGTGTATGTATATTATATATATATATGTATGTATATAGAGCAGCCGGGTTGTTTGTTATTGTGGTTCTTATTCGCCCCTGAACACTGCGGAGCTGATGTGCAGGTGAGGACCCCGTGAACAAAGGGACCCACGGCAGCAAAGAGAACGGCGCACCAACGCAACGGCTGAAAAGGGATGCCTTGTTTTGTTGCAGTAGTGACAGAGACGGCGTTGGCTTGCCTCGCTAAGCGGTTGACAAGTTTGAGCGCGCAATGCGTAAAAGGTGGCCTCTTGTCCTTCCCGCCAACAAGAACACAAGTTGTGCAATCGCTGCAGGCTAACGTCCGACTAACGTATGCCGCCATCCGGTGCTGTGCTCCAACATAACCGTTGCTCCAACCGCCAACGACAGTGCTGTGAAAGGCAGGCCGAAAGATTGCGACACTTCCACGCGAGCAGTTTTGAGTTGATTAACGAGTGTTATGCGGACACAAAACTGGCAAACTTCCGCGCTGCCTAGAACGAGGATACAAGAGCTTACAAAGAAACACTCCAGGATGCTGTGACATCGGTGTAGCTAACGACAGCTCTAAATATCTGAGAAATGACGAACCCTGCAGCACGTGGAAAGAGAAAAGAAGCTTGCGTGACACCAAACGAAAAAGACCTGTGAAACACAGCGCAAAACCTCGAGCTTGCTCGGGCCCGTTCAAACACCCGACCCACCTCACAATGGTAGGTGTCAACAGTGGAAGAAACAAGAAATATCAGAAACCATCTTTAAAGAACCAAACCTCGCATGTCTGCAGAGAGATCCCGAAAAGACTGGAGCAGCAGCGTGAAGGAATGGCAGCCCAATACGAACGGACGAAAACTGTACGAAAAGCCGTGTCTGCCCACATAATGCAGAATATGGAGGCATCATCCGTACTCGGAAATACGGTGCTGAAGTCTGTTTTGCAGCGCAAGAAAGTGGCTTGCTGGTGCGCAGCACAGCTTCAGTCGTACACGTAAGCGCACTGCCTGACATGTCTCCCCTGCTTTTGGCTACAGCTCACTGATGCGTGCGTGTACAATGTATTTATATATGCATTTATAAATCCTATAAAAAAAGCTTAAAGAAAGAGCACTCATCCCGCTGCAGTGGCTTCGCTGAGGCCCGAAGCTGTCTTTGGTGGCCGGCAGGAACTGCTGAGCATTTGCGCTAGCCGTCAGCGGCTGCTGCGTCGTGTACAGGTCTTGTCCTTACCCCAGTGTTTACCTTTTTTTAAACCTTTTTGTTGTATTTTTCTTTGTTTCTATGTATAGTATGTACAGAGAATGCGAGTCGACCCTTGGACTGAGGAAGACAGAGCGGGAGTGTTTCTTTTCGTCAGCGCGCCGTGCGTCTCCTGCAGCCGGTCACCAGCCCGGCCAGTGGGGCAAGTGGAAATTGGCTGACACCAGTGGATGGCAATGCAGCGAGAGTGTTACACCGGAGGCATCTCGATGGCGCGCAGCAGCGCTGCTCTGCTCCAGTTCCTCCCAGTGTTCCTCACATCCGCCCATCCCCGACCCCAGGTTCTGTGCTTTGAAGTCTGCTTCCCGCCGCAGTTCACTCCTATTAGACGAAAAGGCAACCCTCGGCCCGCACTTCAAAGGAGGAAGAAGCGATGTCGTGAACGTAAATTCCCTCTCAGCACCTTCTTCCGAGCGTGCCGAATATTCTTGCGCACAAGCGCGAGAAAGTTTTGGAGCGGGTCGTCAACTGTGCTTTTCCACTCGAAGCATCGCGCCTCAACGTAAGGGGCCTTTGTGCAAAGATAATGACAAGACTATATATATATCTACATACATGTCTACGTATTTACCTACCTCGACATTATGCGGTGAATAAAAGCGCGTGTTCATCTTTTTCTCGCTTGCGTTAGAATTCCCCTCGCTTCCATTATAGAAATTCCCTCACCAGCTTCCACTACAGTCGTGCAGTTCTCACTGAACAACGTGGAACACTGGTCCTGCCAATTCGTGTCAAGTAGTGTTCCAAAATGATGGCTCATCAATCTCAAAAGGTACCATGGCTGTGTTTCTGAGAACAAGTGGGGAAACAGAAACCCACGAAAAAAAAAAAAAGCGAAGCTAGAAAAGTCGCTGTTCCACGCCACCACACTCGAGAAACAAGTAGTGAGCAAAACGTGCCGCTGCCTTACTTCACTAAATTTCCGATTGCGTTAGATGCGAGTTTGCGTGTTGTTCACTGCGTGCATTCTCCTCATGGAGCATATTTTCCACCTTGCAGTTGCCTGTCGGCAAAGAAAGAGTTCCCCTTCCAGACCAGTATTGCGTAAGCTTGTAGAAAAACAGACACCTCGCGCTAGTCTGCGTGATGTATCGCGAGCGCCCCAATGGCTGTACATGTCACGAGACCAACCGCAACACTGCGGAGTACAAAGAAACATTCGTGGCACAGGCAGAAAAGAACGAGCGGCGCCTGCTCACTGCGTAACAGCACCCGCAAGGTCGACAAACGGCAGCCTCTTCGTCTGGCCGCGCGCAGAAGACGAGACGAAGCCGACGCCATGCCGGATGTCTGGCTGCCCCGATGTAGTGGTGTCGCTCGACAGCGACGCGACAGTTTGCAGCTAGCCCGCAGCGGCAAACTGGTCTACGCACTACACATGTCAGGCTCAAGGGTAGTGTTTCGGCGAACACGACGATGTACCGACGCCACGAAAGGGAAGCATCTTCCCCTCGGAGCCCAGCATCCTCTCTCTTCGTGTCCGCGTGTGCCGGCTGCGAAACGCGGACCGAGGCCGTTCTTCGCGGGTGTCGCGACCTGGGCTCTCGTTTGTGCTTTCTTCTTCTTCCTCGGCGCGTGGCGACGTCGAGGAACCCGGGGGGGGACTTCACGTGTACTTGGAGACGGCATCGCTCCTCGCTTCCTCTGGCAGCACGTGGAACAGGACCGAGATGAGGAGGCGGCGGATGGCCGACAGCTCGCCCTTGATCTCCTGCAGCTCTCGGCTCTGGCTGCGGCCCAGCGCGGCCAGGCAGCCCTCGAGGCCCGCCAGCCGCGAGGCCACCGAGCCCAGCGTGCTGGTCGCCGGCGCCGCGTGCTCAGCTGCGCGCGGCAGCGTGTGCGACCCGCCGGGGGTGCCGCCATGGGCGTGCGAGGTGCGCCGCCGTCCTTGCGCCCACCGTCCGGGACCCCGGAGCCCTTCTTGAAGAACTCCTCGTGGAATCCGAGCCGGCCCAGGTCCCCGTCGAGCTCCTCGAAGTTGCGGCCCACCAGCAGCTCGGAGGAGGAGAGGCCGCCGCCGGACAGCAGGCTCGACAGGTCCAGCAGGTCGTTGGCTGCGGGCGGGTCGGCACTGCGGCCGGCCTCGTGGAAGTGCAGCAGGCTCGTCAGGTCCTCCACGAGGGGGGTCGGGTCCTGCGAAGGTGAGGGGCGCACGCTCAAGCCACAGAGAGCTCGCATTGTCGAGGAAACAAGCAATCAGTCATTGGATGAGTGTTTGTGACATGCTGGCCTTGCGCGTGAGTGACAAGACTGCTCCAAAATTACGCCACTTCAGCCATAGACTTTCATACTAATATACACTACAGTCGTACAGTCGAAACCGACCATATCATACCTGTTTACATTGAATTGTCCTGTATATTGAACTATTTCTGGGCACGATATATTTACAATGAGGATATATAGCAAAAATTGCACTTGTATCGAACAAAAATATCAACGACTCCCACTGTATCGAATGACAAATGCCACAGAAGTGGCCCCCCTCCACCACGTTGGCTTTTCCTTGCGGTGGAAGAAAAATTCCGCCGGTACATCCTGAGAGTGGTTTAGCCCGGCCGGTCATGAGAAGCAGGCAGCTCTTCCCCTTGCTCTCCCTATCCGTTTCTCATTCTCTCACTCTATCGACATCCACGCAAAAAAAATCTAGTGCCCTTCCACCCTGTGAAGCAGGATGACCAGCGAAGCTGTCGTGCGTAATGTGACGGTCGTCTTGGCGGATAATTGTCATATTATTTGTTTCGGGACACTTTATACAACACAAAAGCTAGAGCCGTTTTCTAAAATCATACTCCCTCCATAGATGGCCATGCTTCACTGTAGAACAGGCAATATGGGAAAGTCAGCTTACAAAGACCAAGCTTACACTGATGATGATGATCGATGATGATTTCAATTGGTTTCCCCTTTGTAGCGGGGTGATGACATGTCATCTTACCAAAGGGCTAATATACCCATGTTTTACACTCTTGGTTTAATACTAGCGCTGCTTAGGGCAGGCACAAAAAGCTTATTAGGCACAAAATACTTTTTTTTTCTGTTACAGGTGGTGACTGTCCTAAGCAATAGAAATGAAGCCAAATAAGGTTGGCTTCACCTGTCAGCACAAATTCATTGCTGGGAAGGCATATTTTCAGGGGCAACATAAGCCGCCTTATATCAAAATATGAAGCCCCCTAGAACCCGGTTTGTATTAACACGAAAGTGTTTTACTCCCGGGTACACGAAGATTTCACTGATGTCATATCCGTCACGGAAGTGACGCCAGTACAACGAAGCAAACGGCCTGTGCCACATTAGTTATGCTGATCAATTCCTTGCACATCATTCACTCGTGAAAGTGTCCCCAACTGGTGTTCAAACACTGCAATGGTTCAACATGTTCTTCTCCCCACCCCATTTTTCTGCTGCAGGACTATATTGCTGCCAGTCCAGCCCACAAAGTGTGCTCAACGCATCCTTGATAGGGAAGAAAGGTGCAAGGCCTTTGCATATACAGGAACGGTGCCTTCTATTCACTCTCGTAAGATAAGAAAAAAATTAAACCCAGTTCTACCCAGCGTGAAATCTGCTAAAACAGTGCAGCTGTGGTTCTCTTGTGCTGGCTCGAACGTCAATGGACTCGCCTGAGAATGGCAGCGGCGCCGCTGTGCAAATTCTATGGTCCACGCAAAGAAATCGGCAGCTAAACGTCACCAATGGGAGGCTCCCTCCCTCTCCTAGAAGGAGAGGTTTCTCCCTCTCCTAGAAGGAGAGGGAGAAACCTGCCCCTTCAAGACCACTGCGCCCTCTATCGGTGGGTCTGGGAACACGCTTCTACCCCTGTGTGACGCACGACCTACAGGAGACGGACGCAAACGAATTCTGGTGTCGGGGGCGTGGCACGCCACGGGGCAAGCCACAGGGAAAGCCCGCCTAAGTCGGAGAGGAACACTTCCAGCTGCCATGGCGGCTTCCATGGCGACAAGCGATTGTAGCAACTGATCTTTCTCTAGTGTGCGTTAGTACGACGCTCTACGCCTTCTCGCACTGCGCAAGCAGACTTTGGGGGAGGGGTTGAGCGCGCACCGAGCGCCTTGCCTGTGCCCGGTGGGCGAGGTGGCTCTCGCTGGTGGCTGAAGAGGAGGGCCGTGGCGGGGGTGGCGCGGTGGCCTGCAGGTGGCTCTTGAGGTCCCCCAGCAGCCCCCGAGGCCAGGTCATGGTGGCTGCAGGGTCGCACCGGTTCAGCTCCCCAGCACCGGCAAGAAGGTGGCTGGAACTAGCCGTGGACGCCGGGCCCTGATGAGGGGGTGCCCCCCGGCTGTACCTGCAAGGCAACACCGACCATTCAGCTGATTACTAGCAAAAGTTCCTGCAAACATTTATTTTACATTTGCATGTTCCTGCTACCTCAGTGTCTGTTGCAGAAGTGCAGCTTTGACAAGCTGCACTAATTTTGTTTTTTAATTTTAGTAATTTTTGATGTCCCAAATATTAGTGCGGGAAAGTGAATGTAGGGGGCGATACCTGTTTTCACACACTTGGCAGTTTTTGCGTTAATTAGATACCAGTACTGCTGCAAGTGGTATGTTCACGTTCACAACGCTCCCATCCACTGATACAGACCAACCTGCGCAATTCAGCGTCATTTTAATGGCCACTATTCTGCATCCAAAGAAGGCCAAGAATGCCACAGACTCATTTGGTGCACATATACGGAACATGGGGAAACACCAACTGAGGAGAGGCTGCAAAGAGCAAACAGAAATTAACATGTGCATAAAGAAAAAGAGAAAAAAAAAAACAAGATGTGGGTGCCAATGGGAGTCAAACCAAGAAGGAGCCAAACAGAGTTCCGTGCAACGACAACAAACCAAAACAAACTTCAAGCAGCACAACTGAACAAGACCTTGTGCACGACCAAATGGAGGATCCAGCGATGCTGAAAGCAGGCTTGCCAAATACACTCGAATGAGGAAACGATAAATACAGGGAGGGAGGAAACAAATCTGAGACAGAAAACGAGCGTGGAACGGTAGAGAGCCCCGAGAGCAGTACCTTTCTGCTGCCAGATTTTCCCGTCGGTAGGAATCTCTCCTTCTGCAATGGAACAAGGCAGCATGTTTTGGAAACAGGAACTAGGGACCGTCATCGCGGATGCCTACTTGGAAGCGGCAAGCCCCCCGTTAAGTATTGATGTGCAGTGGTCCCGTCTTACTAGCGCAGAAATAGTGTTGCGGTCACGCTGTTGTTCACCAGACAGCAAGGAAGTACCAGTTATACCCAAGGATTGGACAGGCCCGTACCACCTCTTGACCATGAAGGAGATCCCTTACGCGTTATTTGGCACTCGTTTCGTGTATGTTTGGAAGAGACCAGTCATGCGATGAGCACGAAGTAAGGCAAGAGGGGTGAAGATACGATCTTTCCAAAGGCAGCCGCATAACGTCCAGCTCTCGGCCTTGGTTAATAAGCGAGCAGTAACTGTCGCGGAAGAAGAAAGTGCGTAGCCGCCGCAATTGGCATTTCAGTGCGCAGCCCCAAATGGAATTGCGGCCGCTATCATTTCGTCTATCAGGTGCCGCTGCCCCGCTGTCACAGCTGCCAAGCTATGTAGTCAGCATTGGTTTTCATTGTGACAGCATCTGGTGTCTCGCCCATGCCCGCCACAATAGGCCGTTTCGTCATCTTTATATATTCTTGTACCGTGGTAACAGATCACGACAGCCGAGAAAAGTCACGTTACGGGCCAAGTTCTTGATATTTGAGGCCATATTCATGACATCCAAATGCTGGCAGAGAAGTCGAGGGGTTCCTGAAGAATTGAGAACACCTGGCAGGTTCAACGGCTAACATCGCCATTGCTGTCGAACAACAACATCCTCCATAAATAAGAATGACAGCAAGTGCCAGTGGCTGACAACAAGCAGAATAGCCTCAGTAAGCCAGGCTGGGAGCATGAGCTCTTCGAAGGGGAAAGTGAAGACAAAATACAACTTTGGTCCACTGAAGAGACCGCTTTGCCCCCGTAACCACGATAGCAATTTCAGTGCAGACTTCAAACAAGTAACTGAAATGCAAAGAAAACAGATGTAGCGGCCATTTTCCAGCAGACACTCTCCGCCGATTTTCCTACGACGTCAGAGAATTTTGTGCGTACGACTGGCGGCCAGCGAGCAAAGTTACCGCCAAGAAACATGACAGGGCAATCATAGTAGGGCTCCTAGTTCCGCTGTTCGTTTTGCTGAATGCTAACGTGTGGCTAGCCCGCCAATAATTATGCTTTTAGAGTAAACTCATAACACACTGACTGATTGATTGTAGGGTTTAACGTGCCGATGCAGCGCAGGCGATGAGGCGCGCGTAGTGGAGGGCTCCGGATCAATTTTGACCACCTGCGGGGATCTTGCGCCAAAATCTCGCCCACACGGCCATTTTTGCTTTTCGCCTCCATTAGAAAAGCAGCCGCCGCAGCCGGGAATCGAACCCACAAAAATCATAATACATCACTCCTGCTCATATTACGCCACTGCAGCGCAAAATTTGAAAGTTTCTCAATATCTCGCATTTTTTTTGGTTGTGGGTCTTCGATCAAAAACTTTATTTTTACAGTTATGATGATAAAAATTAGAGGACACATGCAGTTTTTCATACTGATTGTAGATATAAAATTTGTTTTTGTGTAACATGACTATATTTAAATTTATTTGGATTTTTATGTTTGATTTTTTGACAGCTTTTGTAAAAATACTGCTGGAGTGATGCAGCCGAACAAGGTACCAGTGAACTATACACAGATAAAAAAGTGCAATAAGACTAACAGTATCATTCTATCTGGTCTGGAGCAGAGGTTATGACCGTTTGAAGTTTGCGCTTGGAAGGCAAAACTGGTTTTTTTGGTTCCCCCCTTCCAAGCCGAAACTTCAAACAGTCGTAACTTGGTACCTTGTTCAGCTGCATCACTCTAGCAGTATTTTTACAAAAGCTGTCAAAAAATCAAACATAAACATCCGAATAAATTTGAATGTAGTCCTTTTACACAAAGACAAATTTCATATCTACAAACAGAATGAAAAACTACACATGTCCTCCAATTTTTATCATCACAACTGTAAAAATAAACATTTTTGGCTTAAGGCCAGTGTGCCCCCGTTCCCCCTTTAAGGACCGTCTTTCGTGGCTGTGATGGAGCTGAGTGAACTCTCAAATTGAACAAAGTTGTACTTCGTCTTGGTGACCCCCTCTAAAGTTAGCTAAAAGCCTATTAGGGAGACATCCACCCCGCCACGAGAGAGGCGATTCGAGAGAAGCTTTCTCAGTCGGCACCTGGCGACGGGGTCGGAGACGGCCGAGTCGAGCGAGGCGGAGGACTTGGCGGCGGCCTGCCCCAGCAGGCTCTGCAGGGTGCAGTGTCCCGCGGTGCCCCCGTGGTGTGAGGCGGCGTGGCCCGAGAGCGGGATGCCCTGCAGCACCACCTCGTACTCGACGAACTCGGAGCGCGGGAGGGAGAGCACCTGGCGCTCCTCCTCGGGCAGCTTGGCCATCATCAGCAGGGCCTCCTGGTTGTGGATCGTCACCCCCTTGGGCCGCTCCTCCTTGGGAAGGTTCTGCAAGGTGCCGTCCCGGCAAGTGCTAAAGGGAACGCTGCAGCCACCAAGCACGACCGTTCCTCAACCTTATCACGAGCAACGTTCCACTGACTAGTCACTCTCGCACGAGGGTCGCACTCCCACCCATCGTTCCGCTCCTCACACAGGTCTTCTGGTTTCTGGACAGGGCCACGATGCGAGTGCGTCGTGACATCTTTGTGCATGTGCCAATTTTCACTCAGACCCAGGTCTACAAGGAGTGTCTAAAATGTTCAGTGAAAGTTTAAGGTTTTTCAGTGAGGCTAAGGTCGCTTTCTAGCCAAGGCAGAAGCCGCCGCTGGCGCGCACAATTGCGGATGCAGGCGTGAAACGTATGCGCAAGGCTCATAAAGGCCCATAAATCCTATTCTGCGCACTTGCTGGAACAATGGAACCCAGCAAGCATGAGCGAACTCGAACAAAGGGCAAAGTGGCAGCACGCGGCGGCGGCGACGCCATTCGCAGCTGATGCGCACGAAGTAAGACAAGAGGGGTGAAGGAACGATCTTTCCAAAGGCAGCCGCATAACGTCCAGCTCTCGGCCTTGGTTAATAAGCGGCTAACTGTCGCGGAAGAAGAAAGTGCGTAGCCGCCGCGATTGGCATTTCAGTGCGCAGCCCCAAATGGAATTGCGGCCGCTATCATTTCGTCTATCAGGTGCCGCTCTCCTCCGCTGTCACAGCTGCCAAGCTACGTAGTCTGCATTGGTTTTCGTTGTGACAGCATCTGGTGTCTCGCCCATGCCCGCCACAATAGGCCGTTTTCGTCATCTTATATATTCTTGTACCGTGGTAACAGATCACGACAGCCGAGAAAAGTCACGTTACGGGCCAAGTTCTTGATATTTGAGGCCATATTCATGACATCCAATGCTGGCAGAGAAGTCGAGGGGTTCCTGAAGAATTGAGAACCACCCTGGGCAGGTTCAACAGCTAACCATCGTCATTGCTGTCGAACAACAACATCCTCCACTAAATAAGAATGACAGCAAGTGCCAGTGGCTGACAACAAGCAGAATAGCCTCAGTAAGCCAGGCTGGGAGCATGAGCATCTTCGAAGGGAGAAAGTGAAGACAAAATACAACTTGGTCCACTGAAGAGACTACTTTGCCCCCGTAAACCCGATAGCAATTTCAGTGCAGACTTCAAACAAGTAACTGAAATGCAAAAGAAACAGATTGTAGCGGCCATTTTCCAGCAGACACTCTCCGCCGATTTTCCTACGACGTCAGAGAATCTTGTTCGTACGACTGGCGGCCAGCGAGCAAAGTCACCGCCAAGAAACATGACAGGGCAATCATAGTAGGGCTCCTAGTTCCGCTGTTCGTTTTGCTGAATGCTAACGTGTGGCTAGCCCGCCAATAATTATGCTTTTAGAGTAAACTCATAACACACTGATTGATTGATTGTAGGGTTTAACGTGCCGATGCAGCGCAGGCGATGAGGCGCGCCGTAGTGGAGGGCTCCGGATCAATTTTGACCACCTGGGGATCTTGCGCCAAAATCTCGCCACACGGCCATTTTTGCTTTTCGCCTCCATCAGAAAAGCAGCCGCCGCGGCCGGGAATCGAAACCCGCAAATCATAATACATCACTCCTGCCCATATTACGTCACTGCAGCGCAAAATTTGAAAGTTTCTCAATATCTCGCATTTTTTTGGTTGTGGGTCTTCGATCAAAACTTTATTTTTCAGTTATGATGATAAAATTTAGAGGACACATGCAGTTTTTCATACTGATTGTAGATATAAAATTGTTTTGTGTACATGACTATATTTAAATTTATTTGGATTTTTATGTTTGATTTTTGACAGCTTTTGTAAAATACTGCTGGAGTGAACAGCCGAACAGGTACCAGTGAACTATACACAGATAAAAAAGTGCAATAAGACTAACGTATCATTCTATCTGGTCTGGAGCAGAGGTTATGACCGTTTGAAGTTTGGCTTGGAAGGCAAAACTGGTTTTTTTGGTTCCCCCTTCCAAGCCGAAACTTCAAACGGTCGTAACTTGGTACCTTGTTCGGCTGCATCACTCTAGCAGTATTTTTACAAAAGCTGTCAAAAAATCAAACATAAACATCCGAATAAATTTGAATGTAGTCCTTTTACACAAAGACAAATTTCATATCTACAAACAGAATGAAAAACTACATATGTCCTCCAATTTTATCACAACTGTAAAAATAAACATTTTGGCTTAAGGCCAGTGTGCCCCCGTTCCCCTTTAAGGACCGTCTTTCGTGGCTGTGATGGAGCTGAGTGAACTCTCAAATTGAACAAAGTTGTACTTCGTCTTGGTGACCCCCTCTAAAGTTAGCTAAAAGCCTATAGGGAGACATCCACCCCGCCACGAGAGAGGCGATTCGAGAGAAGCTTTCTCAGTCAGGCACCTGGCGACGGGGTCGGAGACGGCCGAAGTCGAGCGAGGCGGAGGACTTGGCGGCGGCCTGCCCCAGCAGGCTCTGCAGGGTGCAGTGTCCCGCGGTGCCCCCGTGGTGTGAGGCGGCGTGGCCCGAGAGCGGGATGCCCTGCAGCACCACCTCGTACTCGACGAACTCGGAGCGCGGGAGGGAGAGCACCTGGCGCTCCTCCTCGGGCAGCTTGGCCATCATCAGCAGGGCCTCCTGGTTGTGGATCGTCACCCCCTTGGGCCGCTCCTCCTTGGGAAGGTTCTGCAAGGTACCGCCCCGGCAAGTGCTAAAGGGAACGCTGCAGCCACCAAGCACGACCGTTCCTCAACCTTATCACGAGCAACGTTCCACTGACTAGTCACTCTCGCACAAGGGTCACACTCCCACCCATTGTTCTGCTCCTCACACAGGTCTTCTGGTTTGTGGACAGGGCCACGATGCGGATGCAGCGCGGCATCTGTGTGCATGTGCCAATTTTCACTCAGACCCAGGTCTACAAGAAGTGTCTGAATATTCAGTGAAAGGTTAAGGTTTTTCAGTGAGGTTAAGGTCGCTTTCTAACCGAGGCAGACGCCGCCGCCAGCACGCAATTGCGGACACGAGCATGAAAAAAACACAGGTGCAAGGCTCATAAAGACCCACAAATGCTTTATCGTGCACTTGCTCGAACGATGGAACCCAACAAGCATGAACGAACTCGAACAAACGGCAAAGTGGTGGCATGCGGCGGCAGCGGCGCCATTCGCAGCTGTAGGCAAGGAGTTTGTAGGCAAGGGGCGCACTCACGCACTCCGCGGTTCGCTGCATCGGCAGCATTGGGCGGCCCGTGACGCCGTTAGTGTTTCATTGAGACCCCTTTTCGGCGCTTGCGTCTCCCAAAATCTACTTCTACAACCAAAATTTCGTGCCTAGTTCTCCATAAAACTTCGTTACATTGAAATTTCAGCAAATGGGACTTTGTTACACAGAGCGTGAAATACACGGTGTGCATACACGTGAAATTACAAAAAATTGCGTGGTTCATTACATCAAGGGTTTCGTTACATTGAAGTTCGTTAAATCAAGGTTTCACTGTAGCACCCACTTCCTTCATTGCACGACTCAATAAAACGATCTCGGTATATTAACAATCAAACATGAAAGGGTGTGCCATCTGGTGCTGAACATTGTTCTTGCTCTCGCAAACAAAGAAAATATTAATTATTAATTCGAACATGTCGGACGCTTGTTCTTGATCAGATTCTTTGATTTCCATAAAGGAAACTGTATTCTTCCACAAGCTCTACCTTTTCACAGGCAAAACTGGTGAGCTCATTTACCCCAGAGTTATCCGAGAAATGCTCCGAAAGAGTGAGCGGAAGAGAGGGAGAGAGAGAGACTCACAATGTCGTGCAGCTTCTCCAGCTGCTCATCAATGATGCTGTACACGTAGAGCGTGTGGCAGCTGTTGCTGCCCACCACGATGAGGCTTGACGAGGGCTGCACAGCAGAGAAGAGGAGAGGAGAGAGATCCGTCTCAGCAGGGGACACACCACACAAGGGAAATGAAGTGCGTTTCCTAACACACTGCGGTTTTAAAGCAAAGCTTTCCACCTCTTCAAGCCAATGGTTTCTGCGTGGCGTGCGCGACAAGGAACTCGCGGTTGAGGAGGGGGAAAGCGCTTTTCACTCATGAAGCAGAGTGTAGATAACACGGCGAGTGGGCGCTATGGCAAAGATACGTTAAGGATTGGTTTACAGGGCAGGACAACAAAATGTACAGACCACATACAGACATCTGGCCACTAGAAAAATGCTACCTTTTGCGCACTGCTTGCCCCGATTGGGACTCCGTTTTCTAAATTGGTGAATACCAATTCGGTTGTGTTTTAAGAGGCATTACAAAATGCGGAAGGAGCAAGTGGTCCTGATAAATAGCAATTATAAAAGTCCTGATAAATAGCAATTATAAAAGTTCCTTCAGCTTTCTCGCAATTCTCAAACTTACTAAACTGGTTTAAATCGATATAAATGCGAATCACTAAGCTCACATGCCGAATTGTTTCGGTGTCTGTGCTTGTGTTGCGCGGTGGTGTAGCCCTGAGCTAGCACATCAGGATGGCTAGGTTCCACTGTGCCACCCTTTGAAAGACACTCCTCTCCATTTTCATTCTGCCGACACACAGCCGGGCTACGGCGGCGGCGTTCACTGCTCTAGTTCGGGCGTGGCTGACGCTGCTGCGTTCAAGACGCCGCCCCCGCGAATAATAGTAACGACTGGCAGAATCTCTGGTTTCACTTTTTGCAGAGCCACATGCGTGAATTTAAGTGACGTCGCATGGGCAATTGTTGTGGGTGTCGTTTAAAGCTTTGCTTTACAACCACCTTCACAGTGTGGATTGGAGCCATTTTTTTTTTGCCTTTTGGGGATTCCTCGGAGTTTGCAGCCTTTTTCAGAAAAAGATAACCAACTAACATCTGCATCCCATTGGTTCCTCCATTTTTTTTTTATCCTGTCGCTGAGCATAGCACTACTAATCACAAGTCAGAACTAGTGGTGCACTCTTTCAGCAGCTGAGGATTTGAAAAAACCTCGTCCGGTCTGGTATTAAACGCAGAAGGGTGAAACTGAAGCCACTGCCAAAGCCTTGAGGGAAATTTTATCTTTCAGGACCACTTACAGGCCCCCTGATGCACTCAGGAACACAGGAGGAGTTCATCGCTTAAATGCATGCAGATTTGTACGCCGATTTCTGCAAGTTCAGTTTCGGTTCATCATTCCTGATGTCTGCATGGTAGACATGCCCTCCACGCAGACATCTCCATAACAGCGTGACAGTAAGAGCGTGTGGGCTGACATCTCGACGAGAGTGCGACAGCATGCTGGGAAGCACCAAGGTATCGCCCTTTGCCTCGCATAACTACCACACAGGGTGAAGCCAGGAAGAGAGAGACGGAGCAGGCGAGTGTAACACACACCTCGACGGCGAGTAGGTCGGGAGAGAGGATGCCGTAGAGTTCATCCCAGCTCCGCACTTCGGGCTTGTCCGTGTCGGGGTTCCACTGGAGCAGGAACAGCTGCGAGCTGCCCTCCAGCGGGCCCTCGGTGGCGGCGTGGATGTTGAGCAGGGTCTCCAGCGGCCCCCGGTTCTGGTCCATGAGGTAGCGCTCCGACCGGCTGCGCACCACCATGCTGTCCAGGGGAAGCTCCACCGTGCACACGTACCGGTCTCCGTCCAGGCCCTCGATGCAGCACACCCTGCACGTCATGGGCCGCTCTATCACAAGGCTGCTCTTTCGCTGCTGCCCGGCTTCTGTCAAGCTGGCCAAAGAAGCAGTCTGTTCAGGTGGAAACACAGTTTTGGGGCCTACGTTTCATTTTCTTTTTTCTTTTTTTTGTATACATACAAGCTGACTGCAATCGGCGATGATAGAAGGCAGCTAAATGTTGCCAAATCACTGCAATATTTTTTTTTGCAGGTTTCGCAACAAACGATGGGAATTAGGCTGTGATGGAAAAGAAATTTATATACAGTAATACCTCGTTAACTCGAAACTTGCATATCTCGAAAAATCGGCTAAGTCGAAATTTTCCGCGGCACCAAATTATTTCCTATACGTCCCATATATTTGTTGCCCTTTATTTCAAAGTATTTTTCGGCCAAGCTGCGGATATCTCGAAATCTTGCCTGAGAGTGGAACGAAAATTCACCGCCGCGGACCACTGAATTTGAATTTGACCGTTTAATTTTACCAGTTGACATATTCACAGATTGTAAAACTCTGCCAAAGGGGATAAAGCTTACCGATAACGGTGCCACTGAAAGCGAGTGCCTTTCATGAGTACGCGCTATGGAGAGATGTGTCCATGACAGGAGAATTGGACGCCGAAACGTTGAAATGGCCACAAAGGAGGGATGGCGAAGACGGGGCGACAACGACGAACCTCTCGAGAGGGCACATCTGCCGAAACGAGAATTTGCTGCGCTTGCTGCGAAATAAGGTTGAGTGCAGCGGGGGGAAGATCGGCTCATGCAATGCGTCAAGCAGCTAGAGGACTCCTTACTAGCCCGAGTGCGACCGCAAAGCAGACCAGCATACGAGTTCTTTTCTGCTAGTAAAATTGCAGTCCACAAAACCCAGCCTGAACGTCTCGTATGTTTTTTTTTCTTTCAAACCTTTAGAAAGCAAGATTGGAAGCTGCTGTTGAAGAACTGGTAAGTAGCAGTGCCTTTTTTGCAAAGAACTCGATTTTTCGTGGCTATTCGTGCAACTTTGCTTATCTCGAAAATCCTTACTCAAATATTTTCTGGTTTTTACTACTTCAAGTTAACGAGGTATTACAGTATTTGTTCAAATATCAAAATTGCAGCTCCGGATTGAATTGAACCGTATGAATACAATTATCTTTGCTTTCACATGTATAAGGCTTCTAACATACTTGAGAAACAAGATAAGCAATTTGGGGTCAATGTGTTACACACCTGTGTGCTTGTGTACCTGTGCTTAATTTAACACAAAAATTGTATAAAAATATAGGATTACGACACGATGGCAACAGTGAAATGCAAATTTCCTCACATTTTTTTCTTTTTTTAGATAGAGTGGACTGCGATCCCTTCAGATAGTGAAAAGGGGCACTCGCTAGACATGGTAGTGGCTGGTACAGGCCAGTACTTCGTTGCAAGCATACCAACAGACAGAGGCCTTGGTGTCCCACTGATGCCATAATGAATAATTTACTCTTTAGGAGCCTAAACAGTGCATCCCTTTGCAACAACTTTGAGCCAAGAAATGCTACCACTTAAAGACATCTCAATATTTGCCTGTATTGCACGTGAACAAGGGACAAAATATTAAACGCAGTTCTACCCTGCGTAAAATCTGCCGAAACAGTGGAGCTGCGGTTCTCTTGTGTCGACTCAAACATGAACAGGCGCTCGCCGGAGAATGGCAACGTCGTTGCCACGCAAATTGTATGGTTCGCGCAAGGGAATCGGCAGCTAAACATCAGTGGTGGGAAGCTTCCTCCCCTTGTGGGAGTGAAGGGAACCTGCCCCTGCGAGACCACTGCGCCCTCTATCGGTAGGTCTGAGAACTGGTTTCTGCAAGGCCGCCTGCGTGACGCAGGACCTACAGCAGACTTACAAAAAGACTTACGAAAAGTTCACCAACCAGCACTAGTCGAAGAACTCTCGAATTTTAGACACATGGCAATTAGACAGTTTTTGTTCTTGACTACAACAGAACAATTCCATGATGATGCACACCTTCTTATATTGCCTATCTTGAAAGTTTCCCCTATTTATTACAAGAAGATTGTCAATAACGAAACATGCAATCACATGACTCATTCCTGCCTCAAATGTCAGCAAGAACGCCAGTATGCAAGCAAATGTTGTTTGAACTTGCCTTTCCAGTCCAAGAATGACTTCCATCTCAGTCTGCTCGATGTCGGAACACGGTATACTGTAAAACTGCAACCAGAAAGAAGACCCCAGGTCAGAACCAAGACTGCGGCAGTCAGCCTTTTTTTTTTTTGTACGAATTCAACAGGAAATGCATTTGGGTGTGTTAACAAAGTCCCCGATAGTGATCTATGCCCCAAGCGTCCAAACAAAGTTATCTGCACGAAATACCGTATTTTCACGATTATAACATGCTCGATTGTAATGCGCAGGTAATCATACTCATGAAGATTTTAAAAAACAATTCAATGCCGATTATACCACATACATGTACACAACATTACACCTCACACCTGGCAGAAGACATTTTTCTTTATGCATGCAACTGTGGTGGTGAAAATCCCCTGCGTTTCATAAACTTCCTTAGCAAGCTTCTGCTGCCCTGAAAAATATAGTGGGGAATACCGATAGGTTCTCCTATTGGAATCACATTGACCTTTTTAATTTCAGACATTACGGGCCGTTGGTTCCTTCGTCCCGCCTTTATTGATTCCTCTGGGAGTCTTCAAGTTCTAGAAAACATCCGTGCTTGGCGCCAGTGAATACTTTGCTCAAAGCCTTGCAAAAAACTGCATACGTGTCTCTGTGGTGCCCACTGTGCGCGATGCCTTTCAGATCCCCTCCATCCCGGCAAACAAAATGACCTCGTGGCGGAATTCCTCTTCACAGTGGCACCTTTTAGGAACCATAACGACTGAAACGAGGTGCTAATAGCAGCAGTGGCACCAACCTGTGCAACATCAGGCTAAAGTGAAGGTACGCCGTTATTTACTGATGTGATGTTGGCAGAACATTTTCTGTTGAATTGAGGTGGATTTCAAAAGAGCTGGTTCTACGCCGGTGCTTCTAGGTGCTTCACATTTGATGTCGCCTTTGAGCCCAATTCTAATGTGCACACAAATTTGCAGGCTACTTTTAGTAAAAAATGGTGCGTATTAGAATCGTGCAGTTCCGGTAGTACATTGGTCGATAAACCGGCTATAGGGAAGCAATGGTGGCACTAGAAAAACAAGAAAGCTATTTGTGGGTTTTCGAGAATCCAGCACACGCCAAGTGGAGTTGAATGTGCCACCAAAGCAAACATATAATCTGCGTTAGGATGGTGGTTTGGGCTAGTTGGTGCAAACACAGCGCTGTGTGTTGTAGTTTCTTGTCCAGTTTTTTTGCGCTGTTTTGAATTCAGTTAAACATATATAAGGTCAATAAAAGGCATACCATGTCTTCTTTCTTCTTTTCTTTTTTCTGAAAGGGAATAGCTCACATACTCGGTTGAAAGAAAATATTCCATGAAACTTTTCTGTTAGAAGTAGGGGGGAAACGGTTTTAAACAGTCACCACAAAGATGGCTTAGCATGCGCACCAGAGAGCAAAAACAACAGCTAGATGGGTTTGGAAGGCAGCAACATGCAAGGCTGCAAAGAAAGAAATAAAGGAAGAAGGAAATGGAAAGAATGGAAGAAAAGCGGAAACAATGAAAGAAGCAGGGAAAGAAATAAACAGAGAGAGGTAGGAAGAAAAGCGAAAGAAGAAAACCAAGGCCAGGAGGTTAGAATGGCAACGTTAACAACTGTGGCACGTTTTGGAATTAACACTACCCCTGCTGCAATAAATAGCATCAATTCCTACATTTAAAAGTGGTGGAGAACTTTAAATTTGTTCTCTAAACCTGGGTCCCATCATGTGAATGTTAAGCATTTGCAATGTGACGTTCGAAGAATAAAAACCAACTCTAAATGCTTTGTTAAAAATCGGTGTGAAGTGCCCTAGTGGTGTGCACCAGATATGTACCCTGGCTGTTTTTGTGCATTGCGGGAAAGTTCCACACATGGCAGTGAAGACAGCTCATCAGGAGCTTTCATGTCAGTACAAGCCGATGGCTGGCTACCGCGCAGCTGCCCAGGGCCTGTGAATCACTGTTGCAGCCCTTACGAGAGCAGCTACTAACTTCCTTCAAGAAAAGGCATGTTCAAACAACCCTCCTGAAAATAGCGGCAGTCCGGTAGACTCCCCCTCCCTCCAGCACAAGACCAGTGGGAGGCAGTTTTGTGTATTTCTACTTTTTGGTGCCATGTGCAACACGCCAAACAACTGTTGACACTCAGGAATGCTCGGTATTTATGCTTGTACTGACGCCAGTCAAGTCAGCGCATGTTTGGGTTTTGTGGAGAACGTTACTCTGCTTGTTCGAGTTTCCCATGCTTTCAGCATGCCAGTGTGACCAGTACCATCGCTTTTCTGCACTCGCCACGCATCAAAAAAGTTTGGCCTTTGGCTCTCTGTCATTGGAACGGAGGCAACTCTCCTGCAGCCACTCGCTAACCACTCTACCGTGACGAAACGGCGGTAGTACTCATACAACTTTGCCCCGTAACATCTCTAACCGCTCAGTCATAATGAAATTTGCAGTAATTCACTAACATACAAAGTAGGACACAAGTTGCCTATTGCTGGAAGTTACTTTAGAAGAATTATGGGGGTGACGTAAATTTGCAAGCCCTGGTCAATCGCTACAGTTCTAATTTCTCTTAAAACGCACCCATTCCAACTGGCTCAGTGAACGCTCCACCTAGCCAAACAGGGAGAAGAAAGCACTGTGAAGTTAAAGCTAGTCTCATCTCTTTTACAGAAAAAAGAAAAGCGTTCATGAATGGAAGCACTTGACACTAATTATGCCCCCTTTTTAGTGCAACATGCCATCCATGACTCTGTAACAACACTCCGGGCTGTCTAACAAAAGCCAATTCTACTCACTGCTCTCATGTAGACTGACCTTCATGCCAATGCTGGTCCCTTTCCAACACATTCAAAACGTAAAGAAACTCCCCTCATATGTATAACAATTCAAGCTCGGTGTCACGCAAGTGCGTTGACCCTTTGACTACTGCAAACCCTTTCGCACTGTTAAGCTGGCCGTTGGCACCTGCCACGATGGCTGTGGCTAAGGCGTTATGCTACTGAGCCCTAGGATGTGGGTTCAATCCCAGCCACGGTGGCTGCTTTTTACGATGGGGGCAAAAACTGAAAACCGCTGTGTGTTGAGATTTCGGTGTATGTTAGAGGTACCTGGGAGATCGAAATTAGTCCAGAGCCCTCCACTACACCGTGCTTCACAGCCCATGCGCAGCTTCAGTGCATTAAACCCCCCCAAAATTTGAAAACTGAAGTTGGCCGATGGGCCCTAGAGCTGGCAGAGCCCCTGGACTTTGTTTCGCCCCAATGCACTGAGGCATGTCACGCAGTGTCCCCCCAAGGCAAACTTCTGAGTGTGCTTTTCAACTTGTAACAAGGCCATTCTCATTTGTGGCATTTTCCTCTGCCCTAACTGTCTTGAGTAACACTGCCCGCTGAGTGGCAAAGCACTGGTGAAGTGCAGAGCAGGCAACTTCAGTCATTCATCTCCTTCCATTTAGGAAAATAATGAAAGCTGACAGAACCGGGAAGTGGGTTCTGCTTTGTGGGAAAAAAATGTGGTTGATGCCTCTTTCATAGGAATCAGTAAAACACGAAAGGGAAATGTGCCTTCACAGGAGCAGTTGGAATGTTTATTGTGCATCCATATGAACTTGCACAGCGCTATTTATATTACGTCGGTATGGCACCGTTAGACGCATCAATGTTAGACACTGGATTGCACGCGCCGGAACATTGCGTAAATCCGACTGAAACCACAGCCCCTTGAAAACCGTGAGAACGGAACCGAACCGAAACCGAAGCGGTAGGTAGCAAAGGGTGCCTCGATTCACCCGTGTCCCGCGTACACGAAGACGCTGGCATCAAGGTGCCAACTGTCAGGCGCTCATTAGCGTCATGATGAACTACTTCGCTTTGCCTCTCCTAGACGGCAGCACCATCTCAATGCAGAAGAAGGTAGTGGGAAAGATATAAGGCGCGTTTGTAAGCCTACTTGCGCTTCAATTCATAGCCCAGTTGGCATAGCTCTCAGTACCTCCCGTTGGGGAGAGAGAGTTCGTGGCTCGAATCCGGGCGGAGCTGCGCCAATGGAAATTTTTGCTGGCGACGTCATTTCCGTGATGGATATGACGCCAGTGAGATCTTTGTTGTACCCAGGCATAAAACACTTTCGTGTTAAAAAAACGAGTTCTGCACGCACTACGGAAGAATGCTTTCCCGTGATGCTGGCACAATTTCGTCTGCTACTCGCTGCAGGGTTTTCAGTACGAAGAGACTCACCATGAGTGTCGACTCCGTCGCCAGGATGAGCCTCTTGCCATTTTTGCTCCACGTTCCACATACAAACCTCGACCTGCACAGCAAAGCAGGAGAAGGGGAGGAGGAGGAGGAGTTTACTTGAAAAAAATTTTAGGAACAGTGTCCCCTTTAAAAAAAAGAACATAAACAGCAGTTTCTTGAACATTGTTGTCAGTCCTAGGAAGGAAACTTGTGGTCTCGGACAGCACACGGCATGAAGATTTAACGTGATTTTTGAACCCTCCTGTGCGTACCACCATGGCTGTGGTGGTACACAGAGTGGTACATATACCACCATGGGCATGGTGGTGGTACCATCCCCACCTTGCTTATTCTTGTGGGTCCCTTTTCCATGTCAAGCAACCCATGAATTTTATTTTTAAAACACTAGTGCTGCAGATGTCCCTCCGCACACGTACATGCAAGAATATATCTTAAAGGCAGACACTGCTCTTCAAACAGCTCCTTTGAATTTTTAAGTAAACTCTGCGAAACTTGCCAGCCTTGCTGCTTTTTTTCCCACTCATTTCAAATATGCCACTATTTTTTCAGTTGGTCAATTGGTTTCCAATATAATTAAAGAAATCAGCCATTTTTGGAGGAGCAATAGAAAAAACAGTGTTAGTCATGAACCGTAATTATTTTCCAATACTTTTCTGATGGAGGCGAAAAGCAAAAACGCCCGTATGTACGAGATTTCGGCGCACGTTAAAGAACCCCAGGTGGTCAAAATTAATCCGGAACCCTCCACTACGGCACGCCTCATCGCCTCCGTTGCGTCAGCGCGTTAAACCTACAATCAATCAATATTTTCCAATACTATGAATCCTGGTAAATGCAATAACAGGATTGGTCTTTTGATGCACCGCTTGGAACTAATTTTACAGCTCATTAAACTTTGGTGGCACCAGTGGCAAGAAACCATTTTCAATGCACATTTCGAACACCAAAGTTTAATGATCTGTAAAATTAGTTCCAAGCGGTGCATCAAAAAACTTATTCTCTTTTTGCATTCACCAGGGTTCATAGTATTGGAAAATATGAAGGCTAACACTGTTTTGTCTATTGTTCCTCCAAAAATGGCTAATGATGTCTAATTATTTTGGGAAGTAATTGACTGACTCAAAAAATAATTGCCATAGTATTTGAAATCAGTGGGGAAAAAAGCAGCAAGACTTGCAAGTTTCACAGAGTTTACTTAGAAATTAAAAGAAATAGTTTTAAGAGCCATGTCCCCTTTAAATACGGGTTCTGTGAAGCGCCAGATTTGAGGAAAGGGCATGTCAAGACTAATATGAATGTATAAAAATAGTTGAGACCAAAACTAAACCGAGTGCCTGATAACAAACCCAAGTAGTGGTGATAGCACGTGTGCAGGGTCAGCGGGCAGCTTCCGGGGTGCCTCAGTGCGAGCGCCTTTTTGTCAAGAAAGCAGTGTCTCTGCATCTAGGAGTGCAAAGCTACAGAAGTTCATAGCATTCCTTATATTCCATGATACGTTCCTGGTTCATACGATTTCCCGGTTGCTGTACTCTCAATTGGGAACACTAAACATGCCCCATAGTATGTTTCTTCCCGGACAGTACGTTTTGCCCTTGTGTTTTTATTTTTTAGACGTATCAACAATGTTCTATTGTATATAAAAAAAATCAACTTCACGAGGGACATGGCTCTCAAAACAATTTCTTTTAAGTAAACTCTGTGCAACTTGTCCGACTTGCTGCCTTTTCTCCCACTGATTTCAAAGATGGCATTATTTTTGGCAAATATAAGCAGATGGCAAATTAGTTACCAAAATAATTAGAGACAATCAGCCATTTTTTGGAGGAAAAATAGACAAAACAGTGCTGGTCATAAAACTGTAATCCTTATATTTCACAATACTATGAACCCTGGTGAATGCAATAAGAGAATCAGTCTTTTGATGCATTGCTTGGAACTAATTTTACAGCTCGTTAAACTTTGGTGTTTGAAATGGGCACTCAAAATGGTTCCTTGCCACTGGTGCCACCAAAGTTTAATGGGAACTAATCTTGGGAACTAATTGTGCAACTGAAAAAATAATGGCATATTTGAAATCAGTGGGGGGAAAGCAGCAAGACTGACAAGTTTCGCAAAGTTTACTTGAAAATTCCTGAGGAGTAGTTTCTGAAGGTTTGTTTAATGCAACGGAAAAAGTCTGCAGACCCTTTTAAATGAGCTTTCAGTTATTTATGAGCTGTAGTTACTGAAGCATGCTTGAGAAGTGGTAATTACAGTTTTCTTATTGAGAATCGCAAAATATTTGCTTCGATTTGAAAATATTTGCTCAGATTTGCAACTACGTATTTGAACAAAATCATTACTCACTTCGTATTCACTTCGAAACCAAAAATACCTATTTGCAAGCCCCTAAAACCATTGTTATATTTAAAAGCTTGCCTCATGTCATCTCTCTCTCCCCCCTCCTTCTCACTTGTGGTTCTGTTGGGTGATAAGCAGCACTGTCTGTGATAAGCATCACTAACAGAGGTCGATACCACAGAGAGGGGGTCAGGGGTCAAAGGTCAGGCACTGACCCGGCGAAGGGGGTGATGGTCTTGACTTCCTGCAGCTCAGAGTTTTCCTCGTTGACCACGTAGATACGTGCCGAGTCTTTGAACACCAGGCAGAAGACGTCTCGCTCCGGATGCCAGAGGCACCCTGGGAGGCACGGAAAAACAATGGCCCCACTCAGCAACACGCACACACACACTGGCTACGGCACTCCACAGGGACACACACTTTACACTTTTCTTTTTGTTACTCATGTGGGTGCTAAAAGCAGAATAGGGAGCGGAACGTGATTTTGAAGCCTCAAGAGGAAAGTGGTTGAAGCACAAAGAAAAGTTTCTAAATTGTCCACAAACAACCTCAGAGTGCCCTTTATAAGTATGCTTCAAAACTGCAACGACCCTTTATGCTGCTTTCTTCAGCCACTGAGTGTGGAACAAGCTTTGCAACCTGCCCTTGCTTCTGAAAACATTTCAAGTTAGGTTTCGAGGCCTTCAACCAAAATATTATATTGGGGCTGATAACTGTACAACCAAAATTTTTTTCCAGGCCCTAATCCAATAGCCACCTGAGCAATGAAAGCACACAGCTGCCTGGACTGAGTTAATAAATATTAATAAACATTTATTATTAGATTAATAAGAATTTATTAACAGGTTAATAGGCATTAGCTTCAAATTTAATTCCTCCTACTCCAGGTCTGTGAGGTCATACGAAAAATGCACTTATGAGCATTTAACTAGAAGCAGAACTGATGCAATGATGAAAGCAAACGTACCAAGTGCTCAAGTATAGCCACCCCCAAAATATTAAGCAAGCAAACAATACCTCACAGACATCACCATTGCATGTTTCCATAAAATCTAGTGCAGCTGAAAAGAGCACTTCAAAAGCTGAGAATGAGTTGACAGGAAATTTTCTTCCATAGACCTATCCTGCCAGGAAGCAAAGCTAACTAACAAAGAAAGAAGGAGAGCGTAAACAAAGAGCAGAGCATGCGTACACATCGTATGGATTCAAGGCAGAGCACCTGTCACATACGCAGAGAAGCACAATGGAACGACGTCTGCTCAAGACGCACTCCCACAATGGGCTCCGACGAGGGGAGCTCGTCAGGCATAGCAGCCAGTCAGGCGTGACGCCTGGGTGTCGTAACCTTGCTTGCTCCTGCTTATGGATAGCAGGTAATACAAGATACGTGGCTCAATGATATTAGCTAAGAATACGCAACTCGCGTGGTGTGGAGAAAAAAAGAAGAGGAGGGGGCACAGGGTGGTGCCTTGCGGTACAGCCCCCTGCCTGCTGAAGGGCCGAAAGAGCAGCAGTGGTCACCTTGCAGCACGGGCAGTTGGGGCAAAGACAGGACGGCCCACTTGGAGAAGGAGACACACTGGGCGGCCGTGTTCATGCGCCAGATGGAGAGCTCCAGGGAGCCGTCGTCCACGCGCTCTGCCACCACGCTGATCAGGGGCGGCCACTTCTTGGGACTGCTGTAGCATAGCCCGTGCACTGTCCTGCACGTTTTACCCGGGACAACGAAGCTGATGAAGTCGACAGTTGGACGAAAGTGCTTCCTAGCGATGAAAGCTCGCCAGCACACATCGTAGGGTAAATACCCAACAATTTGCTAGCAGAACAGCCAGATAAAATGCACTGCAATGACACACTGCTTAAACCAAGAAACCACAACTCCCCTCTGTGACATCAGCAGTAAATGTGGGCAATGAATGCACCGAAGCAATGGTTATAGCACAGGAATTTTTTTACTCATGACAAGCTTTACCGCTTAAAAAAAAATGCTCATGTGTGCAAATCGACAAGGTGCGAATGATTCTTTACAGCTCAGTTTAAAGTTTTAAAAGATTTAAAAGATTTACAGCTCAGTTTAAATTTAACGGATCTTACGGACCTACAAGTAGAAGTTGACCCAGAAGAAATTGTGTTTAAAGTGAAGCATGCTAGAGCAATTTCCTGTCAGAAAACATCCCCAGCCATTTTGGTCTTGAGTAGGCTGTGTGCAAGCTTTTTAATTTTGGGGTTTTAGGACTTTTCCCCGCACTGCAACGACAGCCTATGTTATTGCAATGTTTGTACTAGGGATGGGCAAATAGCGAATTTTTGGCTCGAGCGAATACGAAGTGAATAGTAATTCGGTTGAACAATTTCAAGTCAAGTAGTTCAAATAGTGCGCATAACAAATTGCACAGAAAAATGAGCAAATTGTGACCCGACTAGGAATTAGAACTCACGTAGGCACAGAATTTTGTGAAAATATTACCAGCTGAGCATTTGCTCAGAAATTACATGCACAGCTTTCCTTTACTGTATTCACAAGTTTTCGTCAAGAAATAATAGTTGTTCCACATGTTCCGGGAGAAGCAGCTCGCGCCGGCTGCAGATACCTCCTTCTGTCGAAACCGGCCTCTTACTCCTCGCCCACGTAGCAGGAATTAAAAGGTACTTTCGTGCTACTTTGGCCACGGCTGGGTAAAGTCGGCTGCCATGATTCCTCCACCACTCCCAGAGAATTTGGGTGCACATGAGCGCCCAAGTGGTCGGTCACTTGTCTGTCACAGCTCATGAAGTAAGCTGCCGTGTTTAACAGATTCTAATTTACTAAATTCCAAGCAGGTACTAAAAAATATAACTACAAAAGTGATGGGTTAGATTAGGAGATCTTAGATTAGACGATCTGTGAATAAATGAAATGTCTTTATTTGTTGTGGAATGGCTCTTTGGCCTAATAGGGGGGAAGAGGGGTGTCAGAGAGAAGACAGAAAGAAAAGAAAGAAGAGAAATAAGTGCGTACACACATGCGTGTACATGGTGTACATTTTCAAACACATGCAGCGATCAATGCCTGCTTCGTAAGCGAACGCCCAGAGGGAGAGCAGTGTGTCGTGGCTGTTGTTTTTGGGGGTGGTCCATTGATGCAGAGTGCTGATGTGCGGAGAAGATCTGTATTTCAAACGCAATCATTTGTCCACAAAATAGAAAAGTGAAACAGAGTTGGCTCGAGAGTTTTATTGCCACCTAAAAGCTCCGCTAAAAAGAGTATTACAGCCACTAGTATCCACAGCCGTAGCCAACCAAAGGGCAAGTTACAGGCCACCATTTTGAAGAGTATTTCCGTATTCCGTATCGAACCGGCAGTACAAGTGCACCGCCTTGGTGCCGCTATGTATGCAGCGGTGTCCTTTGAGTGCGGCCTTTGAACGGAAAGCGTGATTGCGGCTGAGCGCTCGTCGAACCTCTAGGCCAGGCAACAACTTGGCACTGATTACAGTAATGAACGCATCGGGGAAGGGGGGTGGGCAACAAGCCTGGAATGAGATCACTGAAGGCTTGATTGGAAAGCTTGGCTTTTGGCTGCCTATTCGGGAGCGCCGATTGATTCGAAAATATCGAATACAGTTGAACCTCGTTATAACGAACACTGATATAGCGAATTATTGGCTATAGCGAACTGAATACAGACTTTGGTTGGTCACACTTTATTTCAATGACACTTATTCTTTTATAATGAAACTGAAACCGTGAGAGCCGCACGATATCGGATATAACGAAGAAATATTTGACGAGGAGGCTCGAGAAGCTAATTGGGAAAACCCCCCGTAGTCCTAAACTGCAGAAGTATAAAGGCCCTTTTGTCCGAGGACACAGTTTAGGATCTTCATGCTGCTCAGTGCTGTGAGTATCCACCAGACGAAGATCACATCCTTCATCAAATAAATAAGGACGCAGTCCTGTTTTGTCAAGTGAACTCCGTTCTGTTGTAATTTCACGTACTCATGTTCCCGTTCATCGAGCTTGAAATGCAACAAGGAGAAAGGTGAGTTTTACCTTGTGTACAGTGGGTTTGAAACCTCAAAACATGCACTCTTGTATCAAGTATTTTTGCGCGAGCCAAATTGTCAATTTGTTATAGCCGATTTTTACCTCTACTGTTATAACGAATATAGGTTATAACGAACTAATTTGCAGTCCCGATACTCTTTCACTATAACAAGGTTCGACTGTACATGCATTCGAATCGAAGCGAATAATGAAAATAGAAAGAGATTCCATTGAATATTCGGCAACACTGAATATTCCCTCATCCCTAGTTTGTACGTGCAGGGAATAGGCCAAGAAGCTAAATTTTATCCCTAAGATTAGTCACCATCAACTCGGTCAGAGTGCGCTGAACAGAAGTGCAAAATGTAACACTGTGAACAAGCTGGTATTACACAGCCAGCTCTGACTTGGCCTTGCGTCCATATAAGCAGTCTGCCATTTTTCCGCGCAAGTGCTCGCTGATTACTTGAAATGCACCGTTCAAGGTAGCCCTAGTCTTCGACGCCAAAACATGTCAGGCACTCAAGATTACCCAGTAATGCCCACCGTATCATATAAGATACGCCATCTTTCGGATTTTTTCGCTGGCACCTGGCCTTTCGACCACCAAGATATGCCCACTCTATCATTTCTGATCCCTCCTAAGCCTTTGAGAAAAAACTATAGCTCGATAACTGGCTGCATGGAGTCCCAAATTCAGTTTGAAAGATGTATTCCTTCATCGTAAGGGCGCCCGGCTGGTCTACGCCCACTTTCAATGGGTGTATGATACACTTTTTGTGGAGTATGTGATACAATATAAACCTACTCAATATGTAGGTATACGTATACCTAGAGTGTTAAACAGGTATATGCTACATTATAGACCTACATTATATATGTAGGTATATATATACACTTACTTTTCATGTGTACGACGACATCGCCACATGCACTGATAATAAACGTTTTAGAGACAAACTAGAAAAAAATATTCTCACTCAAGACTAACCTTCAAGTTCTACTGCTCTAACGCATATTTTTGTTAAGATGTATTGTTCAAATTAATCAGTGTGTGCTGCTTCGACCTATTGTTAACTCTGTAAAATTATGTAACACTTATTTTGCGATGTTCCTACCTTAGCCAATGTTTCGAACTCTGGTGCCTTTGTATATATACTTCTGTGTTTCTGCTTGTTTTTTGTGTTTTTAACAATATCTTGGTTCATTTGTATTTCTGTAAACAATGTTTCATGACCTCCCCCCCTTATGTAATGCCTTCGGGCATTTAAGAGTATAATAAATGAAATGAAATGAAAATATGTAATCGTATAACTGTGGGAGAAAAAAATTGTTCGGCGTGTTTCTTTCTTGTTTGAGTCACAATCTATAATGTAATCAATAATTAGAATTTTATATATTGTTTTCATTGTTTGGGCATTGCAGGGATAACAAGCAACTGAAAAACTAAGGAAGTGGTTTTTAAAGGTACAGATTTCAAATTACCCGCTCCTTCTGTGATAGTAATATGACGAATCAAGGGCTCGGTGACATACTTAGGGGTGTTGTAGCTTAATTTAAAATGGGCATTCAGTACGCTGAACTGGCACCAAGAGGCCCAGTCAGTAAATGGTGAGCAATCCTTGCACAGCATTTCGCCCTCTAGAAACTCTATGCTGCGCAACGATGAATGTAAATACAAATTTTTATTTTTTTGCTCAGACAGCAAAACTGGCAAGAGTTGTATGACTTTTACATGCTCCTCAGAGGAGTATTTGTTCACAATTCTTTTGATTTCAAATGCCGTCTTGCGGTTGCGAAGGGCACTCAATGAGTTTTACCTCATCATCAGCATCATCATCGTCATTATCACAACCACCACCACCAACACCACCACCACCACCAGCCTGTCTAATTGGGAGAGGCCATTGCAAGGCAAAGGCCTCTCCCATTATTCTCCAATTATCGCGGTCCTGTGCCAACTGTGACCAATTTATCCCTGCAAACTTCTTGATCTCATCTCCCCATCTAACTTTCTGCTGCCCCCTGCAATGCTTGCCTTCTCTAGGGATCCACTCTGCTACCCTTAATGACCAACGGATATCTTGCCTTCACATTACATTCCCTGCCCACGTCAATTTCTTCTTAATTTCTACTAATATGTCCTTAACACGCGTTTGTTCCCTGACAAACTCCGCTCTCTTTTTGTCCCTTAGTGTTACACCTATCATCTTCCGTTACATTGCTCACTGAGCCGTCCTCAATTTAAGTTGAACCCTCTTAGTGATCCTCCAAGTTTCTGCCCCATAGGTGAGTACCAGTAAGATGCAGCTGTCATACCTCTCTTCTTCAGGGACAATGGTATGCTGCCATTTATTATCTGAGAATGCCTGCCGAATGCACTCCACCCCATTGTTATCGTTCTAATTACCTCATAGCCGTTCATTAATCACATTACCGCTACAATAATGTTACTTTCAATGTAAGACAAAAAATTTCAAACCTAGATTCCGCAATAATATTTTAATCTGCAAATGTCGGTGTTGAAATTAGCCAATTGTTCGAATTAGTCCTACGGCATCATAAGTATGAGAAAGCATCTGGTGAGCTGCCTGTCTTGCCTATGCTTGCTTATTATATAACTTTGCTGCATAGGCGTGCGCAGGCTCCCGTATGAGAGGGGTCAATTTTAATTGATACCCCCCCCCCCCTCTTCCTAGAAAATTACCTCTGCATTGCACAAAGACGTGCAATGCTAATGTAATGATGATGGCGCTTGGAATCATTAAATTTAGGAAGTCATAATCATAGCTGTGCGGTCGCGTTTTCATTTAAAAAATGGGGTGCATCAAAGGTGTTTAGTAATAATGCGAAGTGGAAAACCTCAACACATCCGAAGTGTCACAGGTGAGGTTTAAAAACTATTGACTATACTATCAACTTACAAATTCTTGTGAGATCACAAGAAATATCCGCGCATTGATGGACGGGCTCACTCCACCATTAAGGGGACATGGCTCTTAAAACAACTTCTTTTAATTTGTAAGTAAACTCTGTGAGACTTGTCAGACTTGCTGATTTTTTCCCACTGATTTCAAATACGGCATTATTTTTTGAGCAAGTCAATTAGTTCCCGAGATAATTAGAGATAATCAGCCATTTTTGGAGGAACAATAGACAAAACAGTGTAGGCATAAAACTGTAATCTTTATGTATTCTCATGAGTGTAATAGCATAATCTGTTTTTTGATGCATCACTTGGAACTAATTTTACAGCTCATTAAACTTTGGTGTTTGAATTGGGCCTTCATAATGGTTCCTTGCCACTGGGGCCACCAAGGTGTAATGAGCTGTAAAATTAGTTCCAAGCAGTGAATCAAAAAACTGATTCTCTTACAGCGCCTCACCAGGGTTCATAAAATTGGAAAACATAAAGATAGATTACAGTTTTACACCTACACTGTGTTGCCTGCTGACCATCCAAAAATGGCTAATTATCTCTAATTACATTGGTAACTAATTGACTTGCTCAAAAACCAATGCCATATTTGAAATCAGTGGGGGAAAAGCAGCAAGACTGACAAGTTGCACAGAGTTTACTTAAAAATTAAAGGAAGCTGTTTGAAGAGCAGTGTCCCATAAAAGCACAAGACGGAATATCTTTTAACTTAGAGTACCCAATTCAGGCTGCAAATTAACGTCAACTGTCTAGGAAGCGTCAACATGCACTAGGATTTCATACACGAAGATGCTTTTATTTTGCTTAGACAAAAAAAAATGCACTTTCCCGGCTGGCAGGTATCTCGTGGAGTGATAACCAAATCCTGTTTTTTGCTGTCACAGCAACGTTAAGTTTAAAACGAGTGACTCGTCAACATTGTTTAGCGCATTCGAGTTCTAATAATGACGGCGTTAATTTGCAACAACATCAAAGGCTATTCTGGATGTAACAGTGCGTGGTTCAGGCAAGTTCAGTGACTTGCAACACGCAATGCAAACCAAAAACACAGCTGAGATCGATCGAGTGATTCGAGTTGGGTTCATACGAGCTGAATTTGCATTCTGGGTATTGTGAAAATTCACTCTGGTAATGATCGAGAAAGTATGAAAAAGTCCACTAGAGTGTTTATTTACTGCATAGGCACAAAATACTTCAACACATATATCTAAGCCAATTCAAAGGAACCCAAGAAAGAAAATTCAACAACCAGTCTAACAATTTTCTTTAGTAGCCTATTACAACTCGTTTTTTTTTTTTTTTTTGCTTTTTTAACGCAGCCTTAGTACCCAGTTTTCTCTATTTGCTTTAGAAGCTTCACAATGTTCTGTCTTGGATCAGGCAGCCTACACTTTCTACTTTCCACCCATCTTCAGCTCCAACAGAGATTGCGGGGACAACGAAACTGAGAAAACAATTTCAAGCTGGAGCATCACACTCTACATCGGCATTATGAGGCCCACCGTGGTGGAAGGGCAATGGATCAAATTACACCGCCTCGGGATCTAAAACGTGCATTACAATCTTGTCCACCCAGGCACATTTGTTTCTCGCTTCCATTTAAAAAATGGCTATCGCGGCCAGAAATTGCACCTGTGACTTCGTACTAACCACTACACAGCTGCAGTGGCCGGCGTTGAAGTTGAGCCGGCAAACCCCTACAAAAGGGATCTCTGTACATGGTAATACAACCACACGATTGCAAGGGTTTCTATCCTCAAAGGTTTGCCCCTTGACACATAACAAACGAGCATTTTGTATTTGGAAGCGAACTCGGGTGGGAGACATCTTAGCTCAAATTAAGAGAAAGAAGGAAGTTGGGCTGGGCATGCGCTGCAGTAGACCGACAACCAATGGACCGCTATCAGTTTTTGTTTTCATTACAAGCAAGCCATATAATTCAGCTATCTTTCAATGTGTACAAGCTGATACAGTAAAAATGTTGATCAAACTCTTTAAAATTCATGTAGGTGCTGCTCTGGCTAACGTCTATTTATCACTATTCTTATTATTATGGCTGTGTCTAATCTCACGGCAGCCGTGAGAATTACCTCCGGGAAATTCTCACGGCAGTTTCCATAAAAGCTGGCTGGCCTAAAATGTGCTCAATAATATTACGTCCCAATGCAACATAACATAACCTCACCGGACCTACCGTAACCTAATCGAATGCGTCATAACCTACCCAAATCCAGCCCAACTGCAACAACCCTATCTAACCGAGCCCAACGACACAGAACACAACCTATATTAAACATAATTCAACCCATTCTAGAAGTCCTGTGCATCGATCTCTTGATATAGTAAAAACCAGGGTAAAAAAAGTAATGACAAAATCACGATGACGGAAAAGTTCTGAAAGCCAAAAAAAAATAATAAAAACATCGCAATGGTGGACTCGAACCTGAGCCTTCTCGTTTAAAACCAAGTACTATACCACAGCGCTACAAGGGCAGCTGGAAGTACAGCTTAATATTTACAGTACAGCTTAATGGGAATATTTATCCCATAGAATTTCCACGTAGCGCGCTTAAGCCAATGAGAGGCAACTGCCGTGAGAAATTTCTGATGGTAATTCTCACGGTTGCCAGGATAATAGACACTACCAATTATTACTCTTATGTTTATTGTTATTTTACCTGTTATAAGGTACAGGCTGTTTGGGGGTCTGCCTATTTTTCAGACTGACCCATTATGATATTATGTGAAATTCTTATATTGAACAAGCTGGAATACCTCGGATGAAGCAAGCCACTAATAACTTTCACTCCTCAAAGCATCTGCATCCGCCTTAAATTTGCAAATAATGTATGACACCAAGCTGCGCTGCACAGCCATAAGATTCAGTTCTTCGGATATTAGTGCAGTGGAATTAGTGGCAATGCCAGTCACGTACGGGGATTGATACCAATGTATAATGACGATGATGTGATGCTGGGTGTAGTGCAGCGCGCTATATGGTAGTTCAGCATGACCTAATTTGGCACGTCCACAATGTCAAGAAATTTCCTAAGTAGACCACGAGGTATCTTGTCACATTGCTACGTCAGACTAACAATTTGATGAACTATAACTAACTATGTGAGTTATTTTACCGCATTGCAAGTGAACACAGTTCTATCAATTTGTTGCTTGCAACAATGTACAAGTGCATGTAATATCCCATGTGCATAGACAAGGTGCTCAAGTACTGGCCTCCTCAGCCCTGTCGCAATTACAGTAAATTGTACGAGGGGAAAGCAGCTGTACATATACAGACCTCCCATCACATAATTGCTATTATCTCAGGAAGTTACGCACGTGTCTACTATCTGAGTGCATTCACTGCCCATGTGTCAATGCAAAAATTCGTTCTAGTGCAATCAAGTGAAGGATAGACTAGCAGAATTCAATTTCACACTTATTTCCTGCAAACAGACATTTCCCATAGGCAATTATTTCACCTTTGAGAGTATGCGGTGGAGTTAGCGGCGTTGCCTCAGGGGAGCGTCTTGGGACCCATTCTTTTTCTTGAGTATGTGAATGATATCACCACTGCTGTGTGTCCTGGTGTTCAAATAAGGTTGTTTGCTGACGATTGTTTGATTTTCAAAAATTGACATGCCAGAACGACCAAATTTTTTTAAATAGTAGTCTACCAAAAATTCACGAATGGTGCACAACATGGTCGATGTCCCTGAACTCTCAGGAAACTGTGCTGCTTTGCATAACCAATAAAATACAACCATTCTTATTCACACATAAAATTCATAACGACAGTGTAACAGAAGCCACAGAATACAAATATTTGGGATTGACAATCACGAACAAAGCTACGTGGTCCTCGCACATAGAAAAAATTTGTACAGCAGCAACCCAGCAACTCAGCTTACTTAGATACAAATTAAAAAACGTGCCATCCGATGCAAAGTTTCTTGCCTAAAAAACTTTTCGTCTGCCTAAAATTGAATATGCGAGCGCAGTTTGGGATCCGTACTTTCAAAAAGATAAGCACAGGCTAGAGATGGTACAGAGACAGGCAATTCGTTTCATATGTAACAAATATAAGAGGACAGATTCACCGTCATCCATAATGCTGGAAAAAAATATTCCAACCCTACAGCAGCACAGGAAAATAGCCTGACTCAAAGTTTATTTTTGCTCTATCACAACAAACTGAATGTGAATGCGCGTGCATATATGCAACCATTTTTGTCGCGCACATCGAGAAATCGGCATGTATGTAATTTACTTCCCTACCAAATGTGCACTAATCTTTATGCACTAACCATTGATGATTGGAATTCACTGTCTGAAAAAATTCTTTCATCACAATCTGCAAGGGGTTTTGAAAATGCACTACTCACTGATTTAGGAATGCACTGATAGCTCTTGTCACTTTTTTTTCGTTTGTTTGTATAGTCTTTTTTTTTTTCATTTTCCAAATGAGAGAACATTGATTTGCGCACACAGGGTATTTTGCGGGTAGAGTTCCTTTCTGTTTGTCTCCTTTGCATTTTCCTGCTTTTTATGTAATTGAACTGTACTATATATATTGCTATATGTACTGATGTACCCGACCTGCATGGTCCTTCATGACCGCAGTATACTGTCAATAAACAATAAAAATGCCAGTCACGTATGGTCATTGATACTGATGTATATGACGATGATGTGATGCTGGGTGTAGTGCAGTGCGTTATATAGTAGTTCAGCATGGGCTAATATGGCACGTCCACAATTATCAAGAAACTCCCAAAGTAGACGACGAGGTATCTCATCCCACTAACTTAAGTCTTGCAAGTTCTCAGTCCCTTTCTTTCACATATCAACAATTCCATCTTACAAAATAAGATTGTATTTAAATGCGCACAGTTGCACAACACGACAGCGCACCCAACTGATTCTCGAAGATTCAAACTGCAGTGACAAAAACCTGAAAGGTGCTGTCAAATTTTCATCAACATAAGTACACGAGCAACCTTAAGTGTTCCAATGCGTATTATAACACATCGTTTGTTTATTGTAGGCTTAGTAGTTAAACTCCAGCTTTATAAGTTAGAGTAATTTATCATGCATATCTTTCCGCGCCCACTCACCAACCGTTAAGCGTTCATTCAACATAATTCGGAAGCAGCACGAAAATGACAAGACCTACAATACCCCTGGAGGAGATACTTTCCCGCACGACGCTCTGTATTGCGGCAAAGTACGCTTTCCGAAACTACGCGGCCTTTCGTCACGGAACGCCGCCGTCGGTTTAATCCAGCCACATAAATAGGCAGCCCCGTTAAACACCACATTTGCAAAAAACGGCATCTGATCATCACGCTCAAACCAACGTGTGATTCTCTTTCGAGGAGAGCCGATAACACGTCCGCCAGCTCACGCTCTATAGCGGTCATCGATATGCGATTTGAGATATCGATCCGTGCAGAAAAGAAAAAAAAAAGAGGAGGAAAAGAAACGACGCGAGATAGCTTACAACATCCATGAGGTTGTGTTTTTTATAGCCCACAGCGAATAAAAACTGTCCCATAAATTATTCAGTGCTTGCGTACGCGTGCCAATATGCGCGCTTCGGACGCGAACAGGGAAGCAAATATGATCCCGCGAGGCGTACTTCGCACTAGCACTGGAAAAAAAAAAAAAAGAAAAGAAAACTCGGCTCACTTTGCCGTATTTCGCATTCCTGAGGCTAGGAATACATACACGCAATAGTTCTTAAAAATGTAAGTTCGGTAAGTATGCTCTGCATACCCAGGTGCAGCGCAGAAAAAAGTGGGTCAACTTGCCTGAACAAGCCGAGTACCTGGTGGCGGCAGAAGTGGACCTGGTGGTGACTGGTCGACGAGTTCTTGGGCGGTTGCAGTGGGGTTATGAATACACAGTCACCGTCGGCCCAAATCAGCCCCACTGTGCAGTAGAAACCTGACGGTGCGGGGCCCGAGGAAGAGAGGGAAACGAAAGCAGGCGACAATATAAATCGATGGAACACAAAGCCCGTCTCGCGTACGCGCGCCGCGCGGCCGGAGCAAAGCGCATGTATATATGGAAAGGTCGACGTAATACTCCTCCCTCGGGGCACGAAGGATGCGGTCCCGAGGCGACCGCAGAGATGGTCGCGAGCTCGGCTTTGCAACCGCGAGCGCTGCGTGCATTAGGTGTAAGCGCCGACATCGCGATCGTGTAGCACCCTTCTTCGGTGTGTCGCAAAGGTTCGGAGCGCTCGACCCTCTCGAAACCAAGAACCGCGCACGCGGGCCGACGACGAGGGATAACGGTACGTGCTTCATAGTACGCGGTTAGGAGCAAACGCAACGCGAGAAGCGTTCCTCGCAGCGCCCGATGTAGCGGGGAAAGACGCGATTGCTTCAATGGAGTCGAGCGCGCGAGCGACCCGTCCCACCCGTGTAGAGAAGATGAGCTCCGGGCCTTTTCTCAGCGACCCGCTCCTTCTCCGCGTTTTCCTCCCTCCCCGTGAGTCCGGGGCCGAAATCTCCGCGAGCCATTGCTGCATACGCGGGCTCCCGCGTGCGCTGGCTGGGAGGCGCGTGCGAGGACGGCGTCGCGCGTTTGACAGGAGGGCTGGGCGAACGGAAAGCGATTAGAAAGACATACGCAATGCGACCGGGCGGCGCGCGCGCGGGTTCGCGGCCGCCGTGCAGCATGCGAAGAAAGTACTAACAGCTTTTCAGGGCATTGCATCCAGTCCGCCTGATCCTACAGCGCGACAGCTCCATCCTTCCTTGGGCCGGGGTCACATTCCTCGTCGACACATCGCACGATCGAAGCGATTAAAAATCTCCAAAATCCGGAAGGACCGCAGTCCGCAGTCCCACTGGGATGCCCCACGGCGTTTCCCCCGTCCGCCGCCAGATGTCGCGTCAGAAAAGGCCACTTCTTTTTCTTACCATCTAAGGCTAGCACAAATAATCAAAATGTTAACTTGCAAAATATATTCTTCTCATTTAAGTGGCTTATAAAATTTTGGGAGGTAGTTGATGAATAGGTTCATTTTTAGCCGCACACTAGCGCCAGCTTGCGTCGTCCTTCGAAGGCTAATTGTCCTCGCTTCCGTTGTTACGATCATTACAGTCCTGCCAGTCCTGTGTTGTTATTCCGCTTGTGTTGCGAAGGCCTGACGCGACGTTCGCCTCCAAGTACCGTTTCGCTGTCATCGCTACGTAAGTTCAGAGCCCAATACTTGCCATCTCCGCGTGAATTTGTCGGATTCGTAGTCGAGCGTAAAGTCCCTTTGAAATGAGAGCTCGTGCGGCGCCTTCAGTGGCGCCTTGCGTTGGTCCAATGGGGTAGGCGGGGCCGTGAGCGCGTTTGTTTTCAAAAACACGTGCGTGATTTTGAACAGCGCGAGGCTTTGCGTCGAAACAACTGCGCGTAACGTAACCTGGTTGATTACTCCCCTGACAACTGTCCTGTGTACCATAAGAGCAAGGTTCGACCTCGTGCAATCATGCAATATCGCCCTGTAATTGTATCAAGTGCTTCAGCACCCATCCCCCATATCAGCTAGTGGTAAGGCTCAAAGATGTTTTCCGTAGACGTGTAATACCGGCTCAATTGTATCTTCATACGCTGAAAGCGGGCTTTTCTTTCATTCCTGGTGGCTTTTTGTGCAAAGAATTCGAAGTGCAGCCCTATGGGGATGTTGTTTGTGCCCGCAGAAAATGTCCGTTCTGTTACGTTCCTTTTCGGTGCATCCGATTATTGCGCGAGTGCTTTCATTTTCGAATTTGTAAAAAAGAATATTACGGGCGTGGACATAGGAACTTAATTGCACCGCGGATGAATGGGAACTTGAAAGCTTTTATTTTCACTCTTCTCACTTAACAAAAAGTTAACACTTAGCAAAAAGTTCACCAGTCCCTATGCACGTCGTTTTTCGTGTTTGTTGAATTCCCCCCGTTCGCTGTGCCGCCGTTGCGCGTTTCACGTTAAAATGTCACAAACTAGGCGCGTACACGTCCGATTTTGCCCCGTTTGGAGCTGCCATTGTGCGATGAGGCAGGTCGGATGTGCGCTGTGGTCCTACGTGAGGGAATACGAACGCAATGGGTATCCGAGATTGCGTAACCTTGCGCTGATATCGCCTGATTGCGGAGTGGCGTCGGATATCGAATGCGCATTCCTACGAAGTGTTGGCTGAAAAATAAGCGGACTACCCAGAAAAGAAAGGCGGGTTAGGCCAGGCGCAGCCAACTCTTAGTTTTCTGTTGTTGTTGCTGTTCTAGATCAGCTCTTTCTTTCAGTTTTACTGGTCATTGGTTCTCTCACCGTTTTTTTTTTTCTCTATTTTCGCTAATGGCAACTTTTAAAGAGGAAATTTATATACCAGTCTGACTATATATCACCTATTTTGACTTACCAGTCTGAATTTTTTTATATAGATCACGTACCTATTTTATTTTATTGTTTTTCTTTTTTGTGTGTGTTTTTGTGGGGCATGAAACTTCGTAGGGTCGTCGTTTCAGTGAGGTTTATTTAAGCCAGGATACGGACAGACGCGTCACACGAAAGGGCATTACCATCGCAGCCTTGGATGTCTTCCTTGTAAAAACGCAGACGTGTGCCCTCGCGTGTGCTGTTTTTAAATTAAGCCATTCGTTCGGTTTCAGGCTGGCTGCAGTTATGTCAGGTAAAACTCGTGGAAAAACAAAACACGACCGCATTTTAATGACGGAATTTTCTTTTTCGCATGCTCAAGTCGATGGAACTGGTGATCGCTAATTATGGGCAGCTTTTGTGGAGCGATGTCGTGATGATTTTGTGGAAGTGAATGCGGTGCCATGTTGTACTACTTTCGAAGGCTGTCATTGACATCCATGAATATACTTGCGCGTTAGTCCTCTGCTAGTCTGTGCCGTGTACAAGTACCCGTTTGCCACAATTTGAAATGCCGCGAGTTTCCGTGTCTGGGCGGAGCGGGAAAACTTATTTCGAAATTGCAGCCAAAAAGCGCGGGTCGAGGGTCAAGGAACTGGCGTTTAAAAAACCCTTTGCGCATGCCTGTCCTTTATTTTACCGGCATCTCTGATCCTCGCTTTCCCGTGACATGCTTTCGATTTTGCGGCAGCCGCGGGGGCGCCGCGTGACCATCGCCGTCGTTGTGCTATCACTGGTGCTACACAGCCCCGCGGCCGCCGTTTGCGCGGCGCGCAACGTTGAATAAATCTTACGCTATGTTCAGACTATCGACGCAAAAGCCATATCATGATCCATGGACGTACAAAGACGGCATGTCACACTGTTCGGTGGATTGAGACATGAAAGGGCGTCATCCCTTTTAAAATTAGTTACGACATTTGCGGGACAGTCTGAACCCGGCCTTATCTTTCAAGAGGCAGTGGTGGTTGAATAGGAAATACTTTTATTTTTATTTTTAACCTAAGCATCGATAAACTGTCAGCTGACCCACAATTGCCGTTTTCTGTAACTGTACGTCCAACTTAGTCTGTCATGTATTGAATGCCGCATCGTTTACGGCTTCCCCAAAAAACTAATTATGGCAAGTAAATGTGTTCGGCGTAATGATAACGGTCCTCCTCGCGGCCAATTCCAGTATGATGTTTACATGAGACCTACATTACATTGAGAGCGGATCTTTCTTCAGAAACTTGCTTTTCCGCAAGATTAAATTTGGTGACGCGACTTTTTTCTAAGCACCACATCGAGGTACGCAGTTTCCAACAGGTAGCCTTTATTAGCTCCTGTAAAATAAATTTAGTCGTGGACCATTACATCACTTGGAATATAAGATTTATTGAATGCTGCGCGCCGCGCAAACGGCGGCCGCGGGCTGCGTATTTTGTAGCACCAGTGATAGCAGAACGACAGCGATGGTCACGCGGCGCCACCGCGGTTGCCGTGAATATCGAGAGCATGTCACGGGCAAGCGAGTGAACACAGATGCCCGTAACAAATAAAGGACAGGTGCGCAAGCGCGCCTAGCCCGCCGTTCCTTGAGCCTCGATCCGGCGCTCGCTGGCTGCAGATGGCGCAGCAATGCAGTTTTGCGCCGTTCGGCCACGCGCCGCACATCCCGCAAACTTTTGCTGGCGACTGTACAAAGTCGCTTGCGAAGTTCGTGGACTACCAATTTGAAATGCCCGCGAGTTTCCGTGTCTGGGCGGAGCGTTATAAGGAAATTACTTTATTCGAATTGTCACTTCGGTCATTAATAATTGCGCGTGGTTTATTCTTTTGATTCGCTGCCGCCTATGTCGAAATACCGCTCATAAAGAACTTTTATGCGCCCATATGACTTTGAGGCTTCAACGTTTCATAACATATATATCCCTCGTCTGCAGTCGTCAGCCTCTCTTTGTTGCGATTTTAACAGCAGATCTGTTTAGGCTTTTAGTTTACCAGAAAATAAATACACAAAGAAAGATACCGGGCGCACGTGCCCATGCGCCTCGTGAGGCCCATGCGCCTCGTGAGGCGCGCCGGCGTCGGCCAGCTCGACATTCGTTTGACACTCTGCCCGGCGTTCGTGGCGTGATCCCTCGCGTGCTGTTCTTCTCGCCAGTTCACGTGCGTTCGCGCCGGAAGTTGGGAGCAGAGACGCCGAGTTCGCGAAGTCGGTTGCCGCTGGTTTTAGCGCGTTCTTGGGAGAGACGTGAAAGCCTGCAAACGAAACAATCCGGGCCTGCCAGTGGCAGAACTTTCAGCGGCAAGTTTGGAAATCCACACGAGGTACAGCAGCCGGGTCTCCGACGAAAGTAGAGGGGCCGCAGGCTCTGCTGTTTCTCCGCCTTGCACCGCTAATGAAAGCTGCGCCGTTTTATTTATTTCAGGGTGTCGAACCGGAACCGAACCGAACCGAAAACCGGAAATGAACCGGTATTTTTGCCGGAACTGAACCCGAACCCGAACCGTTATTTTTTGAGCACGCTGAACCCGAACCGGAACTGAACCGAAAAAAAAATAACGGTTACCGTT
The DNA here is from genome assembly GCA_013339765.2 of Haemaphysalis longicornis. NCBI lineage: Eukaryota > Metazoa > Arthropoda > Arachnida > Ixodida > Ixodidae > Haemaphysalis > Haemaphysalis longicornis. Next base: position 116,912,280 of record CM023456.1, on the reverse strand, counting down.
TCATGCGAAACGGTTCGACCCTCCTTTGTTGACACTGCACAGTCAATGCAATTCAGGCCTTTTTTTTCTTCCACGTACCGTCAACTTCGTACCCGCTCGCGCACTTTCCCCTCCAGACAATTGAACGCTATCACGCTCTATGTAACACAAGAGAAATGAATGAGCACCAATGTAGCAATGGTCTGTTGCTGCTGGAAGCGCGAGCGTAGTGCAAGCTGACCAAACGAAATGTCATTCTCCGCAGCTTGCAGGGGATATAAACGACTTTGCCCTTCTCTAGCTGCGACTTTAGTGGAGCAATCAGGCTGCAGGAGTGCTCCAGTGCGCAGCAGCGAAAGCCCATACCGATGTGTGCAAACTTTTTGCATTTCATAATTTGTTCCCCCCACCAGGCGGGTGTCCAGACAGCAGCACCGAAGGCTCGCATAAAAAAGTTATTCCTTCTCCTCCTCTTCATAATTTTGTTTAAAAGGTCCGACACCTGCAAATGTTAATACTTGACAAGTGTGACCGAGGAGCTGCTCAGTGGCTAAACCGCCTGCTGCTGACCACAAGTGGCTTCGACGTCCCTTACCCACGACCGTTTTTGAGGACAGTACAGTGGACAAGTTCCGCTTTTACAAGTACAAATAACTGCAGATATGTCAGGGAAAACTGTTAAGGTGCGCACTCAATCCCTTGGCAAGAAACTGCAGCCTTGACCTTGTCTTGGAAGCAGAAACAGTAATAAAGCAGATGACACGTGCAGAAAGGCAGGCCGGTACCTCACACTGTCCATTCGCCCAGCGATCATCTTTTCTGTTTGTTCTGCAGTTTTGTCTCTTTCAGATCTGCTTTTTTTTTTCGAAGGTGCACTTGTACTGACTGCCCAATTCGCTACATTACTTCTACTGCTACTTGTTCCGGAGGGGAGTACTGATTTGATTTGATTGTGGGCTTTAACGCGCCGACGCAGCGCAGGCGATGAGGCGCACCGTAGTGGAGGGCTTCGGAATAATTTTGACCGCCGGGGGATCTTTAACATGCGCAAAAAATTTCGTACACACGGGCGTTTTTGCTTTTCGCCTCCATCAGAAAAGCGGCCGCCGAGGCCGGGAATCGAACCGCGACCTCGCGCTCAGCAGCGCCTAGCCACTCAGCCACCGCGGCGGGTCGGAAGGGAGTACTGCTGTGGACGAATTAAAGAGCGTCTACCCAAAAATGTTCATCTCATGCTCCGCGCGTCAAATTTCCCTTTCATTTTGTAACAGCATAATCTGTTATAAGATTCCGCAATGTAGCACACGGAACGATGGCCGGGGTCAGGCGGTACGATGACATACTGATTGTAATGCACACTATTAAGCGCTGATATTTGAACGCGCCAGTACGCAGACCTAAATTTAAGGCTTCAAGGTTAGCGTGATGGGCGATTCCATAGCGACGATTGCGAGAAATGAAAAGGCAGAAAATATATCCCACCGCCATATCTCTTGGCGGTGGCTTTATGAATAGTCGCTAGGACAACATAAAGTCTGGACGAGAAAGTAAATGGTAAATCGTCACCACTTCATCTGTTTTTCTAATATCTCGTGAATGTTTAAAGTTTGCTTTGCAATTGCGCTCCGCCCTTGGGAACAGCAGCATTTTGAGTTTTTGTTTGTGTTTTGATTTTACTGTCGCTTTAAACTACTAAATATTTTTTTTTTCATTTCAGTGACAATTCAACTCATCGAAACCCGGGTTTGCGAACCGGTTCAAGCTCCCGAACCGGTTCGCGAACCGGTTCGGTACGTGATTTTGTCGAACCGGAACTGAACCGGAACGAAATTATTTCACCCGAACCCGAACCGTAACCGAACCGGTATTTTTTTTTGGTTCGACACCCTGATTTATTTATTTATTTTTGCTTATTCCAATAGAGCCGATTCATTTCGGTTGAGCTCCGAAAACAAATATTTTGTTTGTTTGTTATTGTTTATGTGATGTTATTCCTCGCTAAGGTTTCGCGGTGCGCCTGTCCCGTCTCGTAAGAAAGTAATCTGCATTATAGCTAGGCGCACTCACGCATGCACTTCATGCACGCATGATATTCATTATCGTTGTCCTGTTTGATATATACTCGGTCGTCCTTGATTCCGGCTTTTTTTTTTTTATGAACTTAATTACTAGTGTCACTAAATATAGCTATTTAGTGACTGTAGTGACTGCTTCTCTTCATGATCTTCCCCTTCCCACCTCCCCTCTTCACCTTCAAATTTTCGAGAGCGCTGAAGGAGGTGGGGCTAAGGGAACTGGACGAGCGCTAGCTCTACCTGTCGTGAAGCAGCGACTACCCATAATTTTGTGTCACAAGCTACGCGCCGACCTTATCAGGGGCGGAATTCCTGATCTTGTCCGTTCAAAATGACCATTTCGCGCCTGTTTCAGTCGTGACGTCTGTACACTTGCGAGGCCTCTGACCAATGACGTGCGCAGAAACCTTGCTTGCGTTGCGTCACACCTGGTCGTCCGCTTTCAGCCAATCAGGGCTCGCCTGAAACGGACACTTAAATTTGAAACGCGCATGAAATGGACAAAACTGAAATCCCCCCCCCCCCCCTTCCCGGAACGATCACCCACGTTTCTGTATGAACGAAACACTCGAGAGGTCATCCCCATGGCATCGCTACTATCTTTATTAATGTTGAATTGATGTGATACGGTTTGCGTCTTTTTGTGTTTTGTTTCGTTTTCCTTTTTTTTTTTTTGGCTTCCCCCCATTCCCCCTTCGCCTCCCTTGGGAATGAAATCCTGCGAACGTTACTTGTCCAGACATGGTTAACACTCGCAGTATGCGGTGTAGTGGGAAAAATAGAGGCAGAGAATGAAAATAAAGGTGACCGTACGTGGTGACAGCTCTGCCCCTTGAGCTGCTATCCCCGTTCTGGAACCGTTGTGGCATTAGCATTGCAGCGAAGCCTGCGAAAGGTTTTTAGAAAAGGGAACAGTTATTTTAACCTCGCTCCCAGCGTATCTTTTCTGGCCCGTCAGCTCCCGTGTATTCCGCTAGCAAATTGACCTGCGGCGAAGTCCACAACGGGCTATATCCGGCAGGCACGTGCCAGTCGTCACGGCTACGAGGAAAAATCGCGCCCGTCGACAGAGTCGGGTATAATGCAGCAGCCATCGTTAGACCCAAGGACGCGCGGACGATGATGACATATTCCGTTTCCGAGCGAGCGGTCGCGGCTCTGAGACGCGGCCTTGGTGGAATGCGTGACCTCCGCTCGGCCGTTTGAGAGTTGGTCGCATCGTATGTGGCACGTAGTACATACCTGGACGGACGCTCTCTGATCTTCGACGGGCATGCGACAAAAAAGACCGCACGTGTGTAAGGGCGGCCACTGTTTCGTCAGGCCTTCAGCAGCGTTTAACCGTGAAAAAGCCGCTTCTCCGCCTATATCAGCAGTGGCGCTGAGGATCTGACTGACCCCTGTGTCTCGAGTGGGAGGACTCAACCAGGACGGGACATTGTAATTTATTTGCGATAACGATGTCGACCGTCCTGCTTTCCTGCAGTCTGGTTTTGATGGCCTTCACTCCAGCGCATTATTTCTTCCGGGCTGATTCTTGGGAAGCGGGACGACAGGTCTCCGTCGAGGTCGCAGAGCACAGCGCCTTTGCCCGCGCCTGAAAAAGCGCTACATCGCCCTACGCTCCGCCCTACACTAAAAAAATTACTATTTTGCAACGTATGCTTGGCAATTGTTATTTTTGTCTGCTGTGCTTTAGTTCTTGTAACTTTTATATCTGCTTATCTTAATAATATTACAGCGAAGCTGTATATGTTTCTGTTTCACACTATAGCGCTCGCGGACAAATCATCGTAGAGCGGAAATTTCTTTCTACAGATTTTGTGTTGCCTTCTGAAGGGTTCTTGGGAGTTACGTTTTGGCCTTTTGCCGCCCAGACTCGTGCACCTCGAAGGGCTTCCAGAACGATGTTTTACTGTAGGGTTGCCACCTGCCGGGTTTTTGACCGGGCCGGTCGGTTTTTTAGACACCGGGCGGGTTGCCGGTCTGTACATAAAACCGGCCGTCATTGGCCGGTTTTTATTTTTTTTTTTTTTTTTTGGTCATCGTGCCGCGATTATTTTTCTCTGTGCGTATTATAAGCGTCAATTCAGCAACTGCGACGATAAATGTGTCGACAAGCTGCGCAAATACATGCGGGCAGAGAAAATACGCGGGCGAGCACGCTTCCCGAGATACATAGGGGCACCAAAGGAAGGAACAACACAACGAAATGCCGCCGCCGCGGTTCAGTTGCAAAGAGCTTTTAATGGACTAAGCATGTGCGGCTACTTTTCAGTGCAGCATGCACATTCAGCACAACCAAACTTTAGTCACTTTCAGTGCAAACATTGTTGATGTTTCTCGTTTAAAAAACGCTGCAATAAATGACCACTACAAGTAAAAAAAAATGGCGTTATTTCGTTATTTTGTCAACGCAAGTTCAACATTCTAATAGACCCCCCCCCCCCCCCCCCCCAGGACTTTTTTTTTGCGGGGTAGGTGGTAACGCTGTTTTGGCCGGTGTCTTTCCCGTCTAAGCAGGCGCGACCGGTCGTACGCGCGCAGAGGCCGGGGGGAGTTGTGTAACTATTAGATGCAGAGCATCTGATTCACTCGCCTTGTCCCTCCGGTGTCGTCGTCGGCGTTGTCCACCCCTCCCCATTCTCCTCGCCGCGCCAGCTGCGCTCTCCGCCGCTCACCCCCTCTCCTCTCCGATAGCGAACACTCTCTCGTGAGGGGCATTGGATTGGATTCGATTGGATTGGCTTGGATTGGATTAAAGTGGATTGTGTTGCGTCATAGCCGCGGCAGACGCGCTGGGGCCGGCGCATGTGCAGTACTCTCTCTTCCGCGGTTTCCTCTCCTTCAGGCGCGCTGCGCATATAACCGGTGTGCCGTTCTCCGGCGAAGCAACATCCACGCTTGGCTCAAACACCTAGAGTCCACGCCGCTTTACAAGTACGCCAACGTCGTCATCGACTGGGGCCGGCTTACGCAGTCCCCTGAACGTTATGCGCGCTATAAAACGCGGTCCCTTCGCCGCTCCGCCTATGCGTCGCATCTACACAGGGGTTCCCGCGAGGGGAGGTGGGAGTTTTTTTTTTTTTTTTGAAGAATGGTTCCACAAAACAACTGTAACTATTGTTTAATCGAAACTATCGAGACACACATTATATGGCAATTAGCCGATAAGAAGACTAACAGTACTCCGAGTTTCATTTAGTTTTTATGACTAAAGGCCCGATTTTAAGCAAACGCCTGTTCTGTTCCTTGCGCTCCTATTGCGCCTTTTTCATGTATGAGCACGAATAAGAGGTCAGGAAGGAATTTTATAGCTTTTTTATGGTGCCTATAAATGCCTATTCTGGCGTTCGTGCCTAAATGCCACAAAATGTAAATGCCTATTTTTCTCTTTCACTTTCGGGTGCAGTTTGGGATTGTTATTTACGTAACCCGGCAACATTGACTGTTCAGAACTTTGTAGTATTCAACTATGGTGCCATAGTTCAACCTAGTTATGGTGGCTAGAAGGGGGAGGTGGCGTCAGCGCCCATGCGCCGCCGCAGGGAAAGCGATTCGTCGTTTCATGACACGGCCGCGGTAGCCGGGGTGGCGCTCCGGCCAGCACTTCGATGCCTGTCGAGAGCGAAGCGAGGGGGTTGGCGTTGTGCGTGCCTAGGCAGGTTCGCTCCGTTTGAGATGTGCTTTTTGTTCTGTCATTTGTCGCGCATGTATTTCTTTGTGCCTTACAGGCTGAGTTCGTCACGTTTTGTGTGACAAGTATGCCGCACAAACCTATTTCCTGTCACTGAGTGCGGTGATCTAAAGTTCAATGAGCTCAAAACGGAAAGCGTCGCAGACGCACTGCTTCGCGCCCGGCTGTTCTTCGGGCTACGTCTCTGCGAGGAAGTCTGGTCGGCAAGTGTCGTTGTTTTCTGTGCCCAAAGACCCTGAACGCTTCAAAGCCTGGCAGCGAGCAGTTCCACGTGCGGACAAACCACTGGAAGCAACCTCAGTACTTTGTGAGCTGCATTTCGACGAACAGTACCTCGTGCGGTTTTTCACCCACACTATCAACGGTGAGACAGTGCAAATTCCTCGTGACCGACCTAAGCTTACGGATAATGCAATCCCTACCGTTTATCCGAACGTCCCTGCGTATTTGTCGAAGAAACCGCCCCAGAAAAGAACGTCCAGGACGTCTACGGGGGGCTTACCTGCAAAGATTCCGCGGTGTGAAGGAAGCGCCTCTGTGCACGACAACGCTGCCGACTCCCATGAAGACGGAAGCGCTTCTCCAACCGCGCCTGATATCGCGAGTTGTGAACCACCAAGCGCCTATTGGGCGAAGCACAGGATCGCTGGGGCGGACAATGTTACCGCATTCACAGTTTGTGCCATGAATAACGGTAACCTTGCCTTCCGAAAAGTCGTTCTCTTCACTGCAAACGAGTGCAGCGTTCAAGCGAAAGTTTCAGTTCAAGCCACGCTAGTGAAGAACGTACAGGTGAGTAACACTGCAATGGCTCAAGAGCTGCTTGCGGAAGCGGATTCTCTGATACCGTGCAAAGGATTTGGCGAGAAGGGTGAGTTCGCTCCTAACCCCAAACGCCAAGAAAAGACCTGTGGTGGGAGGACTTTCAGCATGTCTTGCCCCGGAGTGGCACAAGAACCAGGCATAGCCTGCCCACAATGTAGATACCTAAGGAAGCTACTGCTCAACCAGGCCTCCTACAAGCGAAGAAAGGCACATGCTTCCACCCGGCCCCTTTCATACAAGCTGAAGATTCGGAGCATGCAACTGAAGAGGACCAAATCGAAAATTCTGAAAGTGAAGTCTAACATCGAGAAACTAAAAAGGAAAAAAGCAAACGAAGATTCCTCGGTGTTTGTGGATGCCATCAAATCCCTGCCCGCAAAACAGCAGCAGCAGGTAAGAGCATGCCTAGCAGCGGCAAAGCGCAAAAGCACCAAAGGAATGAAATATGACTCTGAATGGGTGCTCGAGTGTGCAGTTATGTGCATGAAGAGTCCACGGCTCTATGAGCACATAAGAAAGCATAAGGTCATGGTTCTTCCATCACGTACATGTCTTCGGCGCTACCTGAAGAAGTACAGAAGTGGCTTTGGCCTCAGCAGCAAAGTTTTTGCTGCTGTAAAGGAAAAAACAAAGTCGATGGACCCGTTTCAGTGCCACGGTGGCCTGCTGATCGATGAGATGAAGCTGTCGGAAAACTTGAGTCTTGCTTCGGATGGCAGCATTGAAGGCTTCGTTGACCTCGGGAAATTCACACCTGAAGCCGAGCGCTCACTTACATGTGATCATGGACTGCTGGTGATGTTCCAGCCCTTCAGTGGGAAGTGGCATCAGATTATTGGTGTATTTGCCTCACATAGCAATGTTAAAGCAGAGACTCTAGCCAAAATAATCCTTGAGTCTGTCATACTGTGTGAGAATGCTGGGCTCCACGTGGATTTCGTAACGTGTGACGGAGCTTCATGGAATCGGAGCATGTGGCATTCATTCGGTGTGGTTGGAACGAAGGAAAAAACTGTGTGCAGAAGGAAGCACCCCAGTGACCCCGAACGTTTCCTTTATTTTGTGTCAGACTTCCCGCACCTCGTCAAATGCGTGAGGAACAGCTTTGTTCGCACAGGCTTTGAGCTTCCAGAAGGGCACGCTGATGTTGACGGTATAGACTTTGCCCGAAACTCTGATGCAAGTCATAGCACCACGCTCAAGGCAATGCCACACGTCAGTAAGTCCGTGGTTCGGCCTACTGGTTTTGAGGCTATGAGGGTCAACTACGCATTTTTGCTGTTCAGTGATGAAGTCCTCCGTGGCCTTTTTCTCTACAGAGAAGATATTCAAGAAAAACATGGAGACCAATCTCCCACTGTCAACTTTGTAGAAAGGATGCGAAAGCTTATTGAGGCCATGACTTCTAGGTGTAGTTCAGGTGCACTCAGGCCCGGCAATGCCCACAAAGCCTGCATTGAAAGCTTTTTGGCTTACTTGGACCTGTGGGAAAAAAAGTCGGAAAAGAAAGGGTCAGTTGGCTTCCTTAGCCAAAGCACCGCAGAAGGACTTCGCGTCACGCTCTCAAGCACCCTACTCCTTCTGGAGTACGTGACAACGAAACTGAAATACAAGTACCTCATGACAAGCCGGCTGTCCCAAGACCCGATGGAAAGGGTCTTTGGGATTGTTAGGCAAATGTCTGGGTCTAATGATCACCCGTCGCCCAGCCAGTTTCTCATTTCCATTAATACGCTGAGCTTCCAAAATCTTGCCAAGTCACCGTCGCATGCCAATGTGTCTTCAGGAGTGCTAAGGAACCTGATTGACACCGAGAGTGCAGTGGGCACCACGTCTCATAGGAGGATCGATGAACTGCTAGACATCGGGAACCTCTCTGAAGCACATGAAGTCCTCAGCGGGTGTGGGCTTGACCACACTGACATGGTAGTGGAAGCCAGTGACTCAAGGCTCATCTATTACATCGGCGGCTATGTGGCAAGGAAAAGCATCGCAACCACAAAGTGCACAGACTGCTGTGCACAGCTCCTGCGACGGAACGATGGGTCACCGCCAGCCGCAGCATGCCTCACCAATGCGGTGAACAGGGGCGGCCTGCTACATCCATCAGACAAGCTGAATGACCTGGTGACTTCGCTTGAGAACGCATTCACACGTTGCTTCAGCATCAAGGAGTCAAAAGTGACAGTATCCTGGACTTAGTCTCATTTTTACAGTTGGCTAAGTTGACCCTCGTTGGCTGCCCTGACCACAACACGGAACTCACAAACAAGGTCATCAAATTCTACGTCCTCACCAGGCTGCATTTTCTTGTGAAAACTCAGAATGCCAGCCGAGGTGACAAGCGTAAGAAGATGAAGATGTTAAAATTAAGAAGAGTGCTGTGAATTGAGTGAATTAGTTGCTTTTCCTCACTCTACTTTGAATGCAGCCTTTGTACGAGTTTGTGTAAATATGTTAAAAAGTGATCACCGTATTTTAAAATGTATGAACATGACTTTTTTTGTCGTAGAGGTGATTTGGTGGTACTCAAATGCAAACGTTTTTCATTGTATTTGTGCATTTTTAAAGGAAATGAAGCGCTTTTACTTTTTCCCCTAATTGCAGACGTCATGTTTTTATTCTGCTTTCAGTAAAATGTGTTCTAAATTTGCAAAAAAAAAAAAAACCTTTGTACTTGAAAGCTGAACAGTCTTTCTTTTACTAGTTAAAGTGAAGTGCTGCAGTCGCAGATACAGACGCTTTCTGTTTACGTGCAGTTATTGATTTCTTGTCAGTTGTTCGGATTGGAAAAAATAAATTGTGGTTTTTGTGCTTTGTGTAGTCATGCAAACAGTGGGTATGGTCTCTTCCTTGTATTTTATCTAAACTAACGTCGAGTGCAAAATGGAAAGTGTGGAGTAGAGCATGGAAGTCGGAAGCGAGGGATGAGTGCCGTTCGGGATTGCATCGGTCATGCGTATCGGAATAGAACACTTCGAGGTGCTCAATTAGAGTTCCGAAGTATATGCCACTTAAGGCCACTTGCGTGCTTTGTAAAATTTGACTTGCGCGTGCGGCGAACTTTGGATTTGCGCTTCCGCCCGCGCGCCCAGCCACAGAGCGACCGACCGAGCGGGGCATCGAAGTACGAAGAGCAGCGCCACCGTGCGCCAGGCAGAAACGGCGCATCGCTTTTGACCAGCCCTTGGCGTCACCTCCCCCTTCTAGCCACCATAACCTAGTCGTACAGTTCAGCCAACTCCCGGAAAAGAACCGCTAGCACCAGTAAAATGGTATGCTCATTCTCAGTGACAATAGGCACAATTTTGAATATAAAAAAATCTGGAGAGGGTGCTAGTTTGCTATTGTTTCCACAATTTTCACAGTGATTCTTAGATTATGTTGCTTGCGCTCTCCAAACAGATTTCTTCAAACATGAGCAGTCGCATTTCCATTTCTAGAAGTGTATACAGTCAAACTCCGCTACAACGAAATTCACGGGGATCGCGAAAAATTTCGTTGTAGCGAGAATTTCGTTGTCGCGGAAAATCTCCCACCTACCTTTTCGCCCCAATGTTGCCAACTTGCTTGGAGCTCGCTCCGCCAAAAATAGCACCCTTTTTATAGCACGGAGTTTATATCGTAATTTGCGGTCACAACGCGTCTCGCGGCGCTTAGACCAGCGTTGTAATATGCGCGTCGTACTCGTGGAGATCCGCGCAAAAGCAGGCGTCGTGAAATCACAGCGCGGAGTTTATATTTTAATTTGCGGTCACGGATATGCACAGGATATGCACGACACTCTGGGAGCATTTTATTTCCAAAACTTGAAAAAATCGCTGATTTTTGACTGCTTGCGCTTTCCCACGAGCAACGGGAGAATGCGCTGCTCACAGTCTGCGAGGAGCTGCATGGCGACATCATCGTCATGGGCGCCAAGGAAACTACGTAAAACGTCCAAGGAGTCCATGACCTGCGACGCGGTCACTGACGTCGGGACCGTCGGAACACCATGCCCGACTTCTTCGTCGTCGGATTAATCGGCGGCGGCGGCGGAGGCGGCGCGAGCACTCTTGAGGATCTCGGCATCACTCAGCTCCTCGTAGACGATCACGTCCGCGTCGGCATTTACGCAGTCGCTCAATGCTACGTTCTCAGGAACAATGCCGGCTTCCTCGAGAGCTGCCCATGCTTCGGCCGTTGTCGCGTCTTGCCCCGGTCCAATGTCGTCGGCAGCTTGTGCATCGTCACTTGAACGGCACATCTCTTCGGGTCGAATCGAGTGACTTGTGTCCCGGGAAAATTTCGTTGAATCGGAAGAACAATAAAAAAAGTGGTTCGTTGTGGAGGGAGTTTTAATACATTGGGGCCTATGGGATGCGGGCGGGGAATCGAAAAACCTTCGTTGAAGCGGGAATTTCGTTGTAGCGGAGTTCGTTGTAGCGGAGTTTGACTGTACTCAGATCCAACTATTTTCGACGCAACGGTTGAGCATCAAACACGCCTTTGTTAGCAGGCAAGGGTTAAGGCTTTGGTGAGTTGATGGATAATTACAAAGAAGGGAAACAGAGCAGCACAGACGAAACACAAGAGGGAAGTGACAACCATGAGCGCTGGCTTTATATTTGTTCAAGTTTGTGCTGCTTTCATCCAAGATTAAGCCAATCTCTCCCCTGCCGCCTATCTCTCCCCGCCATCAGGCCGCTGCTCCGTGCTGGGCGCTTGCGGAAGGGGGTGTGGTTTGACCTCTACCTCTCAAGGTCAAAACTGGTCGCCCCGCGAAGGCTGCTCGAGGGAGTTTAGTGTAGCTTCTGCTACGAAAACGCCCTACACGTTGGGCGAAAATCCTACAGTTGGCAACACTGCCACTGAGTCACCGTGCTCGGCGTCTTCCCGTCATGCGTCGTTGCCGTACTTATCTTCGGCGTGGCCAGTTAAAGCAGCGGGGCTTCCCTTTATTAGAGAGCTTTAGCATAGTGGCTAGCGTATGCCAACACTATGGTAGTGGTAAGTTACCGGAAGTCAAATGTGCACGCACGCGCGGGTACGGTGAGGAGGTCAACTTTCACCGACACAATTGTGCGGGTTCGGCGAGGCATGGGCGCTCGTCCTGCAGAACGCATGCGCGCTTGCCCAGGCGGGTCCCGGCACCCGCTGCCGTAGCGTTCGTGTACACTATCCACTAGGCTAAAGATCTCTAACCGGCTGCACAACTTTGTCCAATTTGAAATAACTAGCCTTTGGTAGCGCACTGGTCAGCTCCATCCCAGCCGCGGAAGATGTTTTTTTAACTGGGAAAACGCAAAAAAAAAAATTATTGGAAAACTTTCAAATTTCGCGCTGCTTTCGTATGGGTGGGAGGGGCGTAATATGGGCCATCGCAAAACATAGTTACCAGCGTGTTAACTCCCCGTCAGAATTCTATAGATGTGATTACCGTATTTACTCGCATAATGATCGCACCCCGGAAAATTGTCGTCAAAATTCGATTTTTTTTTTATATATTTCCCGCGCAATGAACGCACCCTGAACTTGCCTCAGCTGTATGTGGTATGTCTGCCAAGTCTAGCTGATGATGATCGTGCTTACCTCTGTTTCCTTCCCTTTCAAAGCGGACATGGCTACGTTATTGCCGCATACTTGCCGATATTAGCGATATTGGCAAGCATGCGTTCAATATTGATGAGGAAGAAACTCTCACTAAATGCCCATAATGTACTCACAAGACAGAGAAAAAAATGCGCTCAGCTTGCTGCGTCGGCCCCCATGTCTGTTTTGATGTCCCGCACTGTGACAGCGGCCGCCACTTATAGGTCGCCCTGTTGTCACCTCGCAGCAAACTTGTTCCGTCGCGATTCATGAAAACACTGCATTTTGCGTCACTTTGCAAAGCGGCTGGCGGCGGGGTGCGGATATTTATTATGTTTTTATTTATTGTTGTTATTATTTTCATGAGACCTACCGTAAAAATTTTGACCCACAACTTGCTTGCCTTTTCTGTGCTGAAAAGTTTTTTCGCGAAAAATTTACCCCGCGTATGAACGCACCCCTAAATTTGCATGAAATTTTTTGGAAAAAAGTGCGATCATTACGCGAGTAAATACGGTAAACAAAACTATAGGCACCACTGCAATCGGCCAGTCACGTTCTTGTTCACTGGCTTAGGTCGGCGTTCCGTATGCTTCTTTGTCCTGCTGTTTATGTGGTGGTCATGCCACACTATCCCATATCACCTGAGCTTGCCCAAAAGATCTTTCTCAAGCACCCCCTGAAGAACGGTGGGTGGTAGGTCGCACTCCGCAGCTCGAACCCGGACCTACAGGCCTGTTTGGTTGCAAGGGCTGCAGAGGCCGCTGACCAGTTCACGCTGACAGCCATCAATGCGGCCTAACCACCAGCATCGCTTTGAAGATGCACCATCACTTGCGTTGCTCGAAATAACGTTTATTCCCTATCTGTTTCATCCTGTAGGCAGGTTTTGTGCATCTCGCACCGCTTCAACCCTTTCTCCTTGGTTCGCCCCGCAGGTCTGACACGCTAAACCGTCCACGATGAGCGCATTCAGTGTGGTGGTGCCCAAGGAGTACGGCTATGTGGCGCTGGTGGGTGTGGGCTCGGTCGTGGTCAACATGTGGCTCGCCTTCCGTGTCGGCCGGGCTCGCACCAAGTTCAACGTCAAGGTACGTCCTGGCTCCGCCAACAAGGGCATGCAGCAGCTTCTTAGCTCCGACACACTGCTTAGCACTGCGCTGGTTTGCACCAGTTGGTTGGTGCGTGAACCGTGTCGCGCATTAATCGTGGCAAATGTAGTGCCAGCAGTGATGGGATAGCTGCGCCAATTGCGTCTAACTACCCACCGCGGTGGCTCAGTGGCTAAGGCGTTGCGCTGCCGAGCATGAGGTTGTGGGTTCGATTCCCGGCCGTGGCGGCCACTTTTCTGATGGAGGCGAAAAGCAAAAACGCCCGTGTGTACAAGATTTCGACACACGTTAAAGATCCCCAGGTGGTCGAAATTAATCCAGAGCCCTCCACCACGGCACGCCTCATTGCCTGCGTTGCGTCAGCGCATTAAACCCTACAGCCAATCAATTGTGTCTAACGGCAACAAGAGGTAAATCCTGCTTACATTTCAAGCAATCTGCGCTAATCTTGTGCCGATGCTTCACTTCACCGGGCTTCTTCGACATGGCGCACCCTGGTGGGAGGAGGGGAGTCCTGTTTACGCCGCGGGCGTTGAAGAGGAGGGAATTTCTTGCTATCTCCTTTGCAATAAAGCTTGGCAGGAGTTCACGTGACTAGCTCCGAGGGGCCGAGATGGAGAAGGAATTGCAAGGGTAGCTAGCGGGAAATGGGAAAGGGACGAAAGTTAAAGATGGCTTACTTTGGGACCGGGTGTAAGCCGGTTCATTAAACAGTTACCAGCTTAGAAGAAAGTGGTCTTGCCTGACTAAGTTCAAAGTGGCTCACTTTGGGACCAGTTGTAGGCCGGTTCATTGAACGGTTTCCAGCTTAGAAGAAAGTGGTCTTGTCTGACTCAACATGTCATTCAGGAAGACAGCTAGAAGCGCGCTTCAGGAAAGCATTTTCTGATAAAACTGTCTTTGCGAAGCTACTCTTCGTGAGAATGTGGTCGAAGTTTTCACTGATTTTTTCAGTCTTCGTTTCAAAGAAGTGAGCCGTTGGTCCACCTACTCTATGATGAGATGGTGCCCTTGTTCACAAGCTGGGTAGGCGCTTCATGAAGACAGTCTTACAGCTCGAACAAAGCCAGAGAGTCGCCGTTGTTGCAAACACCTAGGCCCCTGCAAATTGGAAAGCAAGAGTAGAAGTCAGAGAGGACGCGGAGCATGTAATTTCGTCTTGGGAACCCAGAGAGAAACACGTTTAGGTTGGGTGCTAGAATGCACTGAGTGCCTTCTGTCGTGGCTGTCATTCAACGTCATTTTGCAGAGCCTACACTTCTGATGCCCACAGCTGAGGGAAAAAGAGCCCTCTTGCGCTCATTTTAGGATGCTAGCTACCAGGATGCCACAAGGTGTCAAACCCTTTGATATCTTTACTGTGATGGATGAATACACACTCTGCCAGCTTGAACATGTTGAAATAGATCTGTCTACACGGATTGACGAGTATTGGCAGCAGATTTTTGAGCAGAAGGAGGCTGACAACAAAACCAAATTCCTTCTCTTAGCCAGGCTAGTGAAGGCGTTGCTTTGCATTCCCCATTGAAATGCAGATGTGAAAAGGGGCTTCAGTGAGAACCGCCGACACGGTTGACGATACAAAATGTTAAGGGCATCAGGCACATCGCTTCATTCTCCAAGTGCTTTGAAGGAGATGCAAGTCGCTTCATTGTGGCACTAGAGGTTTTGAGAGCAGTATGAACGTCGAGCAAAAACTACCACAACGTATTGCATCTGAAGAAGCTCAGGCAGCTAAGCAGCGGTGTTTTGACCCATCCGAGGCTGGCCCTAGTCACGATGACCGAGACAGGCTTTAGCGAGAAGTGGAGACCGCAAAAAAAAAAATGCTGGCGAATGCGGACCATCTAATTAGACATGGCATAAAGTCTAAGAGCTTCAGGGATGTCGAAAGCAGTAAAACACTAACTCCTTCAGCTCTGGCAGAAAGAATGGGACGGAGAAGTAAACAAGCTTCACTCGGTACAACCTATAATTGGCCGATCAGCTGCCGGGGAAAAAAGCAGGGCCTTTGAGGTCTGGCGATGCAGACTGTGAATAGATGCAGACTACAAATAGAGGTAGGAATGGCACGCATTCCTCCCTCCTGACTGGTGACCAGCCGCCGAACTGCGCCAGATGTGGCGAGGGTCTTTCAGTCCTCCGTGTTTTGGTTGAGTGCTCGGCCGTGGAACCGGAAAGGAGACGCTATTTCCCGGAAATGTATCGTAAGAATATGCCACGGCCAATTGCCATGTTTCTATCAGATTGTCCTGTGTTCAATTTCAGCAGAAAATTAGAATACCCTGGTGATATCGGTTTTTTAAAGCATGCTTGGTTTGAAAGTAGCATTCTTGTCCACCTCATTACCTTGTTCATCCATAGTATACTATTTATCATGGCCGTATATACCGTTAGCTCATTCCATGCCTCATCACGCTCCTCACTCATCTTTTGGATCCGGCCCTTTACCCCGAAGTAATTTTATGCACTGTTGAAGAACCGAGGCGAGGATCGCGAGACGTGAGCGAATCTTTAATGGCGGATGGATCATTACAATGATGGTGATACTAGACAGGAGCTGCCAGTGGCCACCTCTTCCTTTGAAATATTTTCAACATCCTCCCGGCCACGCGATTTGCACAGGAAGATGTTGAACATGACGGGAAGAATTGACCGTGTTTAGCGGTCATCTCGCATAGCTCTCTTCGATGTACCAATCAGTCCAAGTTCAAAAGCATTATACAGTCCGTAGCACAAATCGATGTCACGTCCGTGGTAGCCGCACCGGGTTAGTCCATGCTTTCGTTTCCACCGATGTTTCCTGCGTCTGTGAAACCTGTGCATCGCGGAATCTGGACAGGTTAATCGACTAGTTTGGACCGTCGTTCGTCCTGGATGACGACTTTGCAGTATTCGCACAAACATCATGCTGCATGGGCGTCGGGTTGACTGTCGGGTCCTAGAGAAATTCAGGTACCGGACGAGTATCTTGAGGTGTATACAGGTCCTTCTACGTGGGACTTTGTCTTGCCTTTTTGTTTTTCCTATCACTCTGTACTTGATCATGCGTTTCCGTTGAGCGTTATTTGTTCTACCTCTACATGCTTGTTGTAGGGTCGTCCAGCTTCGCCGTCGTCGTTTTGGCATTGGGGTTATAAAATCTTCACGTTTTGCCGTGGTCAATAAAATCCCCTTTGAAGTCGTGTTTCCGGGAGCGCGACATATATTTGAACGCTTGGTGGATGAGTCTGGGGCTGCGTGGATGTGTCGGTTCATAATAGGGGGTTTGCGGTCAACGCTTTCTGCTTGCAGGTCTTCATGAGGTTGTCCGTTGCGCATTGTGCTTCTTTTCGCCTCATGAAGACTACACGAAGCGGAAGTCTTTTCTGGTGCACCCACTGCGTTGTCGTTGCCCCGGTGACCAATTCAAAAAAGTTCGTTTTCAGGACTGAAATTGTCTGAACCAGAATCAGAAGCAGCTGTCTCGTCAGGTGATGCCTTAATTCCTTGTTTGAATGAAGCACTCCGTTGCGTTACTGGTGTCCCCTGATGAGCTTCTTTGAAGGGTGTCAACAAATCAATCTTCCTGTTGAGAGAATCAGTGCTCTGTACTGCCGAGTCATTGTTGTTGGAGATACAATCCTGTGTTTTCAGTGATATTGTTGCATTGTTATTGTTGAAATGGTTTTCCAACTCGGGAAACAATCTGTTCATTCTAAATTTGGTTAACAGGATGGAATCTTCGAATTCTAATGCGATTTCATATTCCTCGATTAAATGATCCAAATCAACAAGTTCTTCAATACTGCTGTCAAACTTCTTTAGAATATCATGTGTTTCGAGTAGGCGTTTCTTTAAGAAAATGAGCTTACAGATTGATGGTGACTCGGCGCTCATCTCAGTTTTAATGTCGACAGTCAGTGTGGTTACCTTCTTTCGGACGAGGCTCCGTCTTTGGCAAAGGGCTTCCAGGTCCATTCTCGACGTCGTTTATGTCTACGTGGTCGTCAGGAAGGATCACGGTCGGTGGAAGGTCGAAGCCGTTGTCGTTGACTTTCAGTGTCCGCGAGGCGTCCGCGAAGAATCGGTAAAAGTTGTTGAGGGCGTGGTATCCGGTACACGTTTGGTGCGTCCTCAATTCCTTGGGTTTTCTTCGCAGACGCTTGCGGTCGATGGTCAGGAGCAGCAGTGCAGTCCCATCGTTGCGGTCACTCACGTCATCGTTGTGGGGCTGTCCGCACTAAGGTTTTCAACTGTGTTATCCTTTGATCCTGGTCACGGCACCATTTTGTTGAAGAACCGAGGCGAGGATCGCGGGACGTGAGCGAATCTTTAATGGCGGATGGATCATTACAATGATGGTGATACTAGACAGGAGCTGCCAGTGGCCACCTCTTCTTCCTTTGAAATATTTTCAACATGCGCTATTCGCACCAATTTCATCAGCCAATTTTTACCTCATCATAGCAATGGTGCTCATGGCCCTAGATGCCCTTGCACCAAAAAACCCCACCAAAGAAGAACAGTGATGTCGAAAGTAGTCTCTTCTAGCTGAGAGTAAAACAAGAATGGCGGCAGCACTGGGCAACATGGCACTAAAGAAAACTTGGGACCAGTCACGATGGTTCTACTTGTGTGCATACTAAACCAGAGAAGCATGGGCTTAGCACAAGTGCCTGTTTTGTTTCACTGCATGTTCTACTTGCTTAGGCAAGTTCAAAGGCATTTTCAGTGGATCTAGTCATGTTGTGCTTTATTGCCATGCAGTCGTTTTTAGCTTCAAAATGTTCTAATTTTTTTGTATGTACATCCAACTGGGCAGATTATGTGACTATTCCATTCATTATGGTTTTATGAAAAGTTTTGTAGCCTACCGAATCAAATGCTGTCCCAATAGTCTTTTTTTTTTTCTTTAATTAACAGTTCAGTTCTTTCATGATCTGTTGGCTCATGTAGTGAACGTGCACACTCGCACAAACTCTTTTAGTGCTTGTCTTGAGGCATTTTTAATCATTAAAAGAATCACTCAATCAAAAGACATCAGTGCAGCAGAAATTCGTCTGCACCGTAGGCATTTTACTTGTTTAAACATTTCTGCGTGTCCAGGGTGCTGCTTTCAGGCAATATTTCTCAAATCTTGATGCTCGTTTTGGCTGCTCCAAAAGTCAGTTTTACTGCTCCAAAACCCACTTTTGGCTGCTCCAAAAGTTGCTTCAAAATGACTCGACACAATCACATCACTGTGCCAAAAAGGGAGAACTGCTTGCCGAGGATGTCTCGCCCCCATCTCGGGGTCTGTTGCCAACTGCGCTACCGCAGTGGTATTGATGGACAAAGATTAGAACCATTAAACAGAGATTGGCCTGTCACTGCTTAGTTGTCTACTTTGTGCCCATATACAGTAAAGCCCGCTTATACCGAACAGCGCGAGGATTGTAAAATAGTTCGATATCGCAAAAATTCGATATAGAAAGTGAAGCAAAAAAAAACTTATATGAGAACAATCTTGCTCTCATGCTCAATCTTGCCAGAGCGTTAAGACTGCTCTGTAGTAAGCGTCGGCAACATTCATCCCCGCATCCTCACCTTTGCGCGAGGA
The DNA here is from genome assembly GCA_013339765.2 of Haemaphysalis longicornis. Classification (NCBI taxonomy): domain Eukaryota; kingdom Metazoa; phylum Arthropoda; class Arachnida; order Ixodida; family Ixodidae; genus Haemaphysalis; species Haemaphysalis longicornis. The sequence continues at coordinate 116,893,440 of CM023456.1, read as the reverse complement.
AGCAAGCCTTGTCATGGCATCATATAAGTATGAACTTTGACAGATTTACTGTTCTTGACTCCAAAGACAACCCTTCAAATCATCCCTTTGAGCCATGGAACATTCCCGACTGGTCTAAAATTGGGTACGCGACAATTGGGAAGCGAGTCTGTGTCCCGGGTTTCTCTCGCAAGTGAACGAATCTCCAAGTTTAGGACGCGTGGACTAGTGCAAAAATCTGCCAGGTAGAGTACCGGTACTGTTGCATTTATACATTGTGCAGACCCTCGTCAGAGCTCATAGCATCGAACAGTCTCGCATTGGTTACCTCTGCCTGCAAGGCCTTTGTCAGAGTTTTTGTGTGTGAAATGTTGGTGGACCAGGTAATCTTTTAGAAGTTTTCTTCGAATTTTTAGAAATTTGGATTTGTGCTTTTGTCTCTTCGCAGTACCCGGCCATGTATTCTGACAGCAACATCGTCTTCAACTGCATTCAGCGGTCGCATCAGAATTTGTGAGTGGTCATTTGCCCCCTACGTATGTGAGCTCCGTTTGTAGTAAGCCCCCTGTATGAGTAGCCCCAACTTCAACTCGAGCTCTTGAAATGCTTGGCACGCAGCCTGGAATACTACCCGCAGTTCCTGATGGTCCTGTTTCTCGGCGGGTTCGAGTACCCGGTGAGTGAAACTGCATCTGGGGAGGCAGTCCTGCATGCAAAGCATTTGTTCGTGCGTGGAATAGGGTGCTTTGTACGGGTCGATGCTGGGGGACAGTTTTGAGCTTAAAAAGCAGCAAATAATGCAAAGAGGACCAGGGTTTGGGCGAGCTGCTATCAGCTGTCGACAAAAGCTACAGCACACGGACTAGAGACTAGAGCAGGAAGAAACCACAGCCATCTTGGCTTGTTGTCTGTGCAAACTTTTTGAGTGCCGAGCAAGAATGCCATTGCAACTTTTTTTTTTTTTTTTTTTTTACTAGTGGATTTAACCAAGAAAGGATTATGTTTAAGTGTGATCCCGAATAGCAGAGGTAGCTCAGAAGCAGAAATTAAATTAACTGAAGCTTCATTCTTTGAAGCTGCGCAGTTGTAACTGTGTCGATATGCTGTAAATAAAGTAATATTTGTTGAAGCTTACCAGCGATCGGATCTTCTATTGACTAACGTAGCTAGAGGGAGGGCAGAGAAAAAGGTTGCCGTAGTGGCTGTATCGATTGTGTAGCTGTTTCTAGAAAATATATTCAGCTAACTGTGGCAGTCCTGTGTTTTTCAGAGCCTAAATACAAGGCTAACCCTGCCTTTGCAGTGATTGCTAACTAAATACTGGCATTTTTTAGACCCATTGCTATGTTGCGTAGAATTGTTTGGAGGAGTTATGCAGACAAAATATGTTTGTCTTATTCGAAAGATTTCGTGTTTTATAGTACCTCCAGCACTTGTCCGGAAGCAAGCGATGCTTTGTTCACTGAGAAGTTAATCCAATTTTTAAGTTGAAATTTTCATTCTCCTGCCTAATCATGTTTTCATAATGTCTGCAATGGCATCGCAAGAACAGGTCTTCAGGCTGCTGTGGAGCCTTGTTTACTGTTAGTCAACCTAGATAGCAGCACCATACTGCGGCGGGCCGTTTTCTGCCTTTGCTTTTTTTTTTTTTGACAGTATTTGTATTTTGCTTGTTTTTGTCAAGGTAGAAAATAATCATTTCGTGAAACATGGTGTTCGCTCGACCGATATGGTCGCCTGAAACAACCCCAAAGCCCTGCAGTACTGTGCATCTAAACCAAGCATAGTGCAAGCACTACCAACAGCAGTATGCATCAGTACTTCTATGTTTACGTGTGCTTTTGTAACTTCACTGTTTGTCCCACCATTCTTACTGATATAAAAAGAATGGGCCCTAAATTTAAGCGCAAATAGCTCGTTCGGCAAGCTTATAAGCGCTGCCTAATTTGCGCTTGCTTTTGCCGGCCTCAGCCAATTGCAGAGCTGGCGCGTATGACATCATAGGTTCTGTAGTGGGAAATGAGCTAGTGGGTCGCATGGCCATTCCCTTTTTTTCCTAATTATACAGCTTATTTGAGCAAAGTTTGCGTTGAAAGTGGTTTCAGTATGATTCTAACGAGGCAATCTTTCGAATGAACCAAACTTCTGTTTTGTCTGCATGGCCCATTTAAAAATGTCCCAGAGGATAGTTGGGCCCTTTATGGCAGTATAAATGAATACACGCATTGAATGAAACTTTTGGAATTATTCAGTAGAACCCTGGTTATGTTTTTCATTGGGCTATGGGGAAAAAATAGGGGAAAAAATAGAGTGGCGGGGCAAGTTATAACAGGAATGTGCCGTTAGCACCACAAAAACATGCTGCTAAACATTATGAAAAAGTTGTAAGCCATGATTTGAACACAAAATAATTTACTTGGCATTTTCAAGGTTTAAAGACGTCTCTGATATATAGTACAAGTTTGGCGCTTCTTCCGGGCCTGTGGAATGACATTGTCCTTCTCCAATCCGCCTCTTTCATTGCGGTGTGCTGCCACCTAGCGTGCCTAGCGGAAGTTGAAGCTGTAGGGTTTGCCGGCGTTTCCTCCGGCTGCGTTCTCGTTGTATGCACGGCAATCCCACATTACGGCGAGGAGCAGCCGAAGTTTTTCTTCTGTGTTGGTGTTATAACGCCTTAAGACGACAGCCCCTGGTCATCACATAATACCAGACGGCTTCTTATCACTGAATGAGGGCTGGCAGAGAAATCTCGGACAGATCCGTGTGCCGTCCGAGTAGCAGAGCGAGCAGTACTTGGAGTCGTCTGGCATGAAGTGCGATCGCCAGCTCAACAAAGGCCGGCAGTTCGCAAAATGCATTTAAGCGCTGGACACATGTACGATTGGTACACGCGATTCGCATGCGACTGATCGTTACGACTGTCGCCACGACTAGTCGTACGCGTGAATTTGAGACGACCCGATGCGCGCATGAGATACGTCGTCGGCGTCGCTCCGCCCACTGTTTTTGCTCCATGGTCAACTATGATGATCGCTGAGCTGAATTTGTAGATTCTGCGCGTTTGTTCGCAAAAATGGATAAAGCAAGCAATCGTGAAGCGTTTTCTGCCTTCGGAAACAGTCCGCGCACACGCCGGTCGCGCCTGCCAGCTCGCACACTCAGCGGCTCGAACCGGCGCAGACCACGGTAGCAACCGCTTGTCGCTGCTCTTCTGAATCAATCTGATCGCTAAAAAGTTCCACATGCGAGAAAGTAGGTGTTAGTGTGGTGAAAAATTGTGCTAGGGATTGTTGTCAGGGTTTATTTTAAAAGCGGCGATCACATATATCTGCCGCGATGCAAGCCTACGTGGACCGGTCGCCCCGGCGCGCGGTGCGCCGAGCGCGAGAGATGGCGATACTGCGCGGAAGCATCGAAACAGGCTACGCCGATGTCTTGGTCACCGATCGCTCAAACGGCAGTTATAACTTAGAGTTCCACATGCGAGAAAGGGGATGATAGTGTAGTGAAAAGTTGTGTTGCGGATTGTCATTCGCAGTTGCACAGATAGCAGCGATCAAATATCCGCCAGGATGCTAAGCCTAAAGTTTCCATCACCCGAGCCGACGCGAGCGACACAAGCCGCCGTAGCCGATCGCGAGCGGCCGACGGGAAGCGATAGAAGCCGACACCGTTCCCTTTTCGGCACTCCGAGTTACAGCGGAACGCAGCACAAGTTGTGGGCATTGTTCCGCGCACAACAAGCACACACAAAAAATCAAACGATGTAAATACAACCACGACCCCTTCCCGCTTGTGCGGGAGCTGTGGGGAATGTCGTCTGCTGCCCCTACTGGACTGCTTAGGGACTTGGCCGCTAGGGGATTGCGCATGCGCAGTGGGGTTGTGAAAGAGGCGGATTGTTAGATCGCCTTCTGGCTGTCCTCATCGCCGAAGGGTCTCGCGTACCTTCAAAGAACGTCCAGTTCAATGGGTTCCACAATTGGGTGCAAAGTCAACAGTGGCAGTCCGAACTCTTTTGCGATACGTATTTGTTCCCGTGTCGGTTCCTTGTTGACTAACCACAGACCGTCAAGTTTGTCTTTAAAGGGACCCTGCAACACTCTTTGAGCAGTGCAAGTAAACCTGCGCGACGTTAGGTTACACTGCCAGAATACCTGAGCCAAATATTGCAAGTGCACGTGAAGCGGTGAGCGCGCAAATCGCTGTGAAAGACTCGGAAAAACCAATTGCGCTCTCTTCAATTTTTCTCGTTATGCACCCCTTGCATGGCCTAAATGACGTAATTGCGGCCATGGCTGTCCTATTGGCTGTCGCTGGTCAACTTCGCGGCTTATTTCTCGCATTTCCTGTGACGATTCGCCGTCGTCGGCACTGTGTACCAACCTCTTCTGTGCCTGAACCTGTACGCACAGTTTTGGCGTGTCTTTTGCGTTTTGAGTGCATGCGGAGTTTGAGTACCGAACTCAACACTACCCTTTCAACAAAAACGCTCGGCAACAAACGTTTATCGCTTCAAAAACGCTGTACCAGCCTGAGCACACACTTAGGAGCAGGCAGCCATACCTGCTTTCTTGTGGCACCAGACCAAAAATAGACCCCTCCATGTTGTGGAGAAAAGGAGAAAACTCCCCGGCCTGTGGTATATTGAATGCTGCCGAACAGAGTGCCGTGTCGACGGAACACCATGGGGCTCTGCTTGGGTCCGGCGAGCGAGCTACGATGACAAGGCGAGCCCCTAAAGTGCTCTACACTTAGTAATCGAGATAATAAAGAAAACCTATGAAGCAGCGACGACTCCCCAGCCACTCTTCAACAGTTTCTGTGTGACGTCAGAACAGAGTTTGTGCGATTGGCCACCGCCGGCATTAGCCCCCGCCAAGAAACACCACTGGGCGATTCCAGTGGGGCTTCTGGGCACATTTTATCCCATCACTTGAATGCTAATGGGCAGTTAACACACTAACTGTTTCTAGTTCTGTGCCATATTACATCACTGCAATGGGAAATTTTAAAGTCTCAATATTTCTTGCATTTTTGAGTTATCAAAGTGTCTTTCGTGGCTGTAATGGAACTGCGGCATTTACCAAAGGCTTTTTTTTTTTTTTTTCTTCCAAATTGAGCAAAATTGTGTTATGCGTTAAGTTGCACCACCGACAAAGTGGTTTGTCTTCTCTAAAGCATTTGGCTGACTGTGTGTTTCGTCACCATGCAAACATGCATCGTGTATCCTCGCAGAGAGTGGCTGCTACCGCGGGGGTGGTCTACCTGGCTGGGAGGGTCGTCTACGCCTTGGGCTACTCCACAGGAGGTGCGTTGTACAGGGCTCGCCGCCTCTTGAATTGCTCGTCCTCATGTGGCCAGCTCCGAATTAATTAGCCTGTCGTGATTAATTCGTTTGCCCTTGAGTTTCCTAGTTCATCAGGCAATGGTTCATAAGGTCTGTTTGTAAGATGTTTCATTGTCGATCTCGCAAGTGCGCACTTCAATAGTTTCGTGCACGTCCTTGGCTTTCAAGAAATGTTTCTGTATGGTGACTGGCAATTTAAGGCTGTGCCTGTACTTTATGCACTCTTTGTAATCTATAAGAAAGTATGTTGTTCTTGATTCATTTGTTTCACTGCATTTATACATTTTCGGGACATTACTGTGGGAGAGATTACCACAGATGTTAATTTGAAGAACATAGAAGCACAACGTACCGTATTTTCGCACGTATAACCCACACCAAAAATGTGATAATTTCAGTGGCGAAGTAGGGGTGCGGATAGTACGCTGGGTTTTTCCTTTAGTGCAGCTTCACGGCAATTTGCGTCGTGCCGTGAAGCTCCTTAGCAGTAACACTGACTAAGCCTTCCATGGCAGCGATTGTGCAAAACATACAAGGACAAGGAAGAAAAAACAAGGATGAGCATACTGTAACAACTGAATTTTATTTGCGAATTCTCACTTTCGCCTTGCAGGCAGGGTATTTTACTTGCTAAATATAAGCTTTTCTGTCTGCATAGTATGTGATATGTTGCTTGAGCAGTAGCTTTGGTGCAGCCTTTCCTGTATCAAATGTGCTGGGATACGCGGGGTTTTTTTTCTTTTCCGGCGGGCTGAAAGTGGCGGTGCGGATTATATGCAAGGGCAAATTATACACGCAAGAATACGGTAAACGCATGCTGTTTTCCAGCACTTGACTGTGACGTGCCTTGCTCCAAATGAAATGGAGTATACATTTGTCAGGTTTTTAACAATATTGCAGTAGTTGTGAATGGGTTTTTCAGTGTGGTTTTAATTTCCAAACTGTAAGGGGAGTGATGGTGCGAGAGTTCACGAGTGTAGTGGTTTAACCTGTCCCGTATATTGATTGGCGGTTCATGTTAATCTTCAGTCAAGCAGTAAAATAGAAGACAGGTGAACTTTCGTATGCCAAAGCAAACAGTAATCAGAAATCATAATATGGAGCATCTGACCATTTCTTGTCTATAGCTAGGATGAAATAACAGTGAAGAGTGACGAACTAGCATTTTTCGGTACGTAGATCAAAACTTGTAGATCACGTGGGAAGTTGGAAAAAAATTTTTCTGTTCATTCTTTTAAAAAGAAATAACTGAGGCTGTAAGGAAGCTGCAGACTGATTCACTAGCATGAAATTGTGGCTGCACGAATAAACTCTCAAACAGGAAAGATACATCTGCATTGTGCAATTTATGTGAGAGCATACTTAGACTGCATTCCACCAGCTGTTCACTTGAAGGAATAAATAAATCAGTCGAGAAAAAATCCGCTGTGATCAGAAGCGGGAATTGGTCGTGGGTTCTATTCCCGCTTCCAATCACGGTGGATTATTTCTCAATTTCGATTTTTTGATCCTGTATCATATAAAAATGTCATTCAGTGCTTTAAAGCACCTTCAATTAGCCGAATAGCACTGGCAATAAGGACTGCATCTTTGATATGTGTTCTTATGGAGTCCCTCGTCCCATATATGTGGAATGTGCATATATGTCTGAAATACAAATATATGGAAATATATATGTGTGAAATATAAATATGTGAAGTATATAGTGAAAAAAAAAAAAAACGCTTGCATTCTGCCACTTTCTAAAAATGACATCTGTTGTTTTTAGAAAGTGACAGAATGCAAACGTGCTCACTCGCTCTCTTGTTCCCGGTGGTGACATCTTTGGCAGGCCACTTGCAGCCTGTTGTGAAAGCTGTGGTGACTAGTAGCAGCTGGTGACTGACCGTGTGCCCCATTCCGGTGAATGCAGATCCGACCAAGCGGATGCGCGGAAGCTTCCAGTACTTTGGCATGTTCACCCTGCTGGGATCTGAGCGGACGCCTTGGCCTGCGCATGCTGGGAGTCGTCTAGGACAGTGACCGCTGCAGGGGCCGCCGCCGCCGGTCTCGGACCACCTGTCCTTTTTCACCCACATCACCGACACCTCTTCCTACTTTTGAGGCACACCTTTGTGCACATGCAGTAACTGGAGATTTCCACGGAAAGTCCACTGGTGAGCGCTGGTAGATGTAAAAATGCGTAGCTCACGATTTGTGCACCATGTTGGCGGATTCACGAAGTCCTTCAGTGTGGAAGAGCAAGTGTATCAAAAGCGAATTTAATGGAAGTTGCTCGCGAGCATGTTTGTTTTGAGCCACACCCATGTGCACAGCAATTTCATGCAATAAAATTGTACTTTCTTTTTTGCCGTCTTCTTAAAAATAGACTTTCAGGCGGTCTGATTTGCATAGTTTTAAATATCTGACCCAGTCTGAATGCGCAGTGATGCAGTTGCTACACCAAATGTGCAAAGCATCAAAGCCTGCTACATGTTGCATAATTTGCACGGAACGTATGCGAAACCTTTCTTTTTGTGCCCATGTGTACGAGATTTTGGCGCACGCTAAAGCTCCCCAGGTGGTCAAAATTAATCCACAGCCCTCCATTACGGCACGCCTCATCGCCTGGGTTGCGTTAGTGCGTTGAACCCTACAATCATTTTCATTAATCTGACTCGGCTTTAATTGTTGAAGCGATGTGATTGTTGCACCAAAGTGTGCCCAGCATCAAATCCTGCTACATTTTACATAATTTTCACCGACGTGCAAAACCTCACCTTTTGTAATTTGTACAAACGGAGCCAACTTTGCAAGCAGATATTAACTCGCAATTAAGAGAAACGACTGTCAGTCACACTTGTGCATTGGCCTCTCTTCTAGTCCATTCTAAGGAAAGAAAGTATGCTGAGAAAGCTAGCACAGAAAAAAAAAAACTGAGCAGGAAAAGAGTAAGCTGCAGGCTGCATCGTCGGCGTCCTCTATATGACTTATTTTTCACGTGACTGTCAGAAGAGCTCGTGTTTGGTGGAGAAGCCAAGTAAGTACTGCAATTTAACACGCATAATCCACCCCAAAAAATGCAAAATTTCAGGGGGGAAGTATAAAGGTGCGGATTATATGCGAGGTATTCCTTTGGTGCAGCTTCACCGCAATGTGCGTTGCGCCGTGATGCCCCTACTGCAGCAATAGCGACCAAGCCACTGTTATCCCATTGACAGTGCTTATTTTGCACGCACAGCTCAGCAATACACCAACCTGAAAAATAATGTATGCGGCAAGTCACCTAGTTACGTAGTCAGCTTGGCCAATTCTTTCCTATAAGTAAATGTGTAATGTTGCTTGAGTAGTAGCTTTGGTCCATCCTTTTATGTATAAAATATGCAGACAATACTCAAGGATGTATTTTATTTTCTTCGTTGATGGAAAGTGGGGGTGCAGGTTATACTTGTGAAAATACGTAGTAGTAATGAGAAGGGAGCAGTAGTGCAAGAAGATGCGATACAAGATATGTGTGCACCAGCACTGTGCACTGCCTGTGGATGGCCACGCATGACTAACACTGGCTGTCAGTGGTGTGACAGCAGCACCGGCAGTCGTGTTGATGTCCCCTTCTGGCACAAACGTTTTGTGGTGGGGCAGAGATGTGTGTCTATGGCGTGGAGAACTGGAACACCTGTCGCGACTCTACATGTGGGAAGCATGCTTCATGCAGTGTACACAGCTACACGGGGGATTAAAAGAACAACACAGCGTGCAGCCTTCGACGCATGCTGCACCATCTGTCTGCAAAGTCTGTAAACTGTGCGCATGTGCAGTTCTCCCAGAGTGTTTGAGAGTGTGGCCTTCTACTAGGGGGAAATGCTTGATCAAAAAGTGATGGCAATCATTCAGTTTTGAGGTGCCTGTGCACTCTGTCGCCACTGAGCAGGATGGGGGCTGAAGAGCCTCGTGCAAGCTGAATAATCTTGCTGCACGTTTGCCCTTTCTGGGGCAAATGACGTTTTGTGCTAGGGTAGTGATGCGTGTCTATGGCGTGGAGAACTGGAACACCTGTCGCGACTCTACATGCGGGAAGCATGCTTCATGCAGTGTATACCGGTACAGGGGCCCGAGTAGCACACTGCAAAGAGGCTGGCTTGCCGACTTCTTTTCTTCCTCAAACAAGCGCTTCAATTTTAAATGCACTAGCGTCAACAAGCGAGCTCTGTGCCAGCACGTGTGTTATCTACTATATTAGAGAGTATTAGCATTGCAGCTAGCGTACGCTAACGCTAGGGCGGCGAGTGGAGGGACCCGACTGTGCATGCGTACGCAGCGAGGGCGAAGAGGTGGCCCCTCAGCCGCAGCTAATGCGTGGGCATGGCGAAGGCCGGCCCGCTGAATCCGCCCTACCGGAACGAATCTGCAAGTGCCCAGTCGAGTCCCACTACCCGCTGCCGTAGCGTTAGCGGACGCTACCCGCTATGCTAGAACTCGAGCTGCTGTTGCTGCCCATAATGTGTGCGGGGTCATCAAAAAACGTCTAGGTCATACTTACTCCCACCGTTTACCGCGCACGTGAGCACGCGTCTCACAAGGAGCTAGCACCTGGAATTGTCCAGGCTGCCGCGTGGCGCTCGCAAAAAATACCAAAAAAACAGCTCACGTGTGTCCGCACCTCAAGGGGGAAGCACAAGACAGCTCGCGCTACAGACACCCAGTCATGTAAGGCGGTGGCCGCAGGTTCTAGCGCGTGCTGACGCTTCTCACTTTGGAGGGAAGTGGGAAAGCCGGCGGGCCAAACTATCCGGGCCCGCCAGTCATGCATTAGGAAGACTGCTATTACCACAGTGAAAAGTGATGGAATTTCAAACCTAATTCAATGCGTGTGTCCTTCAGTGCTTGCATAGAAATCCTCTGGAATTCACGCTAGCATCAAAATCTGCCCCCTCCCTCGAAACATGCACCCTCATGCACACCGGGGCCGCAGGGTACAGAGAGCCAAAGTACTTGCAGACAAGTACCCGATGCGTACAGACATTGTATGTCGATGCAGCTGAATACCGACACCGCAATGCATTCGCAATAGCAGTCACCAATGCCCTAAACAACCCCCCACTTCTCTCACAACAGAACCGGTCACGGCGGAAAAGGCGGCAATCGCAATAGCCTTTGCCAGTCGCAATAGCCTTTGCCAATAGCCTTAGCCTTCAATCATATGTCATGATTCGAAAATGGCCATTAGAAATTATGCTGCGGGTACCATCTCACCTCGGCCCTAAAACTTCTCCTTCGAAACCCACCCACTACCCAAGTTGAGCTTATTTGGACTCCTGCCCACACTGGGCTTGAGGATAACGAGGTAGGTGGCACACACGACATCCCGAGCACTAACCTCCCGGGTGTGCCCCACCTCTGTGGCCTCACGGAGCCAGATCAGCCCGAGATAGCCTATTGAGCTCCGGCCCACCTCTCAGTGACTTACACGGAAGAACGACTGTGGAGGCTCACCCAGAAGGAATCCCTTACCAATAGGTCCCTCCTCCGTCACAAACACCCCTCAGTTTATCTCTCCCTTATGCCCACTATGCGGAGACAAGGCCACGGTGCAACATCACATGTGGGCCTGTCCATATGATTCCCTCCCTCAAATCAATTCTTCGGAGCTCTGGGAGGCAGCGCTGAGCTGCTCTGACCCGGAGAAAGAAAGATCATCATAGTCCGGGTTACGAAGGTCGCCGCACAGCTCCGGTTGCCGGCCACCTCCCTCGCTTAGAGGCCTTCTTTAATAAAGTGCTTCTGCCTCTCCATCTCCGCTATGGTTCAAGCCTTGCGCGATTAGTGCAAGCTCCGCCATTTTGGGGGGGATCGAGCCAATCAAGCACAGCAGGATTGCAGCTCCAGCTAGGATGTTCTTCTACCATCATCTTGCTCAGTGGCGACGCAGCGTGAAAAGGAGCTTCAAAATAAATGGCTGGAATCGCTTCTTGATCGATAACTTCCTATTAAAGTAGACCGCAATCTCATATCTTGAAGTACGGCGCATGCGTGCAGTTTATACGGACTTTGCAGCCTACTCTCTTGAGACTTTATACAAGTGGCTCTTCCCTTCCTCGAAGATGCTGTAGGGCTCCACACGAGTCTGTAACCTTAACCTTCTTGTTCGAGAGTGCTCAAGTTTCACCCATGTAGAACTTCCATTGTAGTAAACACGCAACCACTAGACCCACCCAGTACTAACTTCGCTTTGTTAGACCTGTCACGTCCGTAAGACTTCGTTAAGAACGGCATTGCACTAGCAGTGTCGTTGGTGATCCAGATCGACCCTGATCACCTCCCTATCTCCCATCAATACAAAAAAAAATCTCCCAAACGGTGCCCCAACCCCAGAGCATGCATTTGCATGCCAACACCGCGTCGCTTTAAAGGGTGTGGCGACTAGCCGCCCGGCGCCGCAGACAAGGGGATGCCGCCTCGACAACAAAGCGCGCGCAGCGAGCTTTTCCTCATGCCGGCCGCGCAGCGCCGTTAGGGCTAACTGCTGGGTGCCGCCGACACGGGGAAGCTGCGCAGCGCGCGCTTTCCCATCGGTGATCACTGCGCACGGAGCACCGGCCCCGATGCGGCCGGCTTCCCCGCTGGCACCCTCCTCCCCCTCTGGGGGCCCTTCTCCCCAATCGAGGTTACGTCGGAAAGCGGGATTGCTCTGCTTGGGGCGTTTCTGCTGAGGTCTGGAACCGCGTGGGTCGGTCAAAGGAGCTTATGTTCCTCGACCGCAAGACGAGGCGAGTCTCCCCTCAGGAGACGAACTGAGTCAGCGGCCACGGACGGATTAACGAGCTCGTGAGGGCTCTGTCTACCGTCCAAGCTCGGGACAGCCTGTCCAGTGCGTGTTTCATATTATGACCGACCAATAAAGCCTGATTTGTCGACATCACCTGGCTCTGAGCACATCCTTGACACCTCCCGGTGGTGAGTTCAACGAACCCTCGGCGGCGTCCTCGTGACTCCGCGGTGGGGATTGCGGCTTTGGTTCTCGTGTTCTAGCATTGCTAGCAGGGTAATACGGTCCATTTGTAGCCGTGAACCCCACATTCTGGCTCATTCAACGGCCACAAGAGATGCTCCAGGGACCAGGCTTTAGAGAATTCGGCCCCTGGCTTCTGTTCATCCACGTCAACCGCGAAGGGAAAGGCTGCGCGCGACAGCCCCTCTAAACTCCTAGGACATCAGCCAGCAGGCTAGGAGATAAGGGAAGCAGGCAGCGTCCCGAATTCCCACACCAGCTAGGTAAAAGGAAAGCCTGAGCGCTTCCTCATTAACCTCGGTAAACCGATTCCTCTAAGATGCCCAAACCGCCAATCACTTAAAATGAAAACTTAAGGAGGATAAGGTGGCTGCCTCCTATCTGGGACGTGTTGCCTGCTCTGCGTTAATTCGGTGGTACTTTCTTGGTCACAGTTAGGGTGAATACGGGAGCGCGTGTCATTCCGTGCGCGGGAGCCGCCTGTCGGCGTCCCGGGTAACTTCGCACGCATGCGCAGTTCGTTTGCAACGAGGCTGTGTGAACTTCGCACGCATGCGCAGATCGTTTGCAACGAGGCTATGTGATGCGCGTGCGAAGTTACCCGGAACGCCGACAGGTGACTCCCGCGCAGGGAAAGACACGCGCTCCCATGTTCACCCTAACTGTGATCAAGAGAGTACAGTTACCGTTGCTCCAAGAGAAAATATTTGAACTGGTTTTAGCTGGTCTCTGCTGGTCTCTGCTGGTCCAAGCTCGACTGCTGTTGTTTCCAACTAGCGAGCTTATTTAGTGACGCTATTCCCAACTGGGCTTCAGTTGGAACCAGCAAGGTTTCACTTGGTCACAACTGGGCTGCTGTTGGGACCAACAGTCGGTCCCAGAACTTTTTGGTCAAACCCAGATAGCGTTTGTAAAATGCTTGGTAAAAACACGATTAATACAAGCGTCGATTATAACAATGACTTTTAAAGTAAAGCTTTCGTGGGTTGGCGAAAGAAAAATCCGGCGGTCCTGTGCAGGCAGAAAACTTCTCCGGCGCAACGCGATAAGCATCGGTGAAAAAAATGTAGGAAGCTCACAATAACGCTACACTGGCCGAGGTTGAGCAGCTTCGCGTGGCTCCTGGACAGCCGTACTGCCCATGCGCGAGGGGCAGCGACGTCACACGGCACACAGAACGTTCCTCGCTGCCAGGCGTTTCTCACACACCCCACGCGCCCAGCGGTTTCGCCGACCTCTTTTCCGCACGTGGCTGCCTGGTCCACTTGATGATCATGCGAGGGGTGGCCGGGTGTGCAACCGATGGCTCGTGCGTCACAGCAACACCGGCGTGCGCCTGTGGAACCAGCTTAGCTCAGGGGCGATTGGTGACGCTGCGCCGGAGCCGCTTCATAAATATACATGTGTCACATAATGCGTATACCGTGTGTCTGTCATTGAAGCAGCCGATAATCAAGCTAATCCTAGACAACCAGGAAAGCTAAGAATAACCAGCTGAACCTTAGCTGACGCTACGTATATCCTGGCATAGCCGAGCTAAGCCTCTCCTATTTTTTGCCAACCTCTTAAGTGGGTGGCATGACAAACGTGCGCCGGGGACGCTGGGCGGTCGCCGCGAGGCACGCACACACGGGCACTCGGAATTTTCTTGGTATTTTTAACTGCGAACAGAAAGAAAAAATTCGCCCCAATCCACCTTGTGAATGTGGTTCAAAAGCAAAGCTGTAAACGGCACTCGCAACGATTACCCATGCGACGTCATTTATATTCGCTCACGTCGCTCTACAAAGAGTAAAAGCAGAGAGAAGTGAAATGCACTTAACCACACCATTTATTACTTCAAAGAGATATTCTTGGTAAGGTTGAATCTATGCTTGATGCATGAACGGTGGTTGGTCGAGTTGTATTGGTGTAGCACATGAGTGGAAACTCTTTTTTTATGAAATTAAAGGAAGCTGAAACCCGGTGTTAGACGATCTTACTTCGCCATCTCTGCCGCCGCGGTCGGAGGCGACGAGATCGGCGGAAGAGACGGAGGAGGAGGAGGAGGAAATACTTCTATACAGATTTCTGAACGGCCCAGAGTGCGGCCCATGGGAGTGGTTCCTTCTTCACTGGAGCCCATATGCAGTCCGCCGCACCTGTGCTCTGTCCAACAGCTGAAGCTGGGTAGGCAGAGAGGGGCTGGACAGCAGCATCTCCCATTGTTCTTGTTGGGTGGTTGACGGAAAGAGAGGAGGGTGCTCAAAGCTAAAGTCGTACACCCCGATTATGTGGCGGAGTGTTTCTACTTCTGAGCAAAATTTACATTCAGCGTCGTAGCGATTCGGGTGCATTAAAGACGCGTCGGGTGTGGGAAGGAGCCGGATTGTATGAGCCGTAGGGTAGTTTGTTCTCTGGAAAGGTCAGAGTAAGGCGAAGGTAGGGTCTGTCTCTGAAGGCGATAATGCTGGGTTATCTCCCTGAGCGTGACAAGCGGGTGACTTCCTCGTGCAGCTCTATAGCACAGGGGGTAAAAGTGCAGGCTTGTCGGTGGGCGTATTCGTTTCCCTCCATGGAAGCGTGAGCAGGTGTCCAGATGAGCTGAATGGAACCGTTTGGGGAGTGGTTTTTTAGCCCACGCAGTGCAGGTCGGGACACGCAACGTTAACCCGACTGGTAATTCGGCCGGTAGGCCTGTTGGCAATGGTTGACTACCTTCCGATCCCCTGGTTGAGTGAGAGCCAAGGCGATGGCTGCCTCTTCTGCTGCAATCGTGTCTTGGGTATTGAGTGAGGCACACGCCAGGAGGTTGGTTCTGGAAGTAGCCACGATGATGGCGTATTGGTGCCCTCGATGTTTCGAGGCGTCTGTGTAGATAACGGCATGTTCCCACCAAGGGTGGTGTTGAGCGCTTGAGCCCGCGCTTGTCGGCGACCCTCGTCGTGTGAGGGGCTCATATTTCTAAGTAAAGGGAGCGAGCATCTTTAGTTCTTGTCGCCAAGAGTCCGGGAGTACATCAAGCGGAGTGACATTCTGTGCTGCTCAGGATGCGGCCACCCGCCGCAGTTCTGCTCAATCGGAGCTTCTGGTTAGAAAGATGGCCCTCTATCCGCTCTTCCACCGTGTTGTGGAGCACCGTGCTAAGCAGCCTCTCTGTGGACGCACACATGGGAAGACCATTGGCCTGCTCAACCGACTTTCTAATCTATGTAAAGCATCTGCAGAGAAGACAAGTATTTGACGTAAGTGATTCTCGAGAGGGCAAAAGCTTGAATTAATCGAAAAGTATCGGACTCCTTGAGGCCTCGCTTCTTGGTGGCAACTCGCCTGATCAAGTGTATGATTTGATTGATGCTGTGTTTGAGGCGCTACAAGGATACGCCACTCTTGCTGTTGGCCATTGGAGTGATGGCCTGGCCATCAAGGAGTATTTAAATGTGTCCCTTGATGTGTTGTTTGACGTGAGGGCGTACGAGAAGGAGCTGTGATTTTCTACGTGAAGACTGCAGGCCACAGGCTTTAGCACATTGGCGTACTAGAAGTGAGATGCCGTGCGTTGGTGTGAGCTTCCTTTAATTTTTGTAACCCTTAGCACACGCGCAAGGCGCGTACATGGCAGCTAGACGTGCCGTGGGCTAGACGTGCTAGACGCAGACCGCACAGCGGCGCGAGAGGTCGCGTGACGCTATCACGTGGCATTCAGTGAGAAGGCAGGGGTAAACCCGTAGATGTGCTTGGTGAGTGCACCACTTGTCTCCACCGTCTCCGCTAGGCTCGTAGCTAATGGAGCTTAAAGAAAACCATTAGCTCCATTAGTTAAAACATGGCTGCGCGAAAAAGGAATGTCTATCCCTTGGTCAGACAATTGCCGCTTGTGCAACCAACCCGATACTATTGACCATTGTTTTGTGCTGTGCCGTGACGCGATGTTTTTCTGGGACGTTTTCAACGGACACTAAAGAAGGACATTTACATCACCCCCTACACCATTCGCTTCTTGCCATTTGAGGATGTTAATCGGGTGCCATATGACGTTTTTGTTCTCCTAGGATTGTTTAGCTTGTGGAAGTGCCGCATGACTGATCGGCATGCTGAACCTCCTATAGGCCGACCAAGTGCATTTTTCGGGAACAGGCGGCGTTGGTACGGATCGTTTGTGCAGCGTTTGCTTGCCTGAGTTTTGAAATGGTGCCGACCTTTGTCAGACTGACGTGCTTACCCTTTGTTGCCTGTTAGTGCCTGTATTGTGTGTTAATTGTCTTGTCTGAGTTTTTAAGTGCGAATGCACTTTATAGGCGACCTTGAATTCCGTTGACCGCCGTCCGTCCACATAGCAACAGCTGCGGGTGCGCGCGCTCCTCGTCTTCCTTGGCAACGGGGGGGAGATGGGCGACATGGCACATACCCACGTGGGGGATTGGCCAGGAATCTCCTCGTCTTCCTTGGCAACGGGGGGAGATGGGCGCGCGCTGCCTGGCCGCTGACATGGCACATACCCACAGTGGGGGATTGGCCAGGAATCGGGCGTGAGAAGGGCTAATGCACCCCGCTTAAAGGAGTACTGTCACGAAATTTCAAAGCTGAGATCCGCTCTAGCAATCAAGTACAACGGCAACACAAATAGGTGTCTGTGGAATAAATGCATCTTTCTTTCTTTGTAGTTGTGTGTGTGTGTGTGATCTCTCTTCGCGAACATTACCGAACCGCGCAAATTCAACTCGTGCATTCGCACTTTCACATTCTTCCCCTGGGGGAAAAATGCGGGGAATTTTTTTACCCTATTGCAGAAAAAAAAGCCCCGTTTCTTGGCCCCGGGACTGTTTATGCAGACTAAACATGGTCGCAATCAGTTTAAACCTCGTTTTGAGGACTTGCGATAATGTCGTATGGAACCGGAGATGCGGCACTTGCTTTTTTTTTTTTTTGGGGGTGTGTGTGAAAGAATAAGCAGATCGAGAGAGGACAGAGAACATGGGCTGCGCGTTGTAGACTTTAATCTGCTACGGCTAGACTTAACGTGTGGGTTCGAGCTAGTGGAAATCCTTTGTACAAATTTCAAGCGCAAAAATTCAAACGGGGGACAAACGGGCGGGCTACTTTCGCTGAAATTGATTTACAAACGACATATGTAAATGCAACGGTGATAACAAAACAAAGTAAAACAGTAGTGCGCAGTGTACAACCGCACGTTCCTCATCCCTTCTGTCATGCGCGCACCCAGGAAGGCCAGCTCTTTCGCTTTTAAAAATAGGGAGGCAATGCTAACACAATCCTCGCCCCACGATTCAGCCGCCTCCACAATCTCCCGTGTGCGCTAATCGGGTCCCAAACACCCGCACATTCGTTAAACGGAGGCGAACACTTGAATTCTGGCAATGACTAGCTTAGACGGTATGCTTACACAACTCGTTCTAGTGCCGTTTAGGTGTGGCTTTTCGCGACATCCCGTGTCATTGTCGTGCTTGTTTATTCCCCAGGTGGGTTTCTCGGAGGCGGCTGGCGAAATGCCAGCCCAGTGCAACGGACGTACTGCAATCAATTGAACGGGACATAGTAACGAACGCACGCGCGACCCTCCGACTTGCCCGATGCGCGTGACACGTACAGGATATAGGCCTCCTGCGCTGCCCAGGGGGCGCTGCGCAAGCGGCTTCCGGGCAGGACTTCCGGGTAGTACAAAGCCGCGCGGGTCCCATAGGATCCCGTGTTGACAAAGCAAAATGAGCTCGACGCTCCCGATTATTTTGCGACGTGGTCACCAGCTCATCCCCGACGTGTCCGATCTATTTCAGCGATCAACTTGGCATTAGGGGAAAAAGCTTTGCAGCGCTAAACACGTTTACAGCGCCGACGAAAGTGCCGGGACCGTGACGGCGTCTGCTACTCGCAGGTTCACCCGATCCATGGTCGTACGAAGTGAAATTTCTAGTTTAAATTAATACTCTAGGTGACAAAGACTTCTCAAAAACAGCCGATCAAAAAAGAAGAGTGACGCAATCGGCGATGATCACGCTTTAAAAAGCAGCGAGTCCGGCGGACCGCAGGCTCGCCTGCTGCGGTGCGCCGCTCTTTTGCGTACCTGCACACTATGCGTGCACTTTTATTAAACAGTGCTCGTTTGCGTCGCCGTTACGAATACATGGTGCAGCGTTAACTTGCCGTTTTGTTGCGTGTCTCAGTGACAAAATGCCGCGGCCGTCGGAAGCGTGAAATCTGTTTAGCGATTTCCGAAATTAGTGGCCGTAAAACAAAGTGGTCGGGCGAACTAAGGCCGCTCGCTTTCCTTGTTTGCTCTCACTTTACTTAATTACGTCTCTTGCATTATATAGAATGAGGGTCAGCAACGTTTTGAATTGTAGGGCCGAGTTGCATGCAGCCGACACGGCGGAGGGCTGGACGGCCAATCGGGTGGGCGGAGGAGGGGGGCTTTGAATGCAAAAAGAAAAAATTCAGCGAATTTCTAATAATATTTGACAATAATCTCGCGAACTGTGAAAAGGGGGGGGGGGGGGCAATTCAACTGGAGGACGCCAATTCTCTCCTGGTCTCGCTGCCTAACTCCATTTGAAGCCAAAACTGGCGTGTCGGCGTTCATATTCGACGACCCCTGCACTAGAAAACCAACACAGTCAGTGATGATCTTATGTAAATATTCGGGGCCCCGCGCCGTGTATGCGGCTACATGTGTTATGAGATCTCTGCAGGCAGCGGGCGTGTGATTTGGTGCATGTTTTGCGTCCTTTAATAGCGCTTAATTTGTTTATTTGGCGCTATTGCCCCACCTACTCGTAGTATCATGTACCCTGCCGTTCGTAAATCGTGCGGCCTAAAACGTTACGCAAGAATCATTTAGTTTGCGAAAATAGAAACAAACTTTCCACTCGTTTCAAAGGCGGTGCCAGGCCCAGCAGTGTCAGCTGATCGGCTGCGCAATTCTTGCGCTCGCTTGCATGCTCCCGCTGAAGCAACCTTTTGCAGTTACCTCAGGATATAGGATGGCAGCGTTCCGTGTTTATGCTACTCGCGAACTTTCCTTTGTCGACCGCAAGCAAGAAGAAAAAACTGTAACTGTCGTCAAACAGTTAAACCACCCGACCTGGCGATACTGTCCCACGCCGCGACCACCGCGACAGCTCGCTCAAAAGAAAGCCGACAAATCGGCTTCTTTTAGCGGATATTATTTTGTTTGGCCTCTGCAACTACTTTAAGGCTATTCATACAGTATGCAGTCATTTAAACACGCCACAAAGCGCCACAACCAACTTTCACTCTGGCTTTGTAATTGAAAACACATGGAGGGCGGCGAGGGTCGTTGCTTTTTGTACTACCCGAGGCGTCGGCCGCTAGGGGCGCGGCATGTCGCGAAGACTAGACGACACACTTATTCGTGGGAAGCAATGCATAGAGGTGCGAAGATGCAAAAACCGACCTTTGTGGTTAGCCTTTCTGGACATTAAAGCGGCGTATGATAATGTAGACAGGGAGCGGCTTTGGAGTATCCTGGAGGACGAGGGAGTTTGGGCAGAATTCATTAGCTTACTCAGGGAGCTATACCGGGAGAACCAAGTGCAAATAGTGTGGGAGGGGGGTGACAATACAATAGGCCTGTATACACCTACAAGGGTTTTTTGAAACAAGGATGTCTCTCTCTCCGCTGCTGTTCATGATCTACATGACGGGGTTAGAAAGGAAGCTAGAAGTCAGCACGATGGGGTTCGACTTATCCTACATGAAAAACGGGCGGGTAGTGGAACACGGGTTCCGGGACTAATGTATGCAGACGACATATGTTTGATGTGCTGACACCGATAAGTATGCAGGGCTTGATGGATATATCGGTGAAGAAGCGACGCACCTAGGGCTATCCTTTAGCAGAGAAAAATCGGGGATCATGGTCTTTAATGACGGCGAGGAGCACAAAACAGTATCAGTGCAGCAAGTAGAAATACCATTGGTAAAAGAGTATAAATATTTAGGAGTATGGCTGAACACAGCGAGATTACACGCAGGCGCATGAGGCTCACCTTAAGACCGAAAGGAAGACGGAACGCGGCTATAATGAAGCAATAGAAGCCCTCTGGGGATACAGCAAATACGAGGGTGGTAAGGGGAGTCTGGAAAGGGGTCATGGTACCAGGATTAACTTTCGCTAATTCAGGTTCTGTGCATGAAGCCAGAGACCCAAGCGGGCCTGGAAGTAAATCAGAGGGCGGTAGGCAGATTGGCCCTAGGGGCCCACAGTAAACTACAAATGAAGCGGTACAAGGGATATGGGCTGGTCGTCTTTCGAGGCGAGGGAGGCGCAGAGCAAGATAAAGTTTGAGGAGCGACTTCGTGACATGGAGGACGAAAAATGGGCCGCGAGGGTGTTTAAGTCCCTGTATTTGAGGAGCGTGGACACGCGTGTGGAGACGGAGGACCAGACAGCTGACCAAGCGGTACGGAAAGTCGGTAGGGGAAAGCGGGTTTACACAACAGTTAAAAGCAGGTAAAGGCAGCAGAGACGACGAAGTGGGCACAGAGAATGGAAGCGAAAAAACCCTGGAGACTTATAGGGCAGAGAAACGGGAAATTAAGAAGGAGGGATTCTATGGCAATACGAGAGGCGTGCGCGTTGCTCTTCGAGCACGGGCAGGGTGCCTGAGAACCCCGGCATGCATACACTTGGAGCTACAGGCAGCAGTATGAAACGTGTGCATGTTGTGGCAGTGATCGGGAAACTATAGACCATATTGTCAGGAGCTCACAGAGATACGGCCACCGCGGGGTGAGGGGGAAACGACGCTGGCGGAGGCTTTGGGATTTGGGACGAGGGGGGAACCTCAACTTCAAGGCCATAGAGGTGACGAAGAGGCGACTGGAGTGGTGGTGGAGGAAAAGTAGGGAAGGGATGGGTACGCAGGCGGAGTAATCATGCGGACGAGAATTTAGAACAACGAAGGGAGAAAATAAGGGGGGTGGGGGCGATGAGTTTAAAACAGAAAAGAGGGAGAGATGGGAGGGAGGAAGCAAATCTATAGGTTAGCTGGGAGTAGGGCAAGTAAACGTAATAAAACAGGCAAGTCGGTTGCTGACAACCGACGCCCCGATTCAAAGGGAAAGCCACTAATCATCATCATCATCATCATCATCACTCCAGCGCAGGAGGCCTATACTATACCTATACGCCTCGAGCGCGGCCTGTAGGGGCGCCACTGAAATCCCCCTAGCGGCCCGTTTCGAAAGCAGGCGCGGGAGTCCCCGGCCGCTCCCCCTGTCGCCGTTGCTTTTGGGGCTCGTTCAAGACAGCGATTTACCGTTTGTCCGCGTTAGAAATACCGAATAACGTGGAGCAGGCACTCTGTTTGCAAGCGTGGTGTGTTCACGAGAGTATAAACGTTTATGACGCGATCTTAGTGAGATCTATATGAGCGCCGGGCGTGTGTCACAGGCCGGCGTCCCGAAGCCAGCATTTGCATGCAGCTGATTGCAATTCCGCTGCCCTGAAATTTAGTGGCAGTGTCTCCGTAAGCAGTGTTTCCTCCGATGGTCATGTTGCGGCCATACACACTATGATGTAAATCGACTTTGTGCACTTACAAAATCCAGCGGAGCACTCATGCCTGACAGCACGCAAGTTACGCCTGCCAATATCACATAGCAGATATTGATCAGTACCATGAAAAGCCAATGCGGCATAAATTTCACAAACATTGTACCAAAGAAGTACGATGGATAATGCAAAATTACACTCCGGAGTCAGCACACGACGACAAATTTAATGCTGGGTCGTCTTGTCCCGAGGTGAGCGCTCGCAAAGATTCATCTGTTACATTTATCCTCCACGAGAAGCGCGAAGACGGGCTTATAGAGTAATTCGCGCCCGCGACCAAACTCTTCTTCCAAACATCGCCATATGACACGGGAGACTGCAGAATCTAGCATAACCGAAATCAGAGACCCTTATCAGATACGACACTCTTCCAACGAGCCCGTGTGTACGAGATTTCGGCGCACGTTAAGGATCTCCAGGTGGTCAAATTAATCCGAAGCCTCCACTACGGCATGACTCATCGTCTCCGTTGCGTCGGCGCGTTAAATCCTGCAATCAATCAATCAACTCTTCCAACGACACCTCGTATCGCTTGTGAACTGCCTACCCTGTATTCTTCAAAAAATGCGTCCGCCGAGTGATCAGCCGTTCGTTGAAGGCGAAAAACAAATGAAAAGTGAACACGCAGCAATTGTGTGTGTGATTACTAAAAACGTTAAAACGGTCATTCGTTGATTTCGCTCCGCATTTGTAAACAACGATAGTTGAGCGTCCTCCTCCTCACCCCCCCCCCCCCCCCCCACCCCCATGACTAGCGATATATCACTGCATTTCGCATCTAGTTGGTCTGGTGGATACTACCTTGCTCAAACAAACGTCTTTAGCATTTGAGAAGCTGCACTCGGTTTTTTTTTTTTTCATTCCCGTATGACTATTCTATCTATTCCTTACTTGCAGACCATTGATTTTCCCGTGGTTTCATTAACATATACCTTGGTTCTTACTATAAGGCATGAGTCGGGCACATATCTGACAATGCACAGCCTTTGAGTGTACTTAACATTTTCGCGTGGCTTATATTCCCATAAAAGGCACAAGTTTTTGTCAGCTATTGGGTTATCACATCCCCGAATCATATTGTTCTACGACGTACATAGAAGCAAAGCCGCATTTGTTGTCTGCGCTGCAAAACAGTGCCATATGAGGTCTAAACGAGGCGACAATAAATAGAATTCACTTGTTCTGACGTGTTCGAAGGTGACAGCGGTGATATGCTGCTACCGTCGCCGACGCCCGCAAGAGCGGCCAAGAAGCGCGCAGAACCGCCTCCCCGGGTAGCTCTTGTTGGCGTTAGAGCGCTCTACCAAGACGCAGCTGTTTTTTTTTAAGTGCCCTATACGTGCAGTTAGCTTACAGACGCACCATAACAAGTTGTTTAGTGCGGGAAAAGGCAAATAGAAGCGAAAGAGAACCAAAACACTGCATGGCCCCTATCAGCCACGCAGCGCTAATCCCGCAAACGCCGCGGAGAAGCGGCAGCAGGCGGCGCAGCGATCGCGAATCTCGAGGCGTATACACCATTTTCCATAAGCAGCCGGGGAAAGGGGGAAAATACTCTCAAACCAGTTCTCTCGGCGGCCGACCAGCGTTGCCTGTGCGCGCTGGGCTGTTAACATCGCCCGGCGCGGTGTGCTCCGCTGCGTAGTTCAGGAGTATTTCGCACCGCGTGCTTAGTTTTTGTGGAACTTTCAACTGTTTTAGCCAATGCTGCGATGCCGTTCAAGGCGCAAACGTCGCTTGGTCAGCACTGCGCGGTGGTGGGTTATTGAACAACCAGAGAAAGCGAGAAACAGTCGCTGACAGCACGCATGTGCACGACACTGCCTGGAGAAAATGCACTGCGGTCGCGGCGTTTTTTGCTGCATCGCTTCCCAACGCACACCGAGTTGAGATATCGGCTGGATGCCGCTTGATAAATCGCAAGCGACTTTGTACCAACGACCAACTCCAGGGTTTGCTTGGGTGCCACTTGGACGGCAAGCAGACCGGAGCAAAATCCATTATTACACGCAATGCTGCGACAGGGAAACGGAACCCCTGAAATGTTAGAAGCAACTTTATCTTTACAATACAGCATTGATTGATTGGTTGATTGATTAATTGATTCATTATGGTGTTTAACGCCCCACGCTTCATGGGTGATGAGGCGCGCCGCAGTGGAGGGCTCCGGGTTAATTTTGACTACCTGGGGATTCTTTCACGAGCGCCGATACAATACAACATTACAATACCTTCTGGTTCCTTGTAGTCAATTTAAAATACCATATATTGTTTGTCATTACAGCCGATTGGCATTAATACAATCTCCCTTTTCATTTAATCTAACCTTTAAAATCACGGCGTTTTGTTTACTTTTTTCAGGCCAACGCATTACCATCTGCCAAACGATATGAAAAGATAACTTTCTCCCATCGCACACTGCTGGTCGATAGCAGGATAAGCAGGCAGCCCAATGTGGAAACGCAGCTGGAGATAACGCTGAACGCTGCATTTGGAAAATAGCTCAACCTGTTCACAACGCGGTCAAAGGAAAAGCTTCTACTCCTTTTGCGTTGGCACGGCAGCTAAAGTATTACAATTACAAAACAGTTACTGCTGCTCGCGTAAGCATTTGATGGTGCAAGCATCGGTTTTACAAAGGTGGGCTCCGAGCGAAAAGCCACATGCGCTGCGCAGAGTTAGGTCAATCATGATCAACCAATATAACTCGCCCGAACTTTGACCCTTCTGCTCAACCTTCGAATAGTAAGTTGACTGGTTGTGCGGTCGTGTTATTTTTCCGCCCAGGTAATTTCGTTTGTCAGTAACCTTCATAAGTCTAGTTAAGAAAGATTATATTGCATTGCAATGTCAACAGCGTAGCAATCGCCTCGTCGAAAGTCCATCGCGAGCACGGATCACCGTGACCCACATATGCTGTGCGCGCTCCGCATTCGACGTCCGCGCTTCCGTAAACATGACTATCGGTGAACTAACAAGCACGGTGGCATTGAAAACACGTATTTACTCCCCGATATCGATTTCAATGTCAGTCGGTGCCATACCGAACGTTTGCATCGCGGAACTGCGGAGCACCAGTGGCACCACCACCACCTGCTACTACTGGCTTGCAGACAGCCGGAGTCGGCATTTTCCACTCTGGCAGCACATTAGGACCTAAAATTCCGTACGCAGATGATGAAAACAAAACAGAACACACACACACACAAGCACTGCAACCGCTAACTTAACGCCAAACCACTACGGTTCACTCGGTAATGCACGGGTACCGAGCAGACGCACGGAAAGAACGGAGCACTTAACAGCCCAGCGCGGAGGTTTCGGCGGTCGCTTCATAGACGGCGCTAGCGTCCGGTCAGAAAAAGCAAATGGCGGCGCCCCCCTCTAGCAAGGAAAATGGTGTATAGACGGCAACGTCGTCAATGCGATAGCGTTTCGCCACGGACGTGCGCCCAGCCGTCCAGGTGCCAGCACGTCCGGTGAGTCACGCCTCGACATGCCCGGCGAGCCATGTCTCAGCATGTTGAAGGACAACTCTCTCCCCTCTCTCGGACTCCACGTGCAACGAGGCCATCGATGACTCACGAACTGTGGAAGAGCGTTGTGGTGTCTGTGACGTTCGTGGCGTGTTGCTACTTGGCGTTTTGACGGTTGCTAGCTTTTGGTATAATAGAAGCAGCCCAACGCTGAAATTCATTCCTGTCTGAGCAGCGAATCCATGCGGTCGCTCTGCTCGAGTCCTGTATTGTAACCTCGGCCCGTCGGGGCATTGCATGTTTTTTTGGCTTCGGCTCACCTCTCGCTATGAAGTAAACAGTTACGTTAGCCTACTGCTTCTGGACTTCTCTTCGGCTGCAACAGCGGGCTGGCCGCTCGCATCGTACGCGCTACCACTCGTATGTCGGAGGCCACGGAGATCGGATCGGGTGCCCCGCCCGGTCGCAACAGCCCGTAGCTAAATCGGTAAGACAACGGGCTCTGGCTTTGTTACTCTATTAGTTCCAGGTTCGATTCCTGGTGGTACCAGTAATTTCTTTTATTTGTTCGCGAGAGTTTTCTGTTGACACCAATGGTCGCGAAAGAACCCTTGCAGGTGTATAGGTAAAAAGCTTTGCTTTAGAAATAACAATTCACTGAACAGCTTCGGTGTTAAAAACCAGCTTGGAAAGGAATTATAAGTTAATTCTTTATAAAGGAAGGAAAAGAATCTTATCTCTCTCGAACCAGAGCGTGCGCAGCGAGCAGCGATAGTGTGCCCAGCTCAAGCGATAACTGTGGGCGGTGCGAGTTGGGCAGCGTCCACGCGAAAATGGCAAACATCTCCTGCACGTTTCTTCGAAATGGGTGGGCCACACATTATACATAAAACACCGGCCCCACGTCACAGCTTCGCCGGTTAACCGTCTGTGTGGAGTGCATTTTTAGTAGCGTGAGCCACACTGGCCGAGGTTGAGCATGCAGTTTTGCGTGGCTCCTGGAGAGCCGTGCAGCGCATGCGCGAGGCGCAGTGACGTCTCGCGGCTCACAGCTGGCGCGCCGGAGCCGCGGCGATCGGATTTGATTGGATTGGAAATCGTTTTAGCAGCAGCAAGCATAATAATCAGCTAATACTAGACAACCAGAAAACGTAAGAATAACCAGCTGAACCTTAGCTCACGCTACGGATATCCTGACATAGCCGAGCTAAGTCACTGCTAATTTTTTAGACTCGTACATGCATGCTGGAGCCCAGCTGTTGCCGTATAGTGGTACCCATGTACACGTGGCCAGATAGTGGTACCCATGTACACGTGGCCAGGTGTGTACCGATTGATTCTCAACACGAGGAAACAGCACGCCATAGACTTCTTCCCGGCGATTGGCGATTTCAACTCGCACCACACATACTGGGGTCGTCATGGTGCACCTCCGACGCACGAGGTACAAGTGAGCGGACCTCCCCACGTTCATCAATGTCTTTGGCGTATCCCCCGAGGTGCAGTCTGCACGTGCGGCAGCGGATTATCATGTCGCGGATGACTCACGGGAAGACGCAAACCTTAATTGACGCTGAGTTTATGTCACCGCTACCCAATGTGGTTGCAATTGGGCAGGCGAAGTTTCGGGAAGCGTAAGCGTTCGTTCAGCACTGAGAGTTGACTGGAACACCGTTCATGCCGTTATCTCCGAGGGTGTTACTTCACATTACTCTGAAGAATAGGAGCATGTGATAAGAGGCTCTATATCTACGCGTGAGATTGGTATGAACGAACACGCCCTGCATGTGACGACCGGCAGGTTTTTCAAAGAGAATCTCAAGGGCTGCAAAAAGGCGGTGGTTCGGCGCTGTACGCTAAACGACTGTACATATCAGTGACTATATGAGCCTTTTTCAGCGAGAAGGCGTCGCATATCTCCCGCGCCCTGACGGAGGAGATAAATGCGCCGAGCTGTACGTACACCTCCCTTTTCAAAATGAGTACATTTCGTTGGCTAGACATATATAAGCAGTGACGTAGAAAACCTGGCTAGTTGGTACAGGTTCATCTTCACAG
Organism: Haemaphysalis longicornis; assembly: GCA_013339765.2. Taxonomy (NCBI): domain Eukaryota; kingdom Metazoa; phylum Arthropoda; class Arachnida; order Ixodida; family Ixodidae; genus Haemaphysalis; species Haemaphysalis longicornis. Next base: position 116,866,015 of record CM023456.1, on the reverse strand, counting down.
CGCAAAAATAGCGGGCCAAAGACGGGAGAAAAACACAAGCGCTGAACCAAAACAAAAAAATTTTATTGAAGAGGCATATAAAGCTTTGTCCCGTTATTTTGGCGTTGAGAAGATTACTATATATAAACAGAAATTTCATTCTGTCTGTTACAGGAATTTGCCAAATTTTTTCGCCCGCGGCCTGCCCGCTGATTGGTCATCGGACTCGCCGCAAACTCGTGGGCCGTTTGTGGGCCCCTCACGATCGGACGCGGATGGCGCTGGAGGCGGAAGGATATGTGACGCTTCAAAACTTCACCATGCGCCGAATTCTCTAAAACGGCGGCCGTCATTTCAAAGTGACGCGGTATTGGCGTGCAAATGCATGTATTTCTCTGTTCGGAAGTCGTACGGAAGCCTAGAGAATTTGAACCCTTGTGACCAACGCATATGCAACCACGTGCGCATACCCCGACGCTCGACCAAACTGGAACAAGGATTAAGTGAAGCTTTCAGGCTCTCATTCGTGATGTCCATACGAGAAAATGCGCTGCAAAAAAAGTCAGCTTTTTCTGACGGCAATAATCATAGTGGGTGCAGTGTAAAAAAAATGAAAACGCTTACCTGCGAAGCTTGGCGACAGTTCCGTTAGCCCCTTCGCTAATGTTGATGTACAGCAGGGGGAGAAAGTGACGCAGACGTGCGACTAACGTCATGTTCTGAGGTGAGCCGTTACCCACAGCTCGACTTACCATGAGAATAACGTTTGCTTGAATACCGTAAGGCTGTCAATTGACCGCAAGACGTTAGGACTAACGTCGCATTTTGAGGTGCACCACCTTGAACCGGTACCCAGTCGAAAAAATTTGTGCTCACTTTATGCCACAGCAGGTACGAATTTACGCCGTAGACCCTAAACCCAAACGTTAGGCCTATGGAGTTTATACTCGAGAGTTGCTGTGGTTGGTCTGGAAAAGTTGTGCATACCCGCAGTGCGGGATTGGCCAACTAAGGAATCCATCACGAGAAAGCTTCGCGTTCAGCCATCGTCGTCGATAGATGGAGAGAGAGAGATGAAACTTTATTCTGCAGCTCAAGTCCGAGCCGCGGAGTTATGAGTCCTCGGAGGAAGGGGTGTCCCATGGTCCTCCGACGGTAACGGGCTTGGCGGAGGTGCACAAAGAGTTTCAATGGTCCCTCTTGGCTGCCCACATTGATAGATGGAGGGGTGCATGATTTTATCCTGATGCGGGAGCCGTGACAGGTGCACGTGGCGGCACGTGTGTAGAACGGGTGCCCGCGGAGCAGAGTCCTGACTGTGGGGAGACTGCCGTATAAACTGCAGCCAGTCCGCCGACTGTTTTTTCGGACTCCGAAAATTCGTACTTGCTGGATATTCCCGAATTTCCTGAGGAACCGCCAGTTGTCCCATAGAAGTAATGCATATGAACAACTGATGTTTCGGACAAAATAAAGCCAAAATTTCGATTTTTCGGACGACATTTTCCGCTACAGAGCCACGGTTCTAGCCTCTATAGCCACGGCGCGGCTCCTGGACGACGCCATTGTGAATCCCAACCACCTGGCTAGCTTCAGATTGGATGGGAATAGGCTTGACTTCCGCCGGGGTAACAAACTTTGATCCTTCACAAGATTTCGTGAGTTTGCTGCACGACAGCAACATAGTAGAGAGTTTTAGCAGTCCGTCTGTTGCGTCGTGTGCGTATACATAGTTACCGTGTTGACCGGGAACCGTCTGGGCACTTGGGCATTCGTCGCGGTAGGGGGATTAGTTCCGCGAGCCGGCCTTCGCCACCGCATTCGCCACGGTGGGGGGCGCCTCCTCTCCCTTCCTCCTCGCCCTTTCGCGCACGCAGGCGCAGTCGCGTCCCGGTCAACCCGGTAACTACGTACAGGACGGCACAGACGTGTTGCGCGCGGAGGTATCGGACGATGAGATCGTGCGCAAAGTGACAGTGCTGCCGCAAGGCGACTCTGACTCCGACAAGGAAAGTAGGCAAGAGAGTGGGACTGAGTATGATGTAATATACCGAAATAGAATCAAAAAAAGGGGGGGGGGGGTAAACAGGAGTGCAAGGGCAGGAAGGGGGGGGGGGAGGGTAACCGCTGTTAAATTAAAACCGGGGGGGGGGGGAAGGGGGGAAACCCATATACCCATTTAGTTAGGGAACGGTATAGGGCAAACAAGTAGAATAACACAGGCAAGTCGGTTGGTGACAACCGACGTCCAGATACAAAGGGAGGGCCTCTAACCATAATCATCATCATCATCATACTCCCGACCACCCGCAACCGGGAACGCAAGAGAGAGTTTTAGCAGTCCGTCTGTTCCGTCGTGTACATATAGCCATAGAGTTTCTCAATATTACCTAGTGAGAAACTCTATGCATATAGCTACCGTATGGGCGCTTGTGCATTCGTCGCGGTGGGGGGATTAGTTCCGCGGGGCAGCTCTGGCCATGTCCGCGCATTCGTCATGTGCGCCTCCTCGCCCTTCCTTCTCTGCCCTTCCACGCACGCAGGCGCAGTCGGGTCCCGGTCAATATGGTAACTACGTACAGGACGGAACAGACGGACTGCTATACTCGGTTACAACTTAAAGGAGTACTGACACGAAATTTTCGTGTTACATTTTTTTCGCTGCTATGCGTGCCTACCAGCCCACTAATCATAGAATGACAGATTGGACGGTCGAGCGCAGCGTAAACTTCATTTACGGCGTCCGTTATTCGTGCCAGTTTCGGTTTCGACTGAAAAACGCCGAGCGGCCGCCATAACAGGATGTATCACATGGACGTCCACCATTCTTGCCTCATCGCTGCCTCTCTGGAAGCGCGCGCGAGCGAGCGCACGGCGCGCCCAGACCGGCCGAGGTCTTCGCCGTCACCCACAGGCCCGGGCAGCATACGTCAGTCCGAAAACCATAACGTGTACACACGCCCGAGCAGCGAGCGCCAACCACAAGCCAGCGCGTCGGCTTGTCACGGAGCCCCGACGTCGGCAGTTTGGGTCAAGTAGCACATGATGTCATGTCGGCCCGGCTCTTGGCGTTTCTCGTGCGGGCGAAGATTAAAATGGATTTAAATATATTTCGCTGAACTGTTGCTGTTGAAACTTGCTGGGAGATATCTCCTGTAAAAGGAAGCGTTTACATAGCTATCACAGCTTTGAAATTTCGTGTCAGTAAACGGAAGTTGCCGCTGTGCCTCATCACTGCAGCCAAATGTCACTCTGCTGCGGCGGTGCAAGTAGTGCGTTACTGGGACTATTTTGAACATGGCACGAGCCGTTTCCCTGATTTTTTTCGGACTTAATATGCTTACAAACTACTGCAGCGATGACAAACAACCTACGTGGGAAAAGGCAGACGATAACATAGCAATCTCCTTTCAAAACGCGCGTCCGTTGACATTCGGATCCGTCGCTTAGGCGGAGTGATACCGTATACATGAGCTATTGCCGTTCTTAACTTGTTCCCGAGTATAAAACTCTGTCTTGCCAACGCTTTGGCGATGTTGTTTAATGTTTACGCAGAAAACGCGACGCTTGCAGAGACGCAAGCAGATGTTCCCACACGGAGGAATGTGAGGCAAGGAACCATTCGCGACTTCTTCAGTCCTGTTTAAAAAAAAATAAAGGTCGTCTTTGCAACTCGCGGATTTTTCGGACTGTTCTTTTATTCGGACTATTACTCGTTCCCCTCCAGGATCGAAAAATCGGCCGGTTACTGTAATTCGCGTTGAACGACAAAGGAAAAGAAAAAAAGAGAGAGACTCATACACAGCGTAGCAGTAAGGAAGGTTGATAGTCGCTAGGCTTTCGACTTCGAACTACGTAGGCATGCAGACTTAATTTTTATTTGAGCTTTGCGATAAGATGGGAGTCATTGCTATCAGATCAAAGGCGGTTTCGGCTGAGAGATGATCGACACTTAAGTCTATCCCACGTTTATAGCAGTGCACCAATTGCCACACAATATAACTACCGCCATTAGAATTTATTAAAATATAAGGAACAAGAAAGCCAGGATATTTTCCGCAAACAGTATAGTGCCGGCGAACTTAACGCTAAAACTACAGTTCTCAACAGCCTCGATCTCAGATTCCTTTATGCCCTCAGCCCAGAATATCCGGCGCCATGCAGAGCGTTAATTAATACGTGGTGCGAGGATACACCCCGCCTCTAATCCAACATAAAGGACAGCAAGATATGGCCAAAAATATTTTTACCACTGTGGTACGAACCTAGGCCGTCAGCGCCGGAACCAACTCTGCCTGAACAAGCTGTTTTTAACGGTTACTAAAGAGAATAGCGGGACTGTCCAAGGTTTCGTTATGCAAAAAGGGCATGGTTTGTGCACATGTGAACCGAATGTCGCCTTCGGCTGCTCATGCCTCCTGCGTGTGTGCGAGAGGGAAGGGGAGAGCTCCATTGAAAGGAGGAGAGGTCAGTCTGAGATGCTAACCTTTGGCCTGCCACTTCCAACTGAGGTATGGTCCATTTTGGGAAGGGGGGAGGGGGCATCATTTTTATGATGATCATCATCGTGCACTGGCCATTCATGTCGCACGGTTCACGTGGCACGCGAATGCGCGTTCCTTTTTAGGCCCAAGATTTTCAAAGTTGCACCGGAGCAGCAAGCCCACCGCAAAGCAGCTCCCGCGACGAAGTCAGAGAGAAATTTCTCCAACCATGGCCGGCGCACCGCCCGCAGATGTCGACAGCGCTGCGCTCTCCCGGCGTATCGCAGCCCTCGAACCTGTTGAGGTCGACGCCACACTGGACGACATGAATCGGGAGTGCGAGCTATCAGCCAGCGTTTGCAGAGAGGACTGCGGGATCGCCACGGCTAGCCCACAGATGAGGCGCCTCCTCTGCTCTCCCCGTGGCATCAAAACGGCATTCCCTCGTCGTCATCCTAAGGAAAAACATCAGCCAAGACGCAGACCTCCCCAGCTGCTTCAGGCTCTTTTCTCTTGACCACGTTTTCCTGGTGTCCTACGCACCACCTTTGCAACCAGGTGCTTTCCACAGTGTCTTGTCTAACGGAGCCTGACGCCATCCGGATCTGCTTGGCATGCCGGCGTGTTTAATAGGCGCAGGATTGGCGCGCTGCTTTTTACTGACCTCCTACATAAACCCAGCCCACATTTCCCGCACCATCGTTGGGCTTCGCCGGACCGAGGAAGGACCCTAAGACAAAACGACTGCTGGCCGTCATTGAATTCAGGCGGGGAGTGTTGGAGATCTTGATCTTGAGTCGACCTTCAGGAGTTTGAGAACGCCTCTAGCGCCTGACCTGTTATCGCGGTAGAACGCCTGACGGGCCTTATAACATGACACTTGAAGTCCCAGTGCTCTCCATGGAGATTGGCTGTGTGTCGAACTCCGCGAAGATGTTGACCTCTTTCGATGATCCCGCTGTCCAGCTGGTCGCCATTACGCTACGGGAGCGAGGCATCGTGGCGGCCCGACACCGATCCACGGATGCTGTTGGGGCTAAAGACACCCCGAAGCTGGAACAGTTCCTGCTGCACACAGGAAGAATTCCGGGATTAAGGGAAAGGCAGCCTTAGAACGTACGCGTCCGGGGCGGGACTGTGGCTCTCAAGAGTATAGTTGATTTGCAACGGGGATGGCTCCAGGAAGCGCCTGCAACTGTCATCGATCGAGGATCCTTACGAAGCAAGTGAGACGACGTGGCCCCAACGGCTGGTGTACCGACACTGCGGCGGTACTGGTGGGATGCAGTTAGTATTCTGCGACCTACCATTTGTCGTCTCGTGTGTCAAGCTGCCGATCAACACCAGCCGCGCTGTATACGTAGCGTTTGGAAATGAGCCCGAAATGAAGAAATCTAAGGAAGTGGTCGCCTGGCACAACAACCTCTAGAAAGTTATTCGTTTGTTAAACACATTGAATACTTCCACCAAGCAAGGGGCCACGGCCACTTTTTTCTACTGCTGATGGCGTGGACGGGGAGAGTAGTTTTGTGTTCATCTCATTATCCAAGTGTTCCGTGTCAAACATACTTTTCTGCTGACTTGTTGAACGTACTCGTGCGTGTTTTCTCTTCAGACGTTACTCGCATTCAGTTGGGTGTACATTCCGCAGACTTATGCTGTGACGCTTCCGTCTTCTGTGTCGTTTGAGCCAAATATAACGTTTTACTCATGCTGGTTAAATGGTTTGTCATTACTATTAATCGGTCAATATGATGCCCCACTTCTTTATTGCTGAAGCTTAGTGAGCTGTAACGAGGTTGTAACTAGTGGGAATGCCGCCGGTCATAGCACGGGCGGATCCTGGCTTTTTTCTGAGGAAGGGGGGGGGGGGGCAGCTTCTATCAGTATTGGTGATAATGAGGATGGTGATAAGGAGGAGTACGAGGAGGCTAGTCACCGAAATTCTGGAAAACCAGAAAAGCAACAAATAGCAACAACAAATCCAAACCCCCCTTTGTATCCGCCAATGGTCATATGAAGGTACTGTGCACTACAGCCGATTTTAATTTTGTTCTCGGAATTTGTATTTTGCATGCAAGATTCAGGTGCAAGACACTGACAGCATACAACCTTTCAGCGAAATTTTATTAAAGCACTCTTGCAACAAACTCTTCTGGCGGTAGTTTCTGGTCACCAAATTAAATTGTTTTGTTCCTAAGAGACAAGTTTTTGTGGTTACTAACCAGTTTCAAAAGAATAACGGTAAGGGCTGTTCCAATACTGCAACGTTCCAATCGAGAAAACACTTTTTAACACGCAAGTGTTTTATTCCTGGATGCACCAAGATTTCCCCGACGTCATATCCGTCACGGAATTGACGCCAGTTCAACGAAGCAAGTGGGCTGAAAAGGGTGTACCCCTGCACACAGGGTCTTCTTGCGGGGAAGCAACCTTTAGCACTAAAGAGTACGTTATACTTAGTGTTTGTTTTCGGGTTTTACATTCTAACACGAAAGTGTTTCATGCCGGGACACGCCAAGATTTCCCTGACGTCATATCTGTCACGGAAATGCGCCAGTACACCTTAACCGAAGCGACCCGCCAGCACGACATCGCTCGCCAAGCACACTCACAAGACAGCCTCCGACCCGCAAATCATGCTTAGCTGCAGATTTCGCTGCACATTTCACTTTAGTGTTTTACCTATTCCAATGCAGAGGAATCAACCACAGTTTTTTTATTTTGCTATAGTCGCAGTACCATATATTTTAGAACAGGCAAATCCACTTACAAATATACACTGGCTACAAAGAAAAGTCAAGCCATCAGTTATAATATATTGATTTGAGTTATCATGAGTGTAATTATCAGCCAATGTTGTAATTGGTACCTCCACTTTCTCCTCGTCGTAAGCATCTGCGAACATCGATTTGTCGATTGTGGTACTAAGTAGCTGTTCCGACGCCCGTTTTTTTTGGATTACCGGTTATTACGTGCTTGAAAGCACCACTGCATGTATTTGTCACGGTTAATTTACGGGTATGCAGTACTACGGAGCCTGGAATGCCCTTTTGATAATGCGAAATAATTTTAGTCGTCTCCTTTATGTTTGTCGGGTTGGAGTTTCACCGGCGTTCTTATATATGTCTCATCGTGACCGCGGCATGCTACTTTGTCTTAATATCTGCCGATTTTCAATAGCGCTGTGAGGTTCGGCTGATGACCATACCGAAATTAGTAATATCGAACTTTTCAGGTACACAATTCCGATACGCATTATCGGCATACTGATACGCATAAAACGAAACCGGAAAGACACGAGCGCGCATTTGCGGCGTTCAGATTTGTATGGTTTCTTCTCTATCCATTTTGGTTCGGTCGCGGGAGACTTAAGGCTCCTGACGATGAGAATTACATTGTTGTGTAAACTTTTGCGCGTGAATGAGTCGACCATAATATATAAGCCGTTCGCCTATATGGCTGCCTAGCGGCGTGCTTTTACTGAGTCCAAAAGTAATGTTTTATGCCTGATTATGGATTCCCACATTTCAAAACTACGTAAGCCCGTGTTAGGATTAAGCACTGTTCATTTCTGCTGTGCCTTCTCCATGCACAACCTTATCATTTAAAATAGGGTGGCGTCCTTGGCTCGCGCTCCTTAGAAAAAACGTGTGTTTTTGTCGTTTGTTTCCCCACCATAGCACGACAGCAACGACCTTTATGATTTTCTCGTCAATCGAACGCCTCGCGTTTCCGCCCACCCCCTATCCCTTCAGTGGATTAGTCCCCATCCTAGCCAATAAAGTCACCACAACCTTGCGTTTCAAAGACACGGGCAGCCTTACAAGTTTCCGCTTGATGCACACGAAAAAGCCACGCAACCTAGCCATCACGGAGGAAAGAAAATCTTACGAGAGGCCCTGACGTCGCCTCTACTGAAGCCGGAAACGCCGTTCTAGGCGGTATCATTTTAAACACGAAAGTATTTTATTCCCGAATACACGAAGATTTCGCTGACGTCATATCCGTCACGGAATTATGACGCCAGTTCAACGAAGCAAGCGGCCTGTAAAGGGTGCACCCCTGCACACAAGGTCTTCTTGAGGGGAAGCAACCTTTAGTACCTAAAGAGCACGTTATGCTTAGGGTTGTTTGTTTTCTGGTTTTATATCTTAACACGACAGTGTTTTATGCCGGGATACCCCACGATTTCACTGACGTCATATTCGTCACGGAAATGACGCCAGCACACCTTTTCCGAAGCGATTCACCAGCAGTACATCGCTCGCCAAGCACACCCACAAGACAGCCGCCTACCCGCAAATCATGCTCAGCTGCAGATTTTGCTGCACATTTCACTTTCGTGTTTTACCGATTCCTATGACAGAGGAATCAACCACAGTTTTTTGCTTGTATTTCGCCCACACGCGCCATCTTTTTGCTCGTCCCACTGTCGTCTGCTCATGTCCTGGCCTGCCGAGCATTGGATATCGGCTGGGCTACGCCATGACGCAGGGCCTCGGTGGACCGGCCTTCGCCGCCGTTGCCAACGAAGCGGCTGCCAGTGGTCTCTACGAAAGCGTAAAAAGGCCACGGGACTTCCTCCGCACTTCTTCCAATGTGACGGTCAAGGCCGTACCCAGAAATTTTTTTCGGTGGGGGGGGGGGGGGGTGTTATGAATTTTGGGAAGGGGATAGTTTTGCTGAAAGCAACATTAGGCAGTTTTATTATATTGTTACCGTGTTTGCGTTACCGGAAGCGCTGGCGATGGTGAAGCCTGTGCCGGTAAGTTACCGTTCGCGGTAACTCTCGCGCTGCGCAGTCTATACTCCCGCAAACACGGTAAACGGTAACGTAAACACGGTAACGATATGCTAAAACTGCCTAGGAAGTATTGTTTACGTGCTGCCTGGAAAAGATTTCGGCAGGGGTTCGAACCCCCCAATCCCCCTCTGGGTGCGGCCCTTGGTGACGGTTGCAACCGTGGCCTGTCCTATGCATTCTTTTTTTCCGTGATACCCATAAACAGATTCACTGTAAAATGAAAAAAAAAGAAAACCCAGAACACGAACCGAAACACACAAGAAAGATTGTGGAAAGCACCGACCGTGCAACACCCTGCATTTGCGCAGAAATTGAGGCATAGTTGGCCAAGTTGACGCATGTAGATAATTGGTCAAATGAAATCTTAAAACCTGAAGAATAAATACCTCACATGGATTTATTTTGTACACCGCCATCACAACGACGAAGAGAAAAATAATTGTTGAGGTATTTAGAAGCCTTTAAATGACTACTGAAGATGGAGGTTTTAAAATTGAGTAAAAACGTGCTTTTGTAAAAGCACTGCTATGAATGAATTTTCTAAAACCACTACTTCAACGTATTACTCACCGAGCAGATTTACCACCCGAGCGCTCGTCGTTATCGCCTTCACCAGTATCCGGGCCTGTCGTGTCGTCGGGGGTCTTGGCCTGCTTACCTGAAGCGACGTGCTCAATGAAATGAAGAGCTGCCCCACGCTTAGAATAGGGGACCACGATGCACTGTGTTTCCCAAACAGCTTGCTTGTTTTCCAAATCAACATTGTGGGCCACGACAATAGCTTAGCTAGGTTTGTAGATATCGCGCGTCGTTGCCAAACAATGGGTAACGCTGGAAAGTGCTGCACGTCGAAATGCTCCGCAGGCACGGCACACGATGCAGCACGAGCGATGCAAGCCACGGCAGCTTCGACTTGTCGCCGCTCGCTATAGCATGAAATTCTAACAAGGGTATACACGTGCGAGGAAAAGGGTGATATTGTCCTGTGACAATAAATGTCACGGGACAATATAGTGTGGTGAAAATTGCTCCAAGGGCTGTGATCCGCACTACCAGTGAAAACGGCGATCAAATATCTGCCGCGATGCTATAACTGCAGTTCTCTACGCTGACCGGCCGCGAAGGAACTGGTGAGTGACCCGGAACCAGCACCTGCCGTCAGGGCGCGGATCGGTGGCCGGCGGCAGCGTTGCGGCTGCTTGCGCGCATTAACCGAAGCAGGCCGCGACAGACAGCTTGTGAAAGTTTGTGTAGTTAAAAATTGCACTAGGGATTTCCATCCGTGAAAGCGGCGATCAGGTATACCTGCTGCGATGCTGCGTCTTATCTTATCTGTACCCGAGAATCCCAAGGCGACCGCAATTTGTTGGGGGAAAACCCTTCCTGAAAGCTCGTCGCGAGCGAGCGTGTTGCGTTCGTGTCCCCCTCTGCCTGCCTAAGTGTCACTAAATTTCAAATAACTGTGAGAAAACACGACCGTGTAACGCTGTGCATTAGCATAAATTTTGCATAAGGGGCGAAGTTACCACATGTAATCGTTTTTAATGGCGTAGAGATAAATGGTCGAAAAAATTTTCTTAAAAACCCAAATTAAAATAATTGTAAGATGCAGTACAACTGAACTCATGAAATCAAAAATATGTGGACCGCGTTAGCACGAGCTAGAACCGGTAGCAACCGGCTTCGCGAAGTCGGCGTCTGTGCTCCCCACTTCAGGTGCGAACGTGAACTGGAGAGAAGAACAGCACGCGAGAGATCACGTCACGAAGGCTGGGCAGAGTGTTCTCGAAGGTCGAGCTGGCCGTCGGCGGGTGCTCCTCACAAAGCGCTCACATGCGCAGGGTATTTTTTCTTGGCGTTTTTTTTTTTTGTTTTCTGGTAACTCTGCACGGCGGAAGTAAAAATTGAACAGTTCTGCTGTTAATAACACCGAAATTACAAACCGAAGAACAAAAAAAAAACAATCTTGAAGAAACACCAACCGCGCAGCACCCGTGCATTAGCACAAAACCGCAATTGGAGAAATATTTCTGCTAACGTAAATAGAGATAATTTGTGGAAGAAAATTTAGAACAACAAACAAATTAAAATTAAAATATTTTGTAAATAAACTGAAATTAAACGTACGTATTTCATACATCGCCCTCACACGACCAACACGAAAATGAGAAAGCCCCGGAAAGAACGACCGAAAGACGAGTTTCGTGGAAAATGAACGAACAGTGTGGCACACCTTTTATCTGTACAAACAAAAATGCATAAGTGTCGAAGTTAAGGCATATAATTACTATAATGGTGTAAATATATACCATTGGCACAAAGAAACTTAATAAAATTATAAGGCAATAAAATATTAACTGTATATCTGTTACTCAAGGCCAAATCTGGCTATCAAGAAGGCTCAAAGACAAATGGCGTAGAATTTTCACGCATTAGTGAAGACTTAAATGAATGTCTGCATTTTTTTATTCTAATAGCACTAAACATGTTGTTTTCGACATGTAAACCCGCAATACCCGTAAGAGTTACTTCCTTTGCTAGAAAAAAAATATTTAACACCTGAGGTAGACGCAACCAAAAATAGCATGGGACGGGGATTGGGAGCATTTTGAGAAGTTTCGCAAAGGACAGAATACGTCGAAACAACAAATGTCCCCTTTTGTTGTCGTCGACTCTTCGTATAGTGCACTTGTCAGGAGCGCTTCGTCTTTGCGATAACGATGTGGATCAAGGATTCGACACAAGGGCTTGTTCAGACTATCCTCAGCGTTCGTTCCTTGAAGCCGCACTGCTCCTTGTGGTTTTCAAAGAGCTGCCGCAATGAGGCGACGTATTCTTCGTGCAACTGGTCCACTTCCTCTTCGGTGGGGTCTTCCCTTCTTGTCGACGCGGATTGGTTTGCCAACTGAAAGCAGGAAATCATTGTTGCGCTTAGCTAAACTTTACAAAGAACAAAACATTGTGTCCTTGAAACTATTTTGTATGAAACATTATTCGGCAAATCATGGGGGCGCTGCTCGCATACATCGGGAAGAAAAACTGCGAGAAACGGGAAATTACTGTGCTGGACAGTTAGAAATGCGCGAACCAGTCGCAGGTTCTCAAGGTACTATATTGCTTCAGCTTAGAAAGGAATGTCTACGCATTGTCCGCGATAATTACACTGCCGTCGTCTCAGTCGATACAAGGGGTTGTCCAAGAAGCGAAGTATTCCTGGTATATTCTTATAGGTAGGTTAACTGGCTGTTCGGTAGAGAGGTTGGAAGTCAACAGTCCCCGCCTAGTGCATGGAATGAATGAAGGGTCACGAACGCGATTGAAGATTCTCAAGTTCACGACAAAAATGTCCGTGAGGTCAGCTTGATGTCCATGGGCGGAATTCTCCAAAAAAGGGGGCGCGTTTTTAAGCGACGCGGTACTGACATGCAGATGCATGCATTCTTGGTTGGGGCGTCGCTTTGAGGGGCAGGAACAGGGGATCGAAACCACGAGGGGTGTCCCATGAGGACCAGCGGCACAGAAGAGCGCAAAGCCCTTCTGTGCCGCTGTTATACCTAGTTATCCCTGCCCCCCGTCGCTTTGCCCCCTTTGCGCCTTTATATGTGTGCATATGCATGTTTACATTCATATTGGTACTTATACTGAGGCGGGCAATACTGCGCAGAGCCTTGACCCAAGAAGGACGACGACGACGAAGTGCCTGGCGCGTACATTGCGCGAGCTCTGTCATGGCCGCCATGTATATAATGTAAATAGATCGGTCATAATTCTTAACCCTGGCTCACCCCATCTGTTCTGCCACCACGTAACAATACACAGAAATAGAGAGAAAATGCAGTGTGCGTGTGCGTGCGTGTGGTGCTTGCGCTGCGCACGCATTAGATGCCAGACGGGCCCCACAGAGGTGTATTAGCAGTCTAGACTTTTTTAAGGGCGAAGCCCCTTAGGGGCTGGGGCTGTTGGCGTCTCCTGTCGTCGTCGTCGTAATCGTCGTTCGTCTCATGTAGTCACGGTACTAAAACACGGTGAAACTCGTTTACGCCTCGCGCTAGAAAGTAACGTATACTAAAAAAACACTGCAGGACACTCGTTTACGCCTGGCGCTAGAGAGCTTCATGCTTCAAAGACAAGAGACTTTTACAGCAAAGCTGTATACTTGTATCCCCCAACGGTTTCACCTCCGTTGGCAAAAAACGCCGAGGCACTAAGAATACACTGATAAACTGCATGATTCGTCCCTCACCAGGTTCACGTTAGTGGAGATGGGGCCCGGGATTTTTGTACCGCCGGCAGGCGTAAAATTTGGAAGAAAAAAAATTAACCACATCTTTCCGCGGGGGGAAACCATGGGGTGATGCGACGCATCTGGGCGGTGCTTGTTACGGTTGCGCCGACCATCGCGGACCTGTTAGTCTCCATTCAAATCATCAGTGGTCATCGGATGCCATCGGAGCGGCGGCGGTGGAGTGACTGAGCGGAAGCGGCGCCAGTTTATCAGCGTTTATATGTACCGCGCGGGGAAAGGTGGATCGGTGAAGGAGGAGAGTGAGAGAGAGAGGAGAAGAGAGAGACGAGAGAGATGAGAGAGAGCAGAGAGTGGAGGCATAGAGAGAGGAGAGAGAGACGAGGTAGTCGCGATGCGCATGTGTTAACCGATCGCTAAACGCGCGCTGACGTACAGCTGGCATGGCGAGGGAGCGAGCGCTAACGCAAGATGGCGCTGCGTGAGAGCGGCGTTACCGCGCACTGGCGTGGCGAGGACAATGAGGAGAGGCGTGCGGACTAGGGATGGATGGAGGGACAAGGCGAGGTCAAAGAGATGCGTCGCATCTAAAAAATTGTTAGGGCAGTCAAAATGTTCAGACTTGAAGCACAGCGCTCATAAGGCATATATGTCGTCATGCGCTATGGGACGTACCGACGGTGGTGATCTTGTTTCGGAAAGGCATGTATCCCCAGGTGTACTGGAAAATTCCACGGCCGTAGAAGATGGGAGGCGAAAAGCCGGCGATGCTCTTTAGCTTCTCCTGCAGTCGTCGCAGAGTGGAGCCCGGCGGGTTCTTCAGCTGGCGGAAGATGTCGTTCTCGCCGAACGAGAACACGGGAACCAGGTCTGTGCTGGAGGCGAAAAAAACGAACCACGCCATGACAGGTTCATCAAAAAGAACCAAGGCGGCTGCGCTAAAGGTTCAGAACCGATATGTTTACCATAATGGGCAAATATCAAGCAAGGGTCCACCTGAAACTACAAACTGTCAATTCATTCCGCCTAAAGTGAAACACTGACTATGGAAATTGATTAGCACAAGCAAGAATTGCGACTTCCATGCCTACAACATGGCACGGATTGAAGAAACAATAACAGAAGGCGGGAGCGTAAGGGAACGGATGATAAAGATGAGTATTGGCACAGATAGAACCTATGCACTGAAGGACGAAGCTGGTAACACAGTGAATAACACAGATGAGATTATGAAAGTAGGTGTAAAGTTCTCCGGAGATGTATACTTCGTGGCAAGTGCATTGTGATCGGCCCAATGACGTTGGCTCGCAGTATCTGCCTGTGCTTTTAGTTCAAGATCGCTGCCAGAACCTCCGTTTAGATTGGCAGCACAGCCCTTGCCCTGATTACGTTCACCTCGAAGGTTACGCCAGAGAATAGCCCCGGCTGCCTCACCCGCACTTGATGGCGTTCCGGACGAAGCCTTTCCTCTTCATGAGCGTGAGGGTGATGACGCTGCTGTCCTTGTGGGCGTCCAGTGACTCCTGAGCTCCTCCGATCGCTATCAGGACGGCGTTGCCCGTACCCTTCTTGGTGAGGATGTACTGCAGACTCTCCCTGTCGGCAGAGCACATGCCTGCGGAACCGGTGCCTCTATAAGGTCACAACACAGGACATTGCATAGACGTCATTCTTGTTGCAAAAAAAATGGCTCAGGCTTAACATTTAAACCTGGTTTTCACGAGGGAAAGCAAAAACTATGCACATGATGTTTCGTGGAATTTTGTCTTTGCTTGAGATTTAGTAACCTGATGTCAAGCTATATCTTCTGAATGACAGAATGCACCCTTAAAGGGACCCAGAAAAGCCTTCTGTAAAAGTTACAAAAGGCCTGTATAGTCACGTAGCACCAATATAGCGATGCAATGCCGTTGGAATTATTGATCTACATTCAGTATTAGCTGCGCCAGAAGCAATTAAAGGCACCTCTCCCCACTTGCCGATCGACTCCTCCTCCCTCTCTGCTTCCTTCAAAGCAGCTAGCTACATTCCTGCGCCTGGCTCGCGTCAATCACGGCGGACCCGCCTTTGCCTCGGGATCGCGCAGGAAGGAGGAAGAGCAGCCGGAAGCCAATGGCAGTGACGCCGCCGGCGGCCGACCTTGCCGGCGATTGGGCGAATCAGGGGGCGCCTTCGCCGTTGCGTCAGCAGCGATCGCCGTTGCGTCACCCGCGGTCGCCGTTGCGTCAGCCGCGGTCGGCTCGCTGCAGCGTCGCGCTCATCGGCTGAGAAAGGCGATCTTCAAAAATTGTTCCTGAAATGCATGCACAGACGGCCAAGTCCACGCTGAGCGATCAAGCGCATGCGAAGCAGCTGTTTCACCCTCGCTTAGCCACGTGGTATCGCGTAGTATTATGGTTATCGCAGCAGCGAGGCCCCGAAGAAGCGAAGCCATAAAAAAGAAAGGCGCAGCTTGAGCGCCGGTGGCTGGAGGTCACTTGCGACGCGACGAATGACCTTGAAAGATGTAGAGTAGTAGAGCTCTCGCTCTGAAAGAATGCTGTGCGTAATGCAGAGGAAAATGGCAGTTTTGGTAGATTCACAGCTACCTACGGTAGGGTAAACTACTTCGCGAGTGCATTGAGAAGTCAAATAGGCACTGAAGGGATATCGTGGCTTGGATGGCTATGTATTTTCGGCACGATGCTTACATTCGGTGCATGCACAAACCGCAGCCGACGTGCTGCTTTGCCTGTCAGTTTCGGGTCGAGATCCAAATTTGTTTCGGTGCTTTGAAACAAGTTCGAACACTGCCACAATGTTATTGGTGAACTCCTAAAACGAGCTTGCTGCTCGGCCTCTATTGCCTAGTGGTACCTTCCGGCTTGCAACGCTGACTTCCCGGGTTCGCTCTATTAGATCAATTCCAAACATTCTTTTCGTAAATAAGAATTGTATTGCATTTTGTTCTGTTCGACACAGCGAAGTAACCGAAATTAAAAAGAAGACGAATCATGGGGCCGCTACGAGTCCACAGAAGAAACAGAAGATAGACGAGGGTATTCTGACGTCCTGTTCAAAAGTAGTGAGAGGATCAGCCTAGTGTAAATGCATTTGTTCTTCTTTCTTGTGGCTTTGGTCTCCTTACTCCCACAGATGGTTTGGTATCTTCTGGGTCGGTTCCGCTGCGGAGAGGAGCCTCCTAAAGTGCCCGTCCTGCACTGACTTGGAAACGCACTGTTTTTACGTATAGCTTGTGGAATATGTGGGGTTCTTGGGGGCGACCTAGCCAGTACTTCGGCGTAGGTCACCACGCTAGCTCCCGGCGCGTCAACCACGTGGCCCCGTGCACCTCCGGTAGCCCAGTGAGGTCTCTTCGCCGAGACGAGAACAGGGCAGAGAGTAGTGCCGAAGCATAGCCATTTATTTGGGAACTCCCAAAGCATGCGAGCACAAAGCTCGACGGCGTTCACGAATCACGCCATCCTGGTCGGGGTCGCGAACGAGAGGCAGGCATTCACTGCACGCGGCAACAAAATCCCCACCTGAGATACATGGTCCGCCGCTGCCGCCGTTCCGTCGAAGTCACCCGGACCGGACCTCCGATCAGACTCTCTCTCGGTCTTCCGCGCGCACATGTTCGCGAAGCCAGCGCGCCTGTGCCGCGCACGGACCGGTGGTGCCATCTCTCGGGGGCGCCGACGAACCAACGGAGCGCCGGACCGGTTTCAGCGCAACGCGTCTCTCCCCGAAGCGCGCACCGGCTCGGGATCGCGGGTCGCGGTTATCCACGATTCCCACAAGCTTAGTCGGCGTGTTGAGGATTGCGTGCTCCTAATTGGCGCAGCAAGCTTCCGCGAGGGACATGTGAACCTCTGCAGCACGTACCGTACCAGAGCATGAACTCCCTGTGGAAGGGGAAGAGGAAGTTGAGGTTGAGCGACAGGGCGCAGATGCGGATGCCGGGGAAGAGCAGGCCGCCGCCGCTGGTCTTGGAGACGAAGTTTGGCGATGGCGCCCATGCACATGATGCCGTGCGGGTGGTAGCCCAGGATGTAGTTCCTGCCCGGGTCCAGGTCCGCCGTCTTGATCAGCCGCGCCGGGAAGTACTCCCGTATGTTGTTCCAAATCCACCAGCTGCGCACCCGCGTGCTCGACCGGCCACCGAGCTTGGGTGTCCTCCAGTCGTAGACATACCTATACAAACGTATACAAACGTGCACACGCAAAGGCGACTATAGTGGAGAACGTTCAACCGTCACTGTCGCTTAATTTTCAGTAAGGCTGCAACAGAATTTAGCGAAGGGTTCACGTACTAGCCTGACACAGACGACCATTTATCGACTTGAGCAAAACAATCTAATGTAGCCCTACAAAACAATGAGCAATATATGTGCCCGACAGACAGGTTTACTTTTAAGGGCAAAGCACCATAGGGGCTCAGGCTGTCGGCGTACGTCTCATATCGGCGTCGTTTTATGTTGTCGTCGTCTCATGTAGTCGCGGTACTAAAACACTGGGACACTCGTTTTCCAACGCCTCCCGCCAGAACGTTCCATCTACGTGGCCAAAAACCCGTACTAAAAGAGCACACCGGGACAGTCGTTTTTCGTTCGCGCTTGCTTGCTTGCCTGCTTCTATTTCGCTCCGTGCTTACTATAACTTTAAAATTTGCAGTTCTCCGTTTCGAATTCCACTTCTCCTCCGTCTTCGTAATTGGGATCCATGTCGCGCGCGCCGTGTGGCAAGCGGCAGACTTACAATCTTTGAATACATTTATACACTGCATGCTTCGCCCCTGCCCAGGTTTCACGTTAGTAGAGATGGCCAGGTTTTTTTTTTTTCTTTTTTGTGTGTGTCAGGAATATCTCCCCACACTGCGTATAATGATTCATTTGTGTATGTATTTTGTGTAATAATCTATTTGTGTATAATCCATTTGTGGATCTCAGCCTCCGTGGTTTTGTGTCTTTCTGTCCAACCGTAACTTGATACGAGGCGCGGAAAATCGGCAGAGGATCCTTTCTGGCATTGTACCACTGATCCTTGAACACCGTTACCACGGCCACAGATCGTCTTAGGGACTGCTTAAAAACTGCCAGGCACTGCTGTCTGTGTTTAGACTCACTCGCCCCCACCGTTTTATGCTGCAGAGAAAACTTTCGCTATTAAAAAGAAAAAAACTCCTAAACTTAACGGTAGCATTGCTACAGTTGTGAAGTCTGGTGGAGTTGCGAAACTCAAATTTGGTGCGCACTAACTAATTCCTTTCTGTGAGTGATATATCTTGCACGGACTTGGTTATACTGGCATTAGAGAGGGGTGGGGGAGGGGTTTTAGTTGATGCTTGATAGCCTTGCTTTTTCTTGAACCCAAACTGATGCGTATTTAAAATCAGATTTGTAAATTTTATTCCTGCTAAAAGAACTGCTTGTGACGTGCAGTCATAAACAAATGAAATGCGAGCACGAACATTTGAACCAGAACCCGCAAAATTGAAAAAAAAAAAATACTGTTAGTGGAGGTCAGATAATGGCGCGCTACTGGTATAACTGGAAAGCCACCTTTCTAAACTCTGTTACTATAATTAGGCCACGCGTCAATTTGACCTTGGACAGAAATCGCGCTATTTGAGTGTTCTAGGTTCATATTTTCCTGATTTTCATGATTTCATTTTTCCATGGCTGTAAAAAATTATGAAGCATACCAATCACGAGACTTAATCAGCAGGTTGTTTTACAGGGCCTCCAAAAGAACCTGCTGATTACGTCGTGATTGGTATTCATACACAGTCGCGTGAATTATTAACTGGCTTGACGGTGTATAGTGGCTGTGCCACGTGCAGGGTCGGTTGTTCTGACTATAGTAAAGGACGTATTAGGGGCGAAGCCCCTCAGGGGGCTGGGGCTGTTGGCGTCTCCTGTCGTCGTCGTCGACGTAATCGTCGTTCGTCTCATATAGTCACGGTACTAAAGCACCGGGAAACTCGTTTACGCCTCGCGCTAGAACGTAGCGTGTACTAAAGAAGCACCGGGACACTCGTTTACACCTCGCGCTAGAGAGCTTCGTGCTTTAAAGATAAGAGACTTTACAGCAAAGCTGTACACCTGTACCCCCCCAGCGGCTTTCATCTCCGTTGGCAAAAACGCCAAGAATACACTTATACACTGCATGCTTCGCCCCCTCACCAGGTGTCACGTTATTGGAGAAGGCCCGGGATTTTTTTTTTTTTTCATGGAGCTTAAACAGAAAGTCCACGTTGGGAGGGTTTCGCCATGATTATTATGCGCCCTTATACAGATGCGCCTTGTGCGCAGACATTGGCCATCGCTTCAGTGATGTGTACTTCTGGGGCGATTGCTTCAATGATACCATCTTCGCCCATGCGACATGAATTCAAACCTTAACCAATGTTGTTACTAGTCATAACTGCAATACGACGAGATCCATGCATAAGCAATAGACCCGTTTCTTGACATTAAATATGACACCTCGGATTTGTGCACTTTTTCTTTTTACGCATTAACTTCGCTAACAGCGTTGCAGAAAGAACTGCAGATTTCCACATTCAATTAAACTTTTCATTTGATGGTAGTACGAGTATCACAAGGCTTTGACAAAGATTGGATGGATTACCCTACGTTAATTTGCGTATCAAAGGCGACCCGTGCGTTCACATTTAATTTGTGTACGCAGCTGCAAAACCGGCGGTGCGCGTAATTGGTACTATTACGAGTCCTAATTACTAAATGATTTTGTCATTATGTGTCTTGGTTCTACACATATTTATTTTTCCGCATCTGCGTAGGTGTGAACATTCGCGACAGACTTTCGCGGTGGGTCCACCACGCCTCTGTATCACATACGGTTAAAGAACTACCGGCCCGAGACGACGCATAAATGGGCCCGCTCAAAAATGCTACGCATTTGAAGCTGATATTAACAAAATTGTTCAGGTTTAGCACTTGTCAACCTACTTCTCAGTGACAAAAGGTCTCCTTGGCTTGGCTTTGTATTTCATGAAAGTTGGGCTACCGGATGATTAGACTCAGCTTGTCGACTGCGCTGAAGTGCTCACGGAGAAAGCCCAGCCGGCGCGCCATTCATTGCGAGACTGAGTGACCAAGTGCCGGCGAAGCAGCCGTTAAACCCTCGCCTAGTCACGTGGTACTGCAGCGGCGAGGCTCTGAGCGACCGCATGTGCGTCGCGTCTCCGCCGCGGATCACGTGACGTGACATCACACCTGCCACACCTGCGCTCCGGCAGCTCAAGGTCATTGCGACGCGATGAATGACCTTTCGAGACGCGCCGTAGTAGAGCTCTCGCTCTAATAATAGAACGCGCGAAAACAAATGAAAGAAACGATATCGTACCAGGCGGCGTAAATCAGGGCTAGCCAGTAGAAGCGGGTGCAGAAGAGCAGGTAAGCGTACACGACCGTCCAGAAGAGGCCACCGACGAAGAAGGACGCCGTGATGAACAGCACAGCGGCCGTCTCCATCCGCCGCTTCAGTGGCAAGTTGAGGGGTGCGAACTGCACCCCAAGCACCCGCATGGCGGAGCCTGCACGTACCACAATTCAAACGCTGTGTCATTCCACGCACAACGTAGGTTTCGACCACATCGTAAACGTACAGAGTGTCTCGCTGTTTTAGTGTTGGCGTGCCTCGTTTGGAAAAGAGTCAGCATGTTGTGCGTCTTCGAATCTATGGGCATAAGAAAACGCAAAAAGGGGTGTTTTTCTTGGCGGAAATTCAGCTTGAAGTTTGAGCGAAAACAGACGGAAAACAAATGCACGACGCGCCGCCGCATTGGCCGCGCTGTTACCTTATTATAAAGTGTACGCTAATGCAGTTTCCCAATTTAGTAAGATTCCTATAGCTTGCGCACAGTAACGTGATCTCTGCCCAAAGCCTCTGTTTATTGGATGAGATGACGTAATAGTTTTAGAAGAAAACAATGTCGAAAATCCCAAGTAAGAATTGTCGAATGAATGCTTAAGTTAAGCCGCTCTGCTGTACACCGAGCCCCTTTAGAATCGGCTTCACTGCTACACACGTGCATTGCTGGTAAGACAATTTTTGTGTGTCATATAAGCAACCATACCAAAGTTGGAAGCCCCTAGGTTCTTTTATCGAATACCTCCATAAGACCACAAGTACTTTTCTGAAGCGCTATATACATTCCACGGCCATTTTAGGTTGGTTTAACTACTATACACAAAGGTGCGATAATTCGAAGGCCCCATTGCCTTATAATGAGGAGGAGGAGGAATAAACGTCCCTATGAAGAAGTTCGCCTTGGGGAAGAGTCCTTATTCCAGGACCCCTTGAGACCGTCCAGCTTCTTGGGCTCTCTTTACCAGCCAAAGCTGGTCATCGGGGTCCGAGCTGGACAGTGCTCTCTCCCAGTGCTCAGGGGAGGGGAAGGGCAGGGGGGGGGGGGGGTAGGTTATGGTTTTTATCGCAGCCCCACACAATGTGGTAAAGCGTGCCCGGAGCCTCACAGAAGCGGCATTGCGAGAAGTACAAGGTGGGGGCCAGAATGTGGGCTCTAGTTGGGTGGGGAAAGGTATTGGTTTGGATACCTCGAAGGTGGCGTTCTTGTTCTTTTGTGAGGTTTTTTGTGTGGAGGAGGGTGCATTGTTCGCTGCAGGCGGTAGTGCTGCGTGATTTCCTTGTAGGACAAGAGGGGACAGTCACGCCACTGCTCGCCGACCTCCTGACTAGCCCGGTGTGTCAGATCGCGGGCATGCTGATGGGCAGCTTCGTTGCCAGGCACGTCGGCATGGGCGGGAGCCCAAATAATCCTTACGCGGTGTTGTGGAGGATTCTGCAGCAGAATTTGTGTGGCGGGGGGTGAGACGAAGCCGCTGGAGAAAGTTCTGCATGCTTGTTGGCAGTCCGTAATAATGATCTCTGCAGGGGTTTGAGCAATTGCTAGGGCTATGGCCACTTTTTCTGCCTGTTGTGCATGGGTGGTAAGAATTGATGCACTTGTGAGGAGGGCTTGAGCTGTAGTCACAACAGCAGTCATAGCTGTCCTCCCGGGGTAGGAGGCTGCGTCTGTGTATACTGTGGTGGCGTTTTGGCCGTGCCGTTTGAAGATAGCTTTAGCTCTGGCATCTCTGTGATCCTGATGGTGCGTTGGATGCATGTTCCGGGGCAGTGGGGCCACTTCAATGAATTGGCGGATCTCATGCGGAAGCTGAGTCGCATCGGCCTGGGGGTGTTGAAGCGGTGAGCGCAGGCACAGCTGGTTCAGAATTGTCCTGCCGGTGGAGGTGGAGCTCAGACGTAATAATTGATTCATATGATGAGCGTCGAGGAGTTCATCCAAGGTATTATAAACTCCCAAGTGTAGGAGTTTCTGTGTCGAGGTGCTGACAGGTAGTTCCAACGCCAGTTTGTACGCCTTGCGTATGATAGTTTCTACCATGTCATTTTCAGCCTTCGACAGCACAGCGTAGGGGAGGGCATAAGTAACCCTAGAGATGACAAAGGCTTCGACAAGTCTTAGCACATCCGCCTCTCTAATACCTCTCGTTTTTTCTGCTAACCCTGCGGATCATGTGGGAGACTTGCTCCGTGGTGTGCTTAAGTTGGTCTAGCAGTTTGGTGTTGGAGCGATCCGCTTGTAGAAGCATGCCTAAGATTCTCACCTGCTGAGTGGAACAATAGGGTGGCCATCCACTTCTAGGGAGATGGTTGGCGACCCGGGAGGGAGTTTTTTACGTGGTGAGACGATAAGCAGCTCAGATTTTTGCGGCGCACACGCTAGACCACATTGACGTGCGTATTCACTGACAATGTCGGCCGCCTGTTGTAGGTTGGTCTCCATTTCCCCCATTGACCCATGAGTGGCCCATATGGTGATGTCATCCGCATATAATCCATGGTGTATCCCTAGTATGGCATCCAGGAGTGGAGGGAGGCCTATGAGAGCTATATTAAACAGCAAGGGGGAAAGGACCGCACCCTGGGGCGTTCCCTTGTTGCCGAGAGAAACTGTATTGGAGTTTAAATCTCCCACCTTCAGAATGGCTTTTCGGTCGTCGAGGAAGTCTGGAATGTATTTGTAGGTGCGTTCTCCGCAGTTAAGGCCATTCTGTTGTTTAAGTATGGCCGCATGACTGACATGGTCAAACGCACCTTTTAAATCCAAGGGTAAGATGGCTTTGGGGTTGTCCTTCGAGCATTTGAGCATAACCTCTTCCTTCAGTTGAAAAAAGGATGTCCTGCGTGGAGAGGTGATTACGCAATCCACACATGGTATGTTGGAACATGTTATTTTGTTTGAGGTTGTAGCCTTTTGTGGATGACATGCTCCAGAAGCTTTCCCAAACACGAGGCTAGTGATATAGGGCGCAGGTGCTCGGTCCTCTGTGCTCTTCCAGGCCTCGGAATAAGGCGCACCTCTGCCATCTTCCATCCTTCCGGAAGTTGGCCCGACCTCCATACTGTGTTCAGGTGGGCGGTGAGTTCAATGATGGAATCATCATCCAAGTTCGCTAGAAGCTTATTGGTTATGCCGTCCACCCCTGGGGCTGTGTTGCGCCTGATGGGTTGCAGTGCCGCTTTTAATTCATGGATGTAGATTTCTTCATCCAGTTTGATATTTGGTTGACCAGAGTACGGTGGTAGTGGCGTTTTCGGATGCACGGAGAGGTACTTGTCCAGGAGGGACTTCATGAGGGCAGCGGAATTTCCTGGGTGAGAGTGAATTATTTTATGCATCGTTTGATTTGACTCGGTCTTGCTTTCTGAAGGGTCCTTAAGATATCTGAGCAGTCTCCATGTCTTTGATGTACTGAGTTGGCCTCGGAGACTGTCGCAAAGGGATAGCCAGCTTTCTTTGCACAGGTGAGCCGCATAGCGGGCTGCTTCTTCTGTTAGGAGAGCTATCCTCCTTTTCAAACGACGGTTTAGGCGCTGTCGTTTCCAGCGTTTGATGAGGCTTCTTCTCGCTTCTCATAAATGGAGGAGGTGAGGGTCTATACAGGGGGTTGTAGTGGTTGTCCGAATTTTCCTTGTGAAACAATTCATACCCTTGTGGAGTTGGATGGTCCATTTTTCTAGAGTGAGCAATGGGGTGGTTGCACTGTCAAGTCGCGCTTGTTCCCTTCGCTCACGAAATTTAGGCCAGTCCGTGAGGCTCGCCCTTCCCAGGGGGATAACGTATTCTTCTCCAAGTATTGTCGTGACTTGGATCGAATGGTCACTGCCCAGGTTTTCCCCGGTGTGAGACCACATAGCCGTGACGTTCCCTGTAGTGATGGAGAGATCAGGGGACGTGTCTTTGGAGACGCTGTTACCCACGCGCGTGGGAGTATGCGGGTCTGACACCAGTATGAAGTTTTCCTCCTCAAGGATGGAATGCAACGCGGTTCCTCTCTTGTTGGTTGGTTGTCGCGGTCCCTCTTTTGTTTAACGCCGCACACCCAATAAAGGGTGTGCGGCGTTAAAATCTCCCGCGATGATGAGGGGATTAGACAATGCAATGCGTTTTGCTTGCTTAATGACGAAAGAGAGGTTTGCATCTTGGCCCCTTGGACGACAATATATGTTTAGTAAGTAAAGGCTCTGCGCCACTTTAACTTTCCTCAGGACAATTTCCATCAGTGTTCGAATTTTTTCCGACTGCTGGAGCGGATGCTGTATAGCTGTGATTCGTTTGTTTATTAGCGTGGCGAGAGAACTTGAGGGTCCGTATTCATATGAGATAAAGCCGAGTAGTTTTGCAGGGGAGTTTGTTTCCTGAAGGGTAATAACATCTGGTGAATCCTGAGCCGTGGCAAAATGTACTGAGCCAATGAGCTGGCCTTGTTCTTGTAGCTCATACAGTTCCACTGCCATATGGTGAGTTTTGACGCTTGCGTAGGAATCCGCATATTCATGGGAGTTGCCATCTTGAGAAATGGCATCTTCTGCCAGGTATGATTGCCTGCTGTAGGGCTTGAGGTCTCGGAGAGAGTGACGAGCAACAGTCGTCTGTCCCTGTACTTCTTTGTCTAATCGTTGCGTGATTTATTTTAGCATGACCATCATTTGCTTTACGGTTTCGGCAGTTTCGGTATTCTCTTGAGCCAGCGGTTCTTCTATGGTGGTGGCAGATTGGTAAGCTGGTTTTGCATTGGGTGTTTGCGGGGCAGTTGGTGCGGGGCGTTCGGGTTTTTTGCGTTTCTCTGGCGTAGTGTTTGCCCCTTGCCTAATTTCTGCATTGAGGGCGAGAAGCTCACTATGGATCGAGTTGTCTGCTTTCTTGGCGTTGTTGTTTAATCTCGGCAAGAAGTTGCGCGTTGAGTCGTTTAAGTTCCGCCAGCTCGTCATGCTTAGGGGGATTGGGGGTAGGAGGTGGAGGGGTCTGAGCACGTGGAGATAGCATCTGAGCCCAGCTCACCTGTACTTCCGTCGCATCTTCTGCGGTTCTTCGCTTGGCGCTGGGTGTCCTTCTGCGGGACCTGGAAGTTGATCGTGCCTTGCTCCCGTCTCTGAAGGGACTCTTGGCGACTCTGGCTGGATCCGCGCTGCTTTTTCCTCCGGTTCACTGGTGGAAGAAACCGTTGCGGGCATTCCTTGCTAGCCGTGACGTGGTCACCGCTGCAGAGTGCACACTTAGGCTTGCAGTCGTGTTCAGCGCCCTGTTTTGTCTGCTGGCCGCAACGCTTGCAGTGGGCGTCTTTAAGCGTGGTAGGCTGAGGGCAAACGGCGGCTCTGTGACTTGTATCATGGCACAAGTGGCAAAAGGCGTGGGTCCGCTTGTAGAGGTAGCACCTTGTTTCAACTCCTCCGCTATTCGCCCACGCAACGGCCTGGCACTGCGAAAAATCAGCCCGTACACGTTTGCCAGCTGCATTTTGCATGAAGCAAATCTAACGTGGGGAGAAGCGAACCTAAAGATCAGAATTAATGAAGCTCAAAACATGCTCGTCGTGAGCACTCCGTTTCTAGCGGCGGAGAAAGCACTTAGTAAAATTCATCAACGGAAGATAGAAGGCAGCATTTTCCTGGTCAGCATCCCCCCCCCCCCCCGCCCACCTTCAGTAACGCCACTGTAAGTGCGATCGCTGGTTAGTTTTAAGTAGAACCGACACTGAATGCAATGAAGACGAGATTGATAAAATAATTTAAAGGCAACGCACACTCGCTTAAGCTAGCTCGTTTCCTTTCTTTTTTTCCCGGTGGTTTCGCGGGGAGGTGGGGGGAGTGATCGGAATGGACTAAAAGCAGCTGCGCCTTGTAGCGTTGGGTGAACTTAAATCAAAGCACTTCAGTAACACTTGAAGTATTAGGGTTGTTCACATGAATGTTAACATAAAGCAAAAGGTTGAACGGAAGTAAATTTACAACGTTAATGTTTATCATTTACTACCGAAATTGGGTTTTACGCGCTGATGCTCCGGCTCGGTTTAGCGTTGGTTCCCGCGCACGGCGGCGCAAACATAACTCTTGAACGTGAAATCATCAATTGACGACATTACAATATTAAAGGTAAGCTGTTTTTAAAAGATGCCTGGGACATCCGGTACACCGAAATGTCCGTGCACCGAAAAGTCCGTGTGCCGAAATGTCCGTGCACCGAAAAGTCCGTGCACCGAAATGTCCTACGCCGAAATGTCCGGATCCCCGTCGCGCGGGGTCATGAAGAGGACACGACCTACGTGACGCGCTGGCTACCCAAAATGGCGGCTACCAGCTCACGAAAACATGTGCAGGCGAGGCGTAGGGAAACAAGGGTCCCCACACTATACAGGTGAGGAAGGAAAAAAAGGAAGAATGGGTGGCCTCCTCCGTCCAGAATGCCGCGGCCGCGCTATTCGCGCCCCACCCCAAGTTTTTCTACGTTCCACCGCTGCTCGGCTTGCTGAATCTTAACGAACATCAGCGGAGCTGACCACAGAGGACATTCTCCAGAGCGTGAGCGTTCAGGATGAAGAAGGCAGCGAGGACGGCATGAACGACGATGCCTCTCAGGGTGTCGCAGCAGCACTGAAAGACTGCGGATGTGATGGACATCATACGAAAACTCCGTACATTTCCGGGGAAAACCGCACGGCCACCGAGTAAGTCCACAGGAATGTGGAAGAGTCGGAGTCCTACGTGCTAGGAAGCTTGTGCTGTGCGCAACAGAAGAAAAGTGCCAACTACTTTAAATAAACGTGCATTGTTTCATGATCACTTGTGCATTTTTTTTTTGCGAAAAATGACTTCAAGGAGGCACTGGTCTACAGGTAGGTTGTCTTAGTGCATTTTTTTGTGCGAAAAATGACTTCAAGGAGGCACTGGTCTACAGGTAGGTTGTCTTAGGCATTGAAATATTATTTGTTGTGTGAAATTTTGCGACTTTCGCTACAACGACCTTTCAGAATAACGAGCAATTTTCGGCGGTCCCCTGAAGTTCGTTATATCGACATTTCACTGTATAGGGAGCTCCTTTAAATGCGGCATCACTGGTATACCTATATGGATCGCTGGAAAGGCATTATTTCAGGGGCAATGCAAGTAGCGTGGTGTCAACGTATGATACCCCTTTGACGGCCAACGTAGCCGCATGACAAACGCGTATGCCGTATCCGCTGAAAGCTGCAGCCGCTGAAAATCGTATGAAGGCCGACGTAGCGCGCGGCCTTTCATTAATTAATAATATCTTCGCACGCAGCGAAAGTGTGAAGCATCAGCCGTTAGACGACAGACGTATTTTCTCGCCGAGTCTACGCAGAAATGCTTGAGCATGACAAAAAGCATAACGCAATTCGCAGAGCGGTCACTCACCGTTTACGCTAGCTGAAACACCGATTTGCTCGATCAGACCGCGAGAGGCGAAAAATAAGTTGCACGGCCGCAAACACGGTGCAAAAAAAAGTGCTGAGGCGACGAGGATTTCCTCACCGAGCAGGCAAGAAGTGAGATAAAAGCCACTTATCGCTAGACACGTACCCGGAACCCGTCTTCGACTGCGTTCACCCTCTGCGTTTCGCTGTTGTGATAGATGCCTACTGAAAGCAGGACGTCCGTCATTTCGCGCATTTGTAGGGCTATTCTTAGCACGCCACGTATTGACCACAAGATTGACGCGTTGAGCCTTGCATATCAGCTTCCCTTCGTCGTCGTGATTGTTGAGAGAACATCGTATAGTTCGTGGTAACCGTCATTGACGCCACCTAAGTGGCGAAAAGAGCTTCATGCTGTTTTGGGGAGGTCGGACGGATGTTTCTCGACAGGTGCTTAACTCTTTTGCTCAAATGCACTCCAGACTGAAGTGCACGTTCCCGATTAGGCGGGCGGTGGCTGGATAACACCGCTGCTACCTTTGGGCAGGAAAGGACGTCCGAAAGAAGGTCCTTCGTAATGGCGTCCGAACATACCAGGTGAAAATAATATTTTTTTTAGCTGGATTATTGAACCAGAAATTTCTTCTGGCTAGAAATAGGCAGAATGGAATAGGTAGAAATGAGCTAGAAATTCAGTTTCTAGCACATTTCTACCTGGATTGAGATTGTGTTCCGGCAGGCAGCTATAACTTCCAGCTAGCATTTGTCAGTCAGGCTGGAAGGAAAAAAACCTGCAAGCTGGAAGTAATCGTCTCTAGCTAGACTAAGAATTTTTCTAGTTAGAAGCTGTGGATTCCAGGTAGAATCTATAAATCTAGTCAGAAATGAAGCTGTAAATTATGGTTTACTTGCTAGAAATGCAATTGATTGCTCATGGTCCCTCGACACATCCGCGCTGCTGTCAATCGTCGTTGCGCAAAATGCATTTGTGCACTATCAGGCAGCAACACATACGGACAAAAAGGTCAGTGGACGGAAGAGGAGGTGGAGGGGGAACTGATTAACGTCAGCGAAGAGATACTCTGATCGTTGCGCAGCTTGCTTACTCCACAGAATAATGAAGGGTATGCGATGAAGATAAGCGAAAAACCACTCTAGCCTTGGTACATCTGGGGTGTGCGTCGTGCGCGTGCGCCTGTGTATGTGTTTGTGCGCTTGTGTACATGTGTGTTCTGCTCTTCAGCAAAGGCGTGCACGGGTGGAAGGGTCAAGAGGCCATGCCTCCCCCCACCCCCCACCCCCACCCCCCACAAGAAAGGCGCAAACTTTGTGGCATAAACATAGAAAAGTAGTTTTAGTTATGTCAGTTCCCGCCCCCGGCTTTACATTATCTGCTGACTGTCTCCGATCCATTTCACTTCACCTTTCACCCACATGTCCTGTGACACGCTTTATTTTCTGCCGCACCGATCGAGTTCCCGTGATTTGAAACATTCGCGCGAACTCGTGCGGCACGCGAATTTTTACATTTTAACAGCAAAACTGCGCTCCATTTGCTAACTGCGCTCTCCGAGTTGAGGTTGAGCGTCCGCCGCGGCTGTCTGTGACTGTGTGGATAGCGCCATGTGTCGGGAACATACACCGGTGAAATACTAAGCACAAGCGACTTTCAGGCTCGGACCTTTTGCGGGGCGCAATACTCACGAAACTGACCCGGATGGCACGGGAAATCGCCTTTACGGAATGGGGCACCTGAAAAAGGCAATTTCTTTGTTGATGGTTTTTTTTTGTGTATTGCAGAGGCAATTTTCGAGAGGGCCGACCTGGACGCATATCTCTCTCTCTCTCTCTCTCTCATCTCCCTCTCTACTCTCCTCTCTCTCTCTATCTCTCTCTCTCTCTCCCTCTCTCTCTCGTGTGTGTGTGTGTGTGTGTGTGTGTGTGTGTGTGTGTGTGGTGTGTGCGTGCGTTGCGGTGCGTGCGTGCTGGTAATGGTCGCGCAGAGGTGGATCCAGGTTTTTTCTGAGGGGAAGTCAGCTTCTATAGTAGTGATGGGGATGATGATAGTGATGATGAGCAGAAGTAGGTTAGTAGCCTTTTTATTCGCCGAAATTTCGGAAAACCAAAAATACAAGAAACACAAAAAAAATGGCCGCGTACCGGCTCCTTTAGTTGCAAATGTCGACGAAAGACGATAGTCGACTGGCGCCCCTGGCAAGTAAATGCCTCGCTCCTCTTTTCCGCTTACCTCTCACGCTGTCCCTCTCCCGTCTCGTTCCTCCCAAGATAACACGCCAGAGGTTTGCTCGAGTCAATTTAAATTTACCGCGTTCTACTGCTCCAAGTCGGGTGCCTCGATGCCAGCGCTGCCGTACGGCGGAGACGCGCGTGAGTAGAGGCACCCTACTCCAACATTTATAAAACCACGTTGCCCTACTCCGCGAGCGTTCCGAGCGGAACGCAAAACCTATCTAGTGGAACCTTTCGTTACTGTTGCCGTTTGATTTCTTAAATGCCGCCAGGAGCTCCGACAACAGCAGGCGACGGTTTTCTGCAGTTGATGTAGTATTTCATTTGCTATCGCAAAAACCAAGCATCCGAGATTTTTTTAAATAAAGGAACACTGCAAATATTTGTTTTGATTTTCTGCCCTGTATTTGCGTAATGTCTTGTTCCTGTTCAACAATGTTGACAAGTATGAACATTGACACCGGGCTTAGACGTTTAGATTTGGCTGCGGGTATATAAGATTATTGCGCAGCTTGGAACTGTTTCACTTTGGCCGGGTGGCTGAATCGAGTCACCGACAGACAGACAGTGATTGTTTTTTTTTTTTTCTGTTTTTAGGGCAGAGCTGTTACCATTAGTCGCTGCGCGCTGATATGTGGTTTTCTAATAAATTCTCTTTTCACAGACAGACAAAGATACAGACAGACCAAAATTTCTGCGTTTAAGTAGCGCAAGAAAGTCTATCGTCTTTAAAAATCGTCAACTGGACTTTTCTACGACCTGATGAGTCATCTTCTTGGGGACATAAATTCAAAGATGAAGGGGGGGGGGGAGGGGGTCAGGACATCTGGACCCCCCTCTAAATCCTCCAATGCGCGCGCGCGGTGTGTGTGAGGGGGGGGGGGTGAGAATTGACCCCGGGCCCGTATCAAAGCGGGACCCCGCGAACGCATGTATGCTCCCAAGGTATTTGCGGGTGACGAAACATCAGGATTTCATTTAGTGATCTAGTTGGATCGACGTCTTGTAAATGTTCGCTACGCAAACAAAAAACCTAGAGACAGGAAGGGCAAAGGATGCATCCTGAGTCTTGCCCCGTCCGTCCCTTCGTCGCGGTGCCTTGGTATAGCGCAGTGCCATCGCTCCGCCATCTTCGCATGGGGTTTTTTTTTTTTTTTGGCCATAAAGCCCGTCAGAAAGTGTGTGCCCATATGAACACGCCAGTAACAGTAAACAGCGCAGCTTCTGACTTTTCCTTTGACCTTACCGACGACTTTATTGCGACACGTAGAATGGCGTGTACCTCCCTGAATATTCATTACATTGGCCAAACAGAAACGTCTGTTTGGCCAATGTACTTTGGCCAAATGTACATTGTACATTGCCAATGTACATTGGCCAAACAGAAATATCTGTCAGGTCACGCACGTTCCTCCCCCGATCTTCCTTTGTCCACGCGTGTCAACCTTCGTGGTCACTCTTTCGAAAAAATAAGAGCTACTATACTAGAATCACGTATCCGTTCGCATCACGAAAGAGAAGTACGTGAGTCCGTTTTGATTCATAAACGCAACACTTTGAACGCGGTATTAGTGAAAGTGTAACAAAGCTGGTGGGTTTGTTGGCCTGACACGCAGTCCTCCTTCCATTACTCTCATTTAAACCGCAGAAGCAGAGCAACGAATTCTAGTACGTAACAGAGTGGTGAGCTGGGCAAGTTGGTAAGGCGTCATTATGGACAACAGCGCGAGAAAAAGATGTGGACGAAGGGAACGGACAGGATCAGCGCTGACTCACAACTCTCGTCCTGTCAGCGCTCGTCCTGTCCGTTCCCTTCGTCCACGTCATTTTCTCGCGCTGTTGTCCAGAATGAATTCTAGTACGGCTTTACCGATTACGTTAGATTGTGCTTACGAAACCAATATGCAGCGTTTCCAGTAACGATGACCTTTTCACGTTTTCATTTAAATCCCTCCTGATGGTTAAGCAATCGGGCGTGTACACATGCACCCCCCTTTTCGAAACGTCAGTAAACATCCTTGTTATTATTCCTGTCATGTGTTCGACTGTTTACTCCTACTCTCTCTCTCTCTCTCTCTCTCTCTCTCTCTCTATATATATATATATATATATATATATATATATATATATATATATATATAGCATAATTGGTCAGTGCACCGCACGCGTTATGCGGAGATGTGGGTTCGACTCCCGCTCCCGGAAAAAACCGCGGATTTTTTCTCGACCTATATTTTCGCTATTTATACTGTATCGAATGAAAGTGACAAACTCACGTCATTCGGCACTATAAAATTTTTTCGGAAACAGCCGAATAGCGCTGGCAATGACGACTGCAACCTTGATATGTGTCCTTACCAAGTCCCGAGTCTCGTATCTTTCTGTTCTGCTACATGCATTACGAGGGCTCTGGCTCCAGCAGTTCGGATATGCCAATTGCTAACCCCGACCTCCGACCACGTCTTACGTGGCGGCCGCTGGGAAAAAATACGTTCTACGTCTCCCGCGGTGGTCGAGGGGCGGCGCTAGTTGACCGGCCTGAGAGCACTTTTAAATATAAATCCCCGCGGTAAAGTCGAGGAGCCGCTGTGGGATAGCGTAATTGGCCAGTGCACCGCACGCGTTATGCGGAGATGTGGGTTCGACTCCCGCTCCCGGAAAAAACGGCGGATTTTTTCTCGACCTATATTTTCGCTTATTTATCACTGTATCAAAGAAAAATGACTAACACACGTCATTCGGCACTATTAAAATATTTCGGAACCAGCCGAATAGCACTGGCAATGACGACTGCAACCTTGATATGTATATGTATGTATATATATATATATATACATAGTGTTAAGAGAAAAGGTTCCTATTGGCGTAATGTCTTGTTCCTGTTCAACAATGTTGACAAGTATCAACATTGACACCGGGCTTAGACGTTTAGATTTGACTGCGGATATATAAGATTATTGCGCAGCTTCTGTTTCACTTTGGCCGGGTGGCTGAATCGAGCGTTGGTTTTGTTTATTCGTTTTGCTTTTACCGCCCGCTGCGCCGGTCTGTGTTGTCTGTGTTATCTGTGTGCCAAGGGAAGCGCGTGTTCCATGCTTTCTTTCTATGCCGCATGTGTTATCTACTTCTGATAGGGAGAGCGTTCCGAACTAACACCAACAGCCTAGAATAATCTTCTGTGATCTACAGTGTTCTGGATGTAATTCGGCGGTTCGAGAAACACTCGAACACACCGTCATATCCCTTTTCGGTGGCTCACTGATCCGGTTCGCGAACCGGTTCGCGAACCGGTTCAAGCTTCCGAACTGGTTCGGTACGTAATTTAGTCGAGCCGGAGCTGAACCTGGAACGAATGAATTTGCCGAACCCGAACCGTTAACCGCAACCGGTATTTTCGCCGGAACTGAACACGAACCGTTATTTTTTGAGCACGCTGAACTCGAACTGGAACTCAACCGAAAAAAAAGAAATAATGATTGCCGTTTCACGACGAAACGGTTCAACCATCAGCTGTTGATAATGAGCGGTCAACGCCATTCGGGGCTTTTCTCTTTCACGCACCATCAGGCCACTAAATAAAGTCTTTTATCTCTCTCTTCCCAACTTCTCACGCGCTGTCCCCTTCCCACCAGTCACAAAACTGTCAACGCTCTCTTCATCGTTACAACATGAGGAGAGGTGTGCACACCAATGCTGCAACGTTGCTGCTGGTAGATCG
Organism: Haemaphysalis longicornis; assembly: GCA_013339765.2. Classification (NCBI taxonomy): domain Eukaryota; kingdom Metazoa; phylum Arthropoda; class Arachnida; order Ixodida; family Ixodidae; genus Haemaphysalis; species Haemaphysalis longicornis. The sequence continues at coordinate 116,831,784 of CM023456.1, read as the reverse complement.
AGCAGAATATCGAGTGCAAGGCTTAGCAAACGAAATGGCACACTCTCGAAAACCTGCGGGCGACATGAAGCACCGACTTCGCCCTTCCCTCGCTGTGACTGTGTACTGACAATCTGGCCGAAAGATTGCTGCATTGCGACGAAGGCCCACACCAGAAATGTGCATACTTGATGCATTTCGGGTCGCAAGCCTGGGAAGCGTAAACACTCGACAAGAGTGACCCTCAAAGCTGCTCGGTGGCGGAGCTGTTGGCTGCTGACCAGAAGGATGCAGGTTCTATCATCGCACCCCGGCCGCGGCCGTTTTTCTGAGACAAAACATGCAAACTTATTTGTGCCGAGATTTTGACGCACGTTAAACCTTCCAGGTGGTCTAAATTTCTTTGCCGGCCTGTAATATATACGGTGTGCAGTAGCTTACGCGGCAATATTTTTTTAGAGGACATGTGTTTCAACAAGGGGAAAATACTAAGGTCCACCTCGTAGTTCTAAATTATTCCGCGCCGACCTTCTGCATGAACAATATGGGCTCTTTTTTGCTGTTTTCAGCCATGAAATTAGCAAAAACAAAAACAAAAAACAGGTAGAATTCACTGTATAGACATGCGCTCCTTTGTTTAACCTTTACCATATATCCAAACGCGTATGCAGCGAGCACCGTGGACCGTGGTGCCTCGTGCAACAGTTTTTCAGAACGCGTAAAGCGGACAACTTCGCGTTTTTTTAACATACCCAAATAATGATAATATATCAGAGCAAACTGTTAGCGTATGACGCGCACTAATTCTCCTTTGGTAGGAGCTGTTTCCTCAGTTCTTGCAGACGCTGCGTATTTCCTCTTGGATAAGATACGGCACTAAAGAAATTTGACATGCATGCAAAAAGGCAGGCCGTTCCCGCACTATCTTATTTGCCCAGCGCTTATGCTTGGCACTTGTTCTGTATTTTGTGTCCTTCAGGGCTGCGAGATGCACTTATATCGACTTACGTCTCCGCTGCTGGTTCCGGAGGCGTAGTAGCACTGCAATTGACACATTAAGAGCTCACGTCTTCCCAAAAGAGTTCCATCTCGTGGTTCACACGTCCACTTATTTCAGTTTGTAATCGCGTAACCTGTTGTACGATTCCGCGACATATCGGACGGAACGAGGGAGGTGGTCAGGAGGAACGGAGACGTGTTCGAGGTGGCGCACACATCCGTAATATTTATCGCATAATACGTTCCAGTCATCAGAGCAATGAGTGACTCCTGTCCCCCCTCCTATTCAACATTGTCCTCATCGGCCTGCCTAAACAACTAGCGTCGATTCCGGGCTTACACCACGGTCTTTACGCCGACGATATCACGGTGTGGACCGGTATGGGCTCGGTCGGGGAGATGCAGGACCGCCTCCAAATGGCGGCTGATACCGTGAACGCGTATGCTAAGAACTGTGGACTCTCGTGCGCCCCAGAAAAATCTGAGCTGCTTCTAGTGCGCAGAAAGGGCGGTAGGCAAACAGATGTCCCTTCGATGGAGATCACGCTGGACGGTGCTACCATCACCCCGAACAGCAGATTGCGAAAACACTACCATGATAAGGAAATTGGAACACACGACTTGTCAGATTGCCCACATGCTCCGTCGGATCACGACCAAGGGAAGAGGCATGAAGGAGGCGGATACGCTTCGCCTCGTCCAGGCGTTCGTCGTGTCGAGAATCTGCTATGTGACGCCCTATGCACTACTAAACGAGGCAGAGAATAACAACTTAGATACGCTCTTGCGAAAGGCGTATAAACAAGCCCTGGGTCTGCCCCCCTACACCTTCACGGATCGTCTCCTCAAGCTTGGGGTGCACAATACTGTGGACGAGCTGATTGAGGGCCACCTGCTCAGTCAGCGCTACCGGCTAGCAGGGACGGATGCAGGCAGGGCCCTTCTGCTAAGACTGGGCATAAACATCCCTGATCGCCCTCTTGAAACCACAGTAGACATCCCTCGCGAACTACACCGAAACATCAGAGTGGCCCCGTTGCCCAGAAACATGCACCCGCAGTTCCACGAGGGTCGGAGAGAGGCGTGAGTTCGAGCCCTGGAGAAAAAATTCACAGCATATCCACGGGGTGAATGATGATGAGTGGGCGAAGCTCCTGAGGGGAAATCATCGGTAAAACCGTGACTCTTCAGTGAAAGTTCGCCCACTACATCTGTGTCCGAACGTAACGTCTAGAAAGTCTCGCTTAAACCGCGCGTCGGCACCTTGGGGCTGAGCTCGCCTGATGCGTTTTGCAGACGCCTCACGAGCTCTCACTGCATCGGGGTCTGCCTGCCGATACGCGCGCTTTCTCGCCGCTTCCCGTTCTCTGACGTTTTGGAGATCCTCTTCGCGCCGCAGCCGTGCCGCTTCGCGTACGGCAGGGTCCTCGCGCCGTTGCCGTGACGCTTGGGCCTCTCGTTCTCGAACGCTGGGACCTTGGCGGCGTCGTCGCGCAGCCAGACGACACGCTTCGGCCTCCCGCTCTCGTACGGCAGGATCTTGGCGGCGGCGTCGCGCAGCTTCTGCCTCGCGGGCTCGCACATCTGCAGCCTTATCCATCGGGCGACTCCGAGCGCGCGCCAACAGCGAACGGATTTTATTACAACGCTCCCCGCCATCTAGTAAACAATCCAAGAACTAAACTAGAGGTAGCCACGCCATCTAGTAAACAATCCAAGCGCATCTTTTCATCATATACAAGTACCGCCATCTAGTAAACAATCCAAGAACTAAACTAGAGGTAGCCACGCCATCTAGTAAACAATCCAAGAACTAAACTAGAGGTGGCTACATACATACGTCGAGGATGGACAGACCCACGCCCTAAGGAGCTTCGCCCCTAAAATTGCGGCTCAAACGATATGGTTTATTATACGGACGCCGCAGATTATGCAAGACGAGGAGCCATGGTAGCGACTTGTGACGAAGAAGGATAACCACGTCACGAGCCTCACTCTCAACAAAGTCTCGACGCTACAGGCCGAAGAGGTAGCTATTGCGCTGGCAATAACGCAGACCCCAGCGGAAGTGATAATCACGGATTCACAGTCAGCGTGTAGGAGCTACCTCCAAGGCCGCATCGCGTGCATCGCTATGAAGATCCTCGACCAGAACCCTCCGAAGAAAAGGGTGTCGATTGTCTGGACACCAGCTCACGCTTCCCTCTGCGGTAATGTCTTTGCTCATGAGACTGCTCGAGGTCTAACCAGCCGAGCGCCGCGAGAAAGTCGGCTAGAGACAGCGACCCCCGTAACTTCATACCAGGAGGTGACCCAATTCTACAGGCTCACCAGGCTTATGCTACCCGCTGGCCACCCCTCCCTCAGCAAGGCAGAGGAGCGCTCCTGGCGTCTCCTCCAAACCAACACGTTCCCCCACCCGACCAAACTCCACTTATTCTGGCCAACAATATACTACTCACAGTGCCAATTCTGCAACGCGCCCTGCACCCTGTATCACATGGTGTGGGAGTGCCAGCTTAACCCCTCACTTTCCCCGATATCTAATCCCTCGATTGAGCAGTGGGAGGAAGTGCTGGCCAGCTCTAGCCTCGAAGAGCAGCTTCGGCTGATCCACCGGGCTGAGGCGGCTGGACGCTCCAACGGGGTCCTGAACTGAGGAAACCGCCCGCTTGACTCCTCTCATTAAATAAAGTTTATTCTCTCTCTCTCTCTCTCTGCGTTAACTAAAGCTCACGTTTTAAAAAAAATTCGGACACACCTACGAGAACGGTAGCTGCTAACAAATTATCCTAGGTGGCCAAACAATCCGATTCATGCGTATACTATTTATGCAAAATGCAAACTTGGGCTAGTTCGCACATTACGAAGAAGAAAACTGCACATAAAACGACGACACAAGAGAAGACTTAGACAAACAGGGCTGCGCGCCCTGTGTCTAGCCGTCCACTCTTGTGTCGCCATTTAAGGCGCAGTTTCCTTTTTCATACTACTTACATGGCTGCTGTAGGATTATGTTCTTACGCTACAACTGATAAAAAGAGTACACAGCGGGTGTTTCAACACTTCCTCGGCTAATGCACGCAGGCGAATCGCCGGTACTCAGGCCCAACTCTATCGGGTTAGCGTTGAGGGTGATGGACGATTCCACAGAGACGATTGCGCTTTCAACATCAACGAAGAAAGGAAGAGGGAGAACGTGTATGCCTGTGCACAAACAGTCATGACCCTTTGTAAGCAACTGGTAAATCTCCACTACTTCACCCGTTTCATCGCCTAATCGCACATACAGCGCTGTCTTTAAAATTAAACAAGCTTTATTGGGAAAAAGGAGCATTTGGAATGCACACGATTTGCATGTAGGTTTTCTGGTCGTTTTAGGCTACAAAACATTTTTTAGGGGCGAAGCTCCTAAAGCCGTGGGTCTGTCCATCCCTTGTGTCTCGTGGTACGTGACCGCCGCATGCTTTCGGAGATGTCGCAAAGTGGGCCGCGTTGCACGCGCAAGAACCGGCTGCAACCGGCAGCGCAAACTCGGCACCGGGAGCGCGAGCTTGTCTGTGTTCGCCAACGGAGGCGCGAGCGCACGTGCACTGCGAGGGGGAGATCACGCAAGAGATCGCGCCACGAACGCAGGCAGTCGTTCTCGGAGATCGAACGAGACCTTTGCTCGTTTCCTCTCGTCTTGTTCGGGCACAAGTTCGCCCTAAATAAGAGTTCTTTCTTTACCGTTGTGTCCCATCCTACGTGACAAATTGTGGTGGTGGTGCGGGGTAGTCCTCGATGGCGCGGGGTCTTTCACCAGGTCTGGGCCTGGGAGCATTGACTCCGAAAATAAAAGTTGATTTGTACAATGTACGCACACAGTCTTACGTCTTTCTTAATGATGTAATGGGCGAACTTTCACGGGAGAGTTACGGTTACCGATGATCTCCCCCTCTCGAGCTTCGCCCCACTTATCATCATTCATTCCGTGGATATGGCGTGATTTTTTTTTATTCAGACTTCGCTAATAATTTAACCCGCCGAACCGGTTCGCGAACAGGTTCATGATGTGATTTAGTCGAACCGGAACTGAATCGGAACGAAATGAATCCTCCCGAACCCGTACTGTAACCAAACCGGTATTTTTTTTCGGTTCAACGCACACACACACACACACACAACACACACACACACACACACACACACACACACACACACACACACACACATATACATATATATATATATATATATATATATATATATATATATATATATTCTAGCACCTGCAGCGCTACATAAATTTGCATTAAACACTTGAAACTAGTAGGGTGTATGGAATTTCTAACATCGCGGCTACGCTTACAGTCACTGACTCACACAATCGCGCGATTTTGTTGCAAGCTACGGATACTCTCTATGAAGAATTAATGCGACATTAAATGTTGAGAAATGAACATTTCTGCAATCATATCTAAATTGAACGATTCGTGCAGCATTGTTAGTGAGCTAAATATTTTATCGAACGTAGTTATTTGTAAATTTTAAACTTATAATTCCAACGTTTGTGCTCAGTTTTATCGAGTTATTGGCGTAATCACATATAACAAAGTTCAAATTCGCCGCCCGTTGGAATACAGCGCTCATAGCGGCACTTCTTCCAACTAGTACGCATTGCTTTTGGAAGCTGTTTGGAACATGTTTGGAAGACGAACAGGTGGGGGCGCGCGCATCGAAGTCCCTCCTGAAGAAGTAAACAAATTAGAGGCGGCAATCACAATGAAAAAAAATATATGCATATGCTAAATATATGTGATCTCACGTGACAGAAGCACATAAGCAGATACCTTCCCGTCTTCGAGGCGCTGGCAGCCGCTTGTGCGTTAGCTGAAAGTAGCGGTGCTTTCGTGGGTAAGTTTTGAATTTAGCCTTTCACTACACGTGTGCGATGACGGTTTAAAGTGTTGTCAGTTCGATTCCATGCCGCTTGCTGTAACGAAAAGGGACACGCCCCGCTATAGTTCGACAGATGATGTCACGGTTGTTGCCATGCACAAAGGAAGTGCGCGATAGCAAGCGCCGTCAATTCTTGGGAAGGCAACGAGGTAAAATCTATGCCATTTTACGTCGCGACTGCCCCGGAACGGCTAATTTTGAATGGTTGCTACGGCGGATTCCGCGTCAATCGGGTGTTATTATTCGAAAACCTAACTGCGTCGTGGAACGAATGAATGAATGGAATCTTTAAGGCCCGTTCACACTAGCAACGGAAGAGCTAAAGTGATGGGAATTCTGCCGCTTTGTCGCGCGGCGACAAAAATTGGTCCCGACCATTCGACAAAAACGATCGTCGGGCGACAAAGCGACGTAATTCCCGTCGCTTTCGCTCGCTTTCGTCGCAAGTGTGAACGGGCCTTTACTCCATTTATCTCTTCCGTTCAGAGAACCTCTAGGTTGCCTGTCGTAGCTTCCTATTCGGCGTCGTAGTCCTGCGTGGACTGGGTTGAGTCTTTGTCGGGGGCTTATAGATCCTTGCTGTGTGTGGTTTGGCCCACAATGGCTTCTTTCCCCGGTCCTTTGTTACAGTTGCCGAATAGGTGACGCTGGTCCAGCACTGCCAGGCATTTCGTGTAGCTGTGTCTTGTGTCCGACTTGTTCGCTATTTCGAACACCTAGGAGAGGGTGATTCCACACTGGTTCCGCTCTCACACTGCCGGGTTTTTAACGCAGTGCACTTGTTAAACACCCGGACACTTGCCTGCGCGCCACCTGCGCGACCTGCCAATTCGACAAATATATTTTGAGTCATGACCAATTAATATCAACTGCAATCTGTTCCTGTTGCATTGGGTATGAATTGTGTCTAATGCCCTGCTACCCAATAGGTGTGCTAATTACAGGTTTTTACAAGGACGTTGTCGTCAGCCCAATCCCCGTTAAAAATTCTCCCTTAGGATGCTTTGTTTTTTACACAAGACATCTTTACATAATTTGCTCCGATTTTTGCAGATGCCTCGAAAGGAATCGACAAAGAGCAGCATGGTTCTAGGCATTGCACAATCAAAAGATTTATGAAAGCAAACATGGAAGTGCGTTGATTGGGTACCATCACAGTTCGTACCTTTACCAGACCCACTCCCTAAAGCGTTTCATTGCGAGCTTGCCTGCTGCCATAGTTGCGCCACACCGTCTGAAAGTATGAGGGCTCAAGGATAAAGCTTTCTTGCTACCGGGTCTGACAGCAAAAAACAAATGTTTTGCAACGTTCACTGTGTTTCACTGGGTGGTATAATGGGCCTGAATGGCATGTGACCTCCGTTCAGTCATTTCAAGATATTCTGATGTAACTGTTGCAGCAGACAACCATGCAATCAAGTATGCGGCTGCTGGGCTTGTGCTGAAGTGTTTACTGCCATAAAGCTTTTTGACTATATCTGCCTTGTAGAAAAACAGCAAAAACCTATAGTTTGCAAACATTCGCAGACATTTGCATGTTTTGTTGATTTTGTGTTCACTGTGTGTCGCAGTTGTGTGGAACGTATCTCCTTATAAAGTGCTGTGTATTGGAGAACATAGGGTCCTTGTATCGGAACCGTTGCAGCCTGGTATACATTTTTCGCAATGTCCCCTCAAGGAACAGCTGATAATTTCAAGTCACTGGCAACGACTGCTGCCAGTGGCTTGGAATGATCTGGTGGCTTGGAAAGAGCCTATGACTTGGGGTTCTGTAAACAATGACGTTTTACAGGGTGTATACGGAGAAATACAAACAGCGGAGCGAACAGCCTTTGATGCACACTGCACTATCTGGCGGCCAGATTTAGGAGCTCCGTAGACGCGTTGTTTACTCCGGGTTTTTGAGAATACGACCTACAGCTAGGTTGGACATTACAGCTGATTGATGCTTTTTATGTTCACTTAGGTAGTTGAGCCTTTTACCACCGCTGCAGCGACACGCAACTTTCGGTTCGCAGCACACATCGCGTCAAATGTGTCTTTTTTCTGTCCTCAAGTTTAGTGTGTGTTTCAGGGAGAAATAATGAACCAACGACAGTCTTTCAATTTATTCACCACTCACCTTTTGAATGAACGGGCATCAGGAGGCAGTGTTGATGCACATTTTGAATTGATAGCTGTGTGCCAGTCCTATCTAACACCAAGCAAAATGGACCTTGTCAGATGGGAAAGAGCTTGCAACTTGCTTGCTTCTCAGCTGCACAGTGCAGGTTGAAATGTGAAACCAAAGAAATATACAGCTTCACCTCACTGAGTGGGCCTACAATCTAATGGCAGGTGGTACTATCAAATGCGTGAAAGGCCAGTGCACGCGCCGAGCTTTTGAACTTGGCAGCCAGATGATGCGAGGTGTATCGGAGGCTGTGCGCTTCATTCGTATTTCTTTGTATCCCCCCTTGTACATTGGGTAGCAGTACCCGGTGCGGTGGCCCAGTGTCCATGGCGTTGTGCTGCTGAGCCCAAGGACGTGGGTTCGATTCCCAGCCGCGGTGGTTGCTTTTCTGATGGAGGCGAAAAGCGAAAGCGCCCGTGTGTGCAAGATTTCGGAGCACGTTAAAGATCCCCAGGTGTTTAAAATTAATCCGGAGCCGTCCACTACGGCGCACCTCATCGCCTGCATTGCGTCGGCACATTAAACCCCACAATCAATCAATCAATTAATCGGGTAGTAGTGTGCTGTGGGCACGCAGCAGTGTGTGCTCTCATCGTTGAGTTGCATGTGTGAAGCAATGCACTAATGGAACAGCTAAGCGTTTTTCGCATTAGCCTCAAAGTATCACGGTCTTCTGACGAGACAAATACAAATGCGTTGGGCAGTGTTAAACCGCTAGTCTTGAGCTGCTGCCCTGTTCTCGGAAAACAAATGCTCCCTTGCTTAACTTCATGCTGTGCATTACTTAGCTGGGCTCAGCTTTCCTAATGCGACAGCAGTGCAAATGAGACTACAGGGAGCTTTTCGATGTCTTTATATGAATTCAGCTTTTTTAACCAACCAATATAAGTTTATTGCGAGGAATTGTGCCCAAGTGTGCATTCTTCAAGAAAGAAGAAAACGTGGTACAAACTAGACGTGGACGAAGAAGCCAATATAAGACAGATACAGGCGCCAACTTCCAACTGTTTATTCAAAGCAAACCACACGAATTTATGCATGAGTTCTCTAAACAGAAGAAAACAACAACAAAATTTAACGAAGGTATAATCATGTTAAAAAGTGTAGAAGGTCGATGACAATGGCTAGAATGAAGTGCAACATTGCTGATAGTATGACAACGTATCTACTCAAGCCTCAAGAGAGCAATCAAGGCGGTCGGAACGCACGTGCCCGCATTCAGGCGCAGACCAAACTGCAAAGAGGGAAGGACAACTGTACGTGCTAAACTACAGGCTGTGATTCAAGAATGACATTTCTTTGTCACTTAACGCTAGTGATGGCGTGCTAACGCACTTGTCGCCAGCTCTTTTGATAAAAACCGCCTCAACCACCTCCCTTTCCGTTTTCGTTCTTGATCTCCTCAGCAGAGGTCGTCTTATTCAGAAGTAGCTCACACTTAGTGGCCTGCTAGGTGCCCGCCCAGCTGGCTGCTGACTGCCAACCAGTGCTCTCGCACGTTCATTGAAGCAGCGTCCAGTTTGACCAATATGCACCCTTTCTCACTTTAAGGGGATACTGTAAAATTGAATTGAATTCCCCTGAGGCACCTCCCAGGTGAAGTCTAGTCTGTAAGGTTCAGACAAAAAGGTATCAGTCACATTTGCCATTCCAACGTCTAGGTTAGAATCAGTCAAGTTAAAAGCACGAGGTAGTCTTCCACATATCTAAAGATTCTAAACACATTAAAATTGGCAATTTTTGCGTCAATGCGCTCGTCAATGTATGCTAAGTATATGTCACACAAAACCAGGGCTACAGAGGAACCAATTCCAATACAATCTTTTTGAACATAGAAGGAAATCGTTAAAACACATGATGGTGGACTTGAGGTGCACTTCTGAAATCTCTAAGAACTGCTCTGCGCTTATACCAGCATTGTTCTGGAACTAAACCTAACCAGACGCCTCTATTGTTTCACACACAGCTCTAAACAAGCCCTGCTGGGCTACAGAATAAAACAGATCTTGCACATTAGCTGAAAAAGCCTTTATTTAGAGACGCCAACCAGCCTTCTGAGAAAGCTTGCACAAGTTCGGTCGAGCTACGAGTTGGCATCTGCAAATAATGGTTTTTCAGCTGATGTGCACCATCTGTTTTATTCTGTAGCCCAGCAGGGCTTGTTTAGAGCTGTGTGTGAAACAATAGAGGCGTCTGGTTAGGTTTAGTTCCAGAACAATGCTGGCTTAAGCACAGAGCAGTTTTTAGAGTTTTTAGAAGTACACCACAAGTCCACCATCATGTGTTTGAACGATTCATTCTATGTTCAAAAAGGTGGTATTGGAATTGGTTCCTCTGTAGCCCTGGTTTTGTGTGACATATTCTTAGCATACATTGACGAGCGCATTGACGCAAAAATTTCCAATTTTAATGTGTTTAGAATCTTTAGATATGTGGAAGGCTACCTTGTGCTTTTAAACTTGACTGATTCTAACCTAGACGTTGGAGTGGCTGATGTGACCTTTTCGTCTGAACCTTACGGACTAGACTTCACCTGGGAGGTGCTTCAGGGAAATTCGATTCAATTTTACAGTATCCTCTTAAAGTGCGAAAGGGTGTATGTTGGTCGAACTGGACGTCGCTTCAATGAACGTGCGAGAGAGCACCGGTTGGCAGTCAGCAGCAACCTGGGCAGGCACCTAGCAGGCCACTAAGTGCTGTGGGTGTGAGCCACTCCTGGAAGAAGACGACCTTTCTGAGGATGATCAAGAAAACGAAACTGTAAGGAGGTGATTTTTATAAAAGAGCGGCGACAAGTGGGGTTAGCACCTCGTCACTAGCGTTAGTGACAAAGAAATGTCCATTCTTGAATCAGCACAGCCCGTAGTTTAGCACGTGCAGCTGTCCTTCCCTCTTTGCAGTTTGGTCTGCGCCTGGAATGCGGGCACGTGCGTTGCGACCGCCTTGATTGCTCTCTTGAGGCTTGAATAGATATGCTGTCGTACTACCAGCAGTGTTGCACTTGTTCATTCTAGCCATTGTCATCAGCATCTACACTTTTTAAGCATGATTCTTATATTCGTTAATATTTTGTTGTTGTTTTTCTCTTTAGAGAAGTCATGCTAAAAGTCGTGTGGTTTCCTTTGAATAAAAGAATTGGAAGTTGGCTTGTCTCCTTCATCCGCGTCTAGTTTGCGCCACGTTTATTCTTTCTTGAAGTATGTACCAACTTGCTCAGCAACAAGTTTTGTTAAATGTGAATGGTTGACCGGTTGTCAGAAAGCAAATGCAACTACAGGGAATGTGGTTTTTTTATATCTGAGTGAAATTTGTTCACATGCCAAAAAAATCTAATCAGAGTGTCTTTTTTTTTTTTTTGCATAGGAAGATACACATCTACTGAGAATTTGACGTTGAGAATATCTCCGTGTGAGTAAGGAAAAAAAAGGTCTAGTCATTGTGCAGACTTTCAAATATTTCGTGCAGCAAGTAATTACTGCAGCCAAGTTCGGAATATTTACTATTCACCGTAGAAAATTGCAGAAAATTTGATATCAAAAATAGAATCATTGAGCTTTTAAATCCTAGAAACAATAATTTTTACAAATGCTTTAAAATACAGTAGTAGAACCTTATTAATATGTTAAGAAAAAAACCCAGGGGAGAAACTTACTGACCAGGAATACGCAGTGTCCGGTAAGAAGCATACTACAGGGATTTTTTTAGTGTTCGCAGTTGAGAGCGTACTAACCAGAAAATTGTTGAACCGAGAGCGTTTTAACGGGGTTCTACTGTACCTTGTTTAGTCTGAGGATTGGGAGCCTTAGATGTGAGGTGTTCAATAATATCAGTTCGGTCCAAGGTTTCCAGCTTTTATGGTGGTACTTTTTTCCCCTAGCTGCTTGGCACCGCTGGAAGCAATATGTTGTCCTCAGTGGTTATTCCGGCTTCTCTGTATGACGTGTTCCAATTGATGAATTCTCTTCAGTTATGGCAACGTTGGAGAGAAAAAATGTAGAAAAGGCCCATTCTTTTTATAAGCTTGTTACACAAATAATGCAAATTGTGATATCATATATATTTACTGCAACCACGGCAAATGCTAGCTGGGCTGAAGCCATGAAAAAGTTGGCATGGTTAGAAAAAACCGAAGCATCAGTCTTCAGTGCAACCAAAGTGTTTTGTGGCAAAAAGCTGGCGACAGTGTTTTTGGTTCTTGCTAATCTCAATTGGGAGAGGTTTATCAGCACCACAGCATACGAATAATACTATCAGCCATGATAGAAATAAAAATAATGTTTCTGTATCTGTTCAGTGGTGTTAGATAACTTGCAATTAGGCTACTTAATGAAACAAGTGGAAAGCTTGAAACAATTTAGTAATTCTTTTTTTCTTTTGAGAGGAAATTTTGGGGGATTTCTTCTTTCTTTTTCTTCAAAACTCGGATTTTGGTTTAGGACACATTGCCGTTACACATAGGCTGTAATGTGCTTCTATGTTCTGGAGGGTGACAAATCACTTTAGACAAGCTGCTGTTATTTGATGTGTGCTGCTTTCTTGTACTATCGTGTTTCACCTTAAAGGGGCCATGAAGACAAAATGCAAGTTTGGTTCATTCCAAAGATTGCCTCGTTAGAATCATGCTGACGCCACTTTTAACGTAAACTTCACTCAAATAAGCTGTATAATTAGGAAAAAAAGGAATGGCCATGCGACCCACAAGCTCACTTCCCGCAACAGAAGCTATGATGTCATACCCGCCAGCTCTGTGATTGGCGGAGGCCGGAAAAAGCAAACGCAGTTTAGGCAGGGCTTATAAGCTTGCCGAACGAGCTATTTGCACTTAAATTTAGGGCACATTCTTTTATATCAGTAACAATGGTGAGGTAAACAGTGGAAGTTACGAAAGCACACGTAAACAGAGAAGTACCGCTGATGCGTACTGCTGTTGGTACTGCGAGCACTATGCTTCGTTTAGGTGCAACAGCACTGTGGGGCTTTGGGATTGTCTCAGACGACACTGGCCGATTGACGCAAGCGATGGTTGTCTTACGTGACCATATTTGTCGAGCGAGCACCATGTTTCACGAAACGGATTATTTTCTCCTCAACAAAAACAAGCCATGGTTTAAATACGGTCACAAACAAACCAAAGGCAGAAAATGGCTTGTCGTGGTGTGGTGGCGCCATCTAGGTTGACTAACAGTAAGCAAGTCTCCGCTCCACACCAAGTTTAGCTGAAAGACCTGTTCTTGTGATGTCATTGCAAACGTCGTTCAAACACACGTTTTGGTGTGAGAATCCAATTTTTAGCTTAAATTGATTAATTCGCAGTGAACAAAGCATCGTTTGCTTCCGGACAAGTGCTGGGGGCACTGTAGAACACGAAATCTTTCGAATAAAACAAACTTGTATTTTGTCTTAATTAAAAGTAGGGCATTTGCGTCCATTATTTGAAATTGGGGTTTTCACCCACTACACTGCATTAGCTAAGGAATTGTGTGCTGCGGAACTACGGGAATGTGTGCGTGATGCTTGATGCATCTCGTAGCCAAAGCAAATGTACGAATATCCTGTAGGGCTGAAACAGAACAGAGCACCACAATAGGAAAAGAAGCTATAAGCTGGGGAAGCACAGCCGGGGAGGCGATTTTCGGGATACTCCGTAGGCAAGGGCTGCTTCACCCTTAAAGGAGTACTGACACAAAAGTTTGACTTCTAAAACTGATATGGTTCGCTTCACAAAGCTGCCAAGTTGCCTTCCCAGATTATGGGCGTCAACGGCGCTTGGAACCAATATTTAATTGGATATTATTGTCGCATTTTTAAGAGATTTGGAAAACGCCCGGGTCAGCCGTTCTGTGACGTAAGTACAGCCGGTCCTTACTCGGAGTGGTCTGTCCGTTCCCTCAGCGAGCGACACGATATTAGTCAGAATGGAACCGACAACACAACGTAAACATTTTGGTGGGGGTCCCGGTGTCTTTTGTCCTGTTTTGCCCCGGCGGCCGCAACTCTGGGCTCTTTGAGACTGGTTGAATGCGATAGAACTAATTTTATTTGAGATAGGGGAGAAGCGGCGTCATGATAGGGAGAAGCGGCGTCTTGAAAGATTGCCTTCCGGCTTGAACAGAAAATGGGACGTCATGGCCGCCGAAGAGCCCCCGCGCTTGCTCCTGGGCTCTCAGCGGTTAAAAATCGAAACTGATGCCATGAACGGTGCTGTAATTCATAATCGGCAGCACTTTGGCCACTCTTAATAACTCGTGCGTTATGTTACATTGGGCCCGAAAGACACATTGGGCCCGAAAAATCGAAATATGCAAATTTGGCTTCACTACTCTTTTAAAACACCCGAGACAGGTGCAGTGGCAAAAGCCGATGGGAGCTTTGCTATCACACTATCATACTTAGGTGTAACTGGTGTCATTATCGGGGTAAACTTAAAATACCAATGAGCGGGCAGGGAGTTAATAGAATGTGCGTGTGCTATGGTTATGCTTTTGGAGAAGCAGTTACGAGTAACGAAAATCTCAGTAATGAAAATCCAAATCACAAGTGCATGTGTAATGCAGAACCATGTGCATAGCTGACAGAACGGAGAGCGAGGCGTTTTTATTGTGCTGTTTTGAGGACGCCACCATGTACTGGTAATGCGAACACTTCCCAAAGAGCGAGTGCATTAACAGCATAATGTTTACGTGTTGCTTGTTCCTTGCGGCGCCATTTATTGCTGGTGCCATGGAAGACATTTTAGGGTACACCTTCTTACAAGTGGTGGCGCGGAATGCTTGTTTTATACACCTCTATGCTGCTTGGGCCTTCCTGCAAACGCAGCGATAAAGCAGCATAGTATGGTTTTAAGCTTCTTCCTCTAGAGCAAACAGATAGTGGGTGTAACAGCTTCCAGAAACTGGTTTAAGCTCCTAGGATTTGCCTTTTGCCATGAACATGGAGGAAGCGTAAGCAAGAAGGCGCCATAACGGAACTACCCTAAAGCCAGGATGTCGCTTATCTTCATGTGTGCTCATTTTCGGCTTTTGCTATGTTTCAAAGTAGACGTTGCTAATGCAGATCTGTGTCTGAACTGTGCCGTCTAACGGTTATATGAACTTTGCATGCTTGAGCTATTGTGTAACTTTTAATTTCAGCTCTCTGCATCAAAGGGCCTGCCCGAGTACTACAGCAATGGACCAGCTGAAGGTCCACGCCCAGTCCGGGACAGTCCAGGAGTGCTTCAACCAGCACGCAGTCCGTCGCAAGGACGCGTTATGCCAGGAAGACTTCGCAGTCTTTCTCAGCTCTCTTTTACAGACTTCGGAGACCTGCCCGAGCAGGAGAAAAAAGCCGCGACTAGTTCGCTTTTCGAAACTTTCGATCTCAACCGCGACGGCGGAATAGATTTCTCGGAGTTTGAATCAATGTGGGCGCAGTGGGTCCAACTCGTGCTGTGCCCCAAGTGGGCATTCATAGTCGTTGACGTCCAGAACGACTTCATCACTGGAACGCTGACGGTGACAAACATTGGGGGACGAGAAGGATCCGCGAGCATTGTACCCGTGATTAACGACCTCCTCGGAAAACGTCCGTGGGAGG
Source organism: Haemaphysalis longicornis (assembly GCA_013339765.2). NCBI lineage: Eukaryota > Metazoa > Arthropoda > Arachnida > Ixodida > Ixodidae > Haemaphysalis > Haemaphysalis longicornis. The sequence goes on along the minus strand of CM023456.1, from coordinate 116,816,117 downwards.
TTGTTGTGTTTACGTACGACTGGCATCCTGCGGACCACATTTCGTTTGTTGAAAACAAGGAATGCCGCTCTTTCCACGCCAGCAGCAAATTGTGTTGCGGCGATGCAAAGGTCTTTGACACCTGTGGTCTTTGCTGACAAGAACTGTGCTTCTGGCTGCATCGAACAAACTCTTTGGGCCGGCTCACTGCGTGCAGAATACAGTGGGGATCGGAGCTGCACAAGGACCTAAGGTCGCTGACAGTGCACTGAAAATATACAAAGGTATGAGTCCCGATGTGGACAGGCTACTCCGCGTTTGGGATAATGACAAACGTTCATCAACTGTCCTGGATAAAGAGCTGAAGGCGCGAGGGGTGACGCACGTTGCGGTTGTGTGGATTGGCGCTTGACGTTTGCGTGGCATCTACGGCTTTGCATGCCGTAGAGATTAGGCCTATGGCACTGTGATCGTAGACGATGCATCATGCCGGGACTGCTGCATCGGCTACGAAGCCACAAAAGAATCGCTGCGAGCGCAGCATTGCATTGTTCTGAAGAGTCCGCAAGTGAAGCCACTGGTTTGTGGAGAGTGTGAGGCCGGTTGGAGTTGGGGCTCCAGCTATGCCGCAGCCAGTGTCGCAAGACCAAATAACAACCCTGTCCAGAAATGACCCAAACAATATTTTTTTTTTTGTGAGACAATGCCCTAAGGCCTAAAACCAAACGATGGTCAATGACCCAATGTGTTAGTATTTCTTTTACAGTCAGTCTTCGTGTATGCCTTCAGTTAGTAAATTCTTGCAAGCCCAAATTTTGCTTTAGCGGACCTAGTTTATTGTGGAATATGTTTTATTGTTCGTAATGTTAGTTTGTTCTGCCGTATAGACTCAGTTATAAGTTCTTGCAAGCCCAAATTTTACTTTATCGAGCTTAATCGATGTGCAGTATGTGTACTATTGGATTCATTTGTTAAGCGTTCGTATGTGGCAAGTGTTAGTGCCCTCGATAGATTGACACAATTATATATCACTTTTTTATAGTTGTATCGTTTTTATGGTTTTACGCAAGCAGTCGAATGTTGTATCAACGTTATTTGAAAAAAAAAAAAAGAAAAAGCGTTAAGACGATGCTGTTTCTAAAGAATATGTTAAGAAGAAAAACCATGTCCTCATCGCATTTATTTGAAGCTAATAAAATTCATAAAAGTGTTTTTCTTTTTTGTCATTATGGGAATCAAGCGCATCCTTTTTGCATGTGCTGTAATTGGAACCAGGGGTGAGAAATCCTTGTGCATTATTCTTATTGGAAGTGTTGGGTGCTGGCTCTCTGCCCTGTAACTAATCAATTTTGGAAGACGGAAACACCTGCATGAAGCGAGAAGTGCATTTATATTTAAGCTACTGTGAGGCACCAACCGTGGGGTGAAAAAGTTTGGCGCTATTGCATATGGAATAGTCCAGAGCACGTGCTCGGCATAATTTTCACATTGCTTCATACACTGTTACCTTAGTGGAAAGTTGCACATGCATCTGTAAGGGATGTTGACCATCCAGGAAGTGCTTCAAAAACAAGCCTGTACCGATTTGTACACACCGCTAGTGCTCACCGTCCACACAGTCAAAGCACCCACGTCTTGTGCTGCTGAGCACGAGAATGCGGGTTCAATTATTGGCCGCGGCAGCCACTTTCCTGATGGAGGTGAAAAGCAAAAACGCCGAAGTGTGCGAGATTTTGGCACACGTCAAAGATCTCCAGGTGGTCAAAATCAATCCGGAGCCTTCCACTGCGGCATGCCTCATCACCTGCATTGCGTCGGCGCGTAAACCCTACAATCAATCAAAGCACCCACGTCACGTATTCATGTGATGATGCAGTTACATCCATTCCATTCCAACCGTATTCCAGGGATGCACAGCTTCCGACAATTCCACTCCTGGTACTACTACAAGTGAAAAAAATTCAGCCTTTTGCACTCCTGGAGTGGCTGGGCAACATCGGTCCATTCATGTGAATTTTTCTGACAATGTTCCGCGAACCTAACAAGAGCTGGTATTGTAAAAAACAAGAACAGGAGTGGTAAGTTGTGCAAATTGTTTTGATATATAATGAAACCGAAGCACTGAATGAAAGGCTGTTTATATGTCGCATACATGTCGCTGTTTCTATGGCGTCATCCTGAGGACTTTGCTTTAGGAACACACGCTACTTGAGTAAAGTTTTCTCGCTCTTCTAATAAGAGAAGCTGTTATAGTGTCCTTTCTGCATTTGCCGGTGTAGTCCTTGCTCCAGAAATGCCATTCACAATGTGGTATGTACTATACATGCAGAAGACTGGCCGCATTGGTCCAAGAGTTCAAAAGTGTTACAGTACTTGCACTTCTAGTGCTCTTTAAATGTTAAATAGTCCGAAGTTAATCCTCTGAAAGCAGGATATAGGGAGGGTTGCATGCCTCATTGATATGGAGATGCTTAGACAATCACGTGGACTGGTAGCCATTGCAGTATCTCTGCAGTTAAAAGAATCTCACTTATTACAGGCAAAACACCTTGATGCTGTGGCCATCGTGGTGTATTGACAGAAGGGCACTCCCAACCAAACAGGGGAGATGACCCTCCTGCTTTCAAATATTTTTAGGCAATGCACATAATGCGCTCCTTCAGAAAAACTCTTCTTTCTTTGGGAAGAAGGCTGTATAGCTGGTGTGCGGTATGTGGTGTCTGCGACAGGGGCTCAGAGGTGCACCGTACCTTTTCTCAATCCTGGCTTGTACAAGGAGATCTCAAAGTCACACGTGTTTCCACTTACGGACGAAGCTAGAGAGGGGACACTTTGCTTCCTGACTGCGTCCTTGGCCCCCTCGGGCGAGGATACGGACTCCAGAGGTGCAAGCGTCGGCAGAGAATGGCGGTGTGGCCCAACTGCATTTACCCGCTCTTCCTCTGGCGTCGGCTTGGCACCGTTTCAGCCGTGCTTTGTCTACAGTCGTGTTTAAAAGAAAACATGACGCCGGACAAAATGGAGAAAGATTTTTTACCTCGCATTTTTAGTCTGGAAAACTTCCGTTCTGGGTGGCCTTCATTTTCCTCCGTCACCTGCACTGTTTTTCTGCGTGCTGAAATCCTTGAGCTTCCCTTACTCACAGCAGTCTTGCTTGTTGAACAAAAAGGAAGGTGTGTGTAGACACTGACCTTTTGTGTACTGGGTCATAAAAGAATTTTGAAGTGGCAAAGAAACACGTGGTACACCTGTGGAGTCCTGAATCCTGGTAAACTACCTGGAGGCATTGTCTCCCTGGCGCATCCAAGTGGAAGCAATCTGCAACGTCTTTCGTTTCAGTAATGTCATGAAAACACATAGTGCAGTGCGGATTCCAAGCAAGTAAGTATAGTGTGTTACCTCCAGAAAAAAAGCTCAAACTAATCTGGCGACCATGAAAATTTGAATACAGCTGTGTCCCTTCCTGAAACGCTGAAAACCAGAGTTCATGGCGAGAGTTGTATGGATCATTGCCAATAGTATCTGAAGATTTTCTTTTTTGCTTCAATTCCGATGCAAAGACGACACAAGCTGTAGTGGTAGGGGGAGAGCATTTAGAAAAGACGTTAGTAAACTCTTTCGGGAAACCGATTGCAAAGCGCAGGTAAGTGGGGAGAAAATTGAATTGGCAGAGTTGTCGAAGTTAACTGAAGCAAGGTTGGTGACGTTTGTACCTGCAACATGGCAAATAATAATAAACAGAGGTAGAGCTGGTAACATAACGAACAGCATGGGTGAAATAATGAGAGAAGCTAGAAAGTTCTATGCAGATTTGTGCGATTAGGACGGGAAACCGTACTGAAATAACTGTACAGCTTAGTACGCAGCCCCAATAGTAACAGTCCTCCAGTGAGGTGGAAACGGCACTCGGGAGGGAAAGCCAGAGGAAATAACGGAATAACCGCAGATCAAGTAAAAGATGGAGGGGTTATTAGGGATATTGGCCTGGGCAAATGCCAACCTATAGTTATTTCACAAAAAGGGTGATGTCAAAAACTCATCGCCCTGAAGTTTTTGGCAAAGTCAGTCACATATGCAATACCTTAGATTTCAAACAACCAAGCCTACAGGCTCCGTTTAGTAAAAGCCGCTCAAAGATGTAGCACATTCATGCTGTCAACAAAGTGATCAAGAAATCCGCAGACCATAATAAACGTATCTACATGGAATTTATGCTTATTGAAACAGTATTGGACTATATGTCGACACCATGCATCAGAGACCACAGAGTAGAGCAGGCTTGCATACTGTTCTTGAAGATGTCTACAAGGGTTGTGTGGGCCCCCTTATCCTTCAGATGGAGGGTGGGTAGTTAGCAATGAAGCATGTTATCTAAAAAATTATTCACAGCCTTTTCAGAGTGCAGATCTAGGAATACTTGATTGGTAGAACTTGGAGTGGTAGAACTTGATTGGTAGAAAAGCTCAACTGGAGGGTTGAACATGAGCGTGAAGGAATAAAAATTAAGCAGACATGCAGAAGAGCTCTCCGGTGCACGATTATATATCTGTTTTGGACGATTTCTCAGTGCTGATCTTAACCACCGGGAGAGTGGAATTATTCAGAACGCACTCCCAAATAATGAACAGTAGGCTATCCTCTGTCACTGAAAGAAAAGGTTAAACAACATGTGCATATATAATTATACACCTTGCAAGGCAGGAACTTGGGAACTAAACATATGGGGGCTAAACCTTATATGGAAATTTAATGAGTAATGCTTAGGACAGCATTTTGAATAAGGCACCCGCTGCGCGGTGACTCAGTGGCTAAGGCGTTCTGCTGCTGAGCACGAGGACGTGGGTTCGATTCCCAGCCGCGGCAGCCACTTTTCTGATGGAGGCAAAAAGCAAAAACGCCCGTGTGTATGGGATTTCGGCGCACGATAAAGATCCCCAGGTGGTCAAAATTAATCTGGAGCCCTCCACTATGGCGCGCCTCATCGCCTTCATTGCGTCGGCGCTTGAAACCCTACAATCAATCAAGCATTTTGAATAAGGGTACCAAACGCAGGTGGAAGACTTCCTAGCTCAAAGCAGTGGTGAATTCACTATTGGTCAGCTTGAAGCAGGTTTTCAAGTTCCAAAAACAAGTCGAATCTCTGCAGACTGTCTTTTTCGTAGCAAAAAATACAAAATACTGCTCTGAGGTGAGCAGTGGAATTTTCAAGAGAAATTGGAAACTTCTCTGCCTTGTGTACTTGGGCCCAAGAGAAATGGAGTTCGGCCCGACATACACACAATGCAGAGAAGTGACAACTGGTGAACTATGAGAGCAACAGACCTCTTAACAGATCACTCGGTCATTCAGGTCCGTGATACTCTAAGAATTAAAAGCCCATATAGTATGGTGGTGGCCATTGCATCATTTTTAGCTGTGCCGGGGCCACAGGGATGTCCACAGTACGTTATTATGAATAAAGCTCTGCAATCACAGCAGTGTTGTAGCTATAAAGTCCCTATGAGTTTTATACTAACCCAGTTACAAAAAACAACCGGAGGTGCATTTGGACCTGCTGAAAACACAAATGGTTAAATTGGAACCTTCTGTAAATGCAAATTGTTCCAATAGGACCAATTGTGTTTTCGGCAGGTCCAAACGGGCCCCAAATTGTTTTTTTTTTTTTTTCGGCTGGGAAGTTAAGGTATATATGACCCTTTTTGGCCCCTACAGCCATCGTGGGACCCAAGAGTTTGAAGTTATAACTAGACCTTCACTGGAGACATACTCGAGTTTACTGTATCCAAACTACAACGAACTGGAGGTTTTCTATCACGGCAACCAATAACCTCACCGACATGTCTGTAATATGCAAAAAAAAAAAATCAGGAAAATATGTTTTGCGGCAAACAAACTCGCAAAAAAAAAAAAATCACTGAAGATGTGAGAATGCCCGAGTTTCGGCAAGGATATTGAAAACAGAAAGGCAAGAGTTGTGGCGAGGGTTCCCGCGGCAATTTTTTCTGTTCGCATTGTGAAGAGAGTTCATTAAAAAAAACAAAAATGTCAGGTCTCACCGAGATTTGAACTCGGATCGCTGGATTCAGAGTCCAGAGTGCTAACCATTACACCATGAGACCGAACACTTTCCGACGCCGGGAATCGAACCCGGGCCTCTGGGTGAGAGCCAGGTATCCTAACCACTAGACCACGCCGGGAACTGGCAACGGGCGAGATGAACGTCTACAAGATATTGCGAAAATGATTCGACGCACCTTTGCTAAAGTAGCGCGATTATAAACGAAAGACCGACAGCCGTCATCCCAGAAAAACGCAAGCGCTCCGGCGTTGAGAATTTCTTTGGCCGCAAGTAACCAATGGGGCAGCTAACTTCAGCAGCTGCGTTTAAACCTTGCAGCGTTCAGTAGTTGGTAATTCGACTCGTAGAACTTGCTTCTCAACTTTGTTGCCTTCCTCGGTTAATTTTGTCCGTCGAGGCACTGAATCACATTTGTTTTGAATGTTTACCCTCTTGCGCTCTCCACACCTGACGTCCTGGCCTCACCTGCTGAAGCGCTTCCCCGAGGGAAGGGTGAGGGTAGAAAGGCACGCGCCCAATCAAGAGAGCGAGAAAGCCTCACCCTCGCCCAACGCTCCTAGCCAACATGTCCGCGCCCAGACCCATGGCTGCATATCCTAGCGCTCCGTGATCGCCCGGGGAGAAATTTCGCGACGTCCCGAAGGAAGGAGCCATGGCTCTCGTGCGTGCTGTGGTCACAAACTCTGTGTTGGCCTGCCTGTGCGTCTGTGTGTTAGCGCAGTTCAACTGGCACGTGCGGGACAACTTCGATGACATCCGGACGCGCCTCGACAAAGTCACGGGCCACACTGCTAGGGTGGTCGACGTCAACGAGCTCTTTCTGCCCAACGAAACCGTCACCCATGTTCCCAAATATTCAGCGGCTCAACATCGACCCGGTCTTTCCGAACAGGACCAACTTGTTGCACATACACAACATGGCCATTTCCCCGGGCATTTTTCTTCAGGTAAGCGAGCCGTTCAACCGACGTCGCGCGCGTCGCTGGCGACGCCCTGTTTTTCCAGACGCGCTGGCGGAAAGGCGGTTGCATCGACTCATCGCATTCCTCGGTCGCATTATTCGCGCGTTAGTATTTCCCTCGAACGTGGTTGAGCACTGAATAATCTTCGGTTCAAACGCTTTTCTCATCGCGCTAACGCAACGGCAAAGGAGCGGATTCCACAGCCGATTCCGTCCGGATGGTTCCGCGTCTCTGACAGTTTTCAACTGCCAGAAAGCGTTTCGTTGAAACACTCATCCGGAATCGGGCTCTTCGAAGCACGTGCATCCGAGCGCCCTTTTTTTGGCTGCTGTTGGTGAAGCCACACAAAAGCAACGCGGCGAGTTTGAAAAAAAAGAAAAAAGCGGCGTGTTCCGTCGCCTGAGGCACGGCGGCCGTGTTTTTAAAATCCGTTCCACTTTCGCCGCCTCAGTCGCTGTCCTGAAATCAATCATGCGCGTCTCTGATACAATGTGTCGCAAAGCTTTTGCGCTCATCGTATGTGCTAATCGTCGGGCCGTAGTTTCTCGTGCGGCGCTGATTGGTGTGATGATGTGTTGGCGTAACATAGTACTTCAGTGGCGTAACTGACTTGACATCGCACCCCTCTTCCGTTCTGCCTACCAGAGCTGTCCTGCTCAAACTGAAATGTAATAAAAAACAACAAAAAAAAAAACACGTAGGTGGTCATGGTTGTAATTTTCGAAGTAAATTTGGGCTGTGACAGCGGTACTACGCGCACATTTTGGATGTCACATGACATGTCGTTGTTGAGGAATGAATTTGACGAATGGATGTGTTTTAACATTGCAGACAGAAGCACTGCCTGATCCCATAAGCTTTTGATACATTCAAGCGTGAAAAATCGGGCCCTTGTGATGTGTCTCGAGATCGTTCGTGGACGCATGAATATTTGGACGGACTTGACGTACAAGTCTGCTTTTAGCACAAACTGCATTTAATTAAGCAGGGTGGCCCTTACCAAATAAGGTATCATAAAAGATGACCTCCACAAATCTGAACAGGATTGGGAGTGCGCAAAGGTAGCTAATTGGGAAGGGCTAAACAATAGCACTTCTTTTTTTCGTTTTTTGCGATGAGGCAGCAAATAAATGGCCACAATACAGACTTGTGTGAAACCGGATGATGTGTGGTCCTGGCATCAATGAGGTGTTATTAGTGAATGGGGGTTGATAAAGTACCCTGGCACTGCTTCATAGTTTGAGAACTGCAGCGAGCTGAGAGCAGGTCACAACCACCCTCATTTCGATTTATCTGTATTCACTTTTCTTTAGAATAACTTATCAGCATAAAACACATCCGATAAACACTTTCACTCTTTCCTTCGCGCCTGGAAGCATTGTCAAAGTTACAGTTATCAACAGCATGGAGCAGTGCTACGTAATTTGCTCATTGCAGCAGAACTACCCGCATTCCGTTTAGAAATGGCCAGTAGCCGCTACATTGCCGTAACGACGTAATTCAAAGTAAGAACACCAACACTTGGGAAAGAGAGAAAAACCTTTTGAGCAGGTTTCCAAGTTATCTGATGGGCAGCAATTTTTGGCTGAGGTACTTTGAAGCCCCCGAATCTAGGTACTGGATGTGTTTGTTGACTACGTTCTGAAAGCATATGAGATTTTTAAAAAGTTTCAAAAACTGCTGCAGGGTCCTTTTAACTGCTTTTTTCAGTGCATGCATAAAAAATAGGTAGTGCTTCTTTCTGCTGCAGAAGTTTCCGAATGCAATGGTATTTGCCAAGGTCAGGACCAGAGTGTTTCACTTCAGATCATTTTCACACTTTCTGCGCAACCACAGGGGCGCAACACTCTGCTCGCGTTGCACTGCTGAGCACAAGGACGCGGGTTCGATTCCCGGCCGTGGCGGCTGATTTTCTGATGGAGGCGAAAAGCAAGAACGTCCGTGTGTTCGAGATTTCGACGCACATTAAAGATCCCCAGGTGGTCAAAATTAATCCGGAGCCCTCCACTATGGCGCACCTCATCGCCTGCGTTGCGTCAGCACGTTAAACCCTACAATCAATCAACCAAGCAGCACTCTGGTCATCTTGTAGCCAAATGTTTCATCAGCTTGCTAACCGTGCTTAACTTTAAAGGGCCCTGAAACAAGTTGTTAAAAATTACCTGAGTTGTTATGACGATCTGAGGGAAATATTGCGTGTGAGAGAACGACATTGCGCTCACACGTTTGCTCAAGAAAGCTGTCATTCGCTTCCTTCTGTGTTCTGGGATGGTCACTCTCTGGTTGTCACAAGTCACGTGGAGAAAAGCTGCTAGCGGCGGGAGCTGGAACAGGGTGGTTGTGTCGGAGCTCACAGTCCCTATTTAGGGGAAAGAAGGATGAAGAGACAGAGAGGGTACTGTTGTGATTGTAGGCTGACTGGGTGTTGGAGTTACAAATAGGGCTTTTTATGAATAGGAATTTGAACCAGGAAGTCAAGAAAATTAGGAATAGGGCCTCTAGCCAGGCTGTAAATAATTTTGGAGAGACGGTACCGTATTTTCGCGCATATGACCCGCACCAGAAATGCGAGATTTTCAGGGGTGATGTGGAGGTGCGGATTATATGCGAGGTATTCCTTTGGTGCAGCTTCACCGCAGTGCGCGTTGTGCCTGTGATGCCCCTACAGCAGTAATAGCGACCAAGCCACTGTTATCCCTTCGACAGTGCTTAATTTGCACACACAGCTCAGCAATACGCCAACCTGAAAAGATGGATGCGGCAAGTCATCTAGTTACGTAGTCAGTTAGGTAAATTCTTTTGTATAAACAAATGTGTGATGTTGCTTTAGTAAGTAGCTTTGGTCCATCCTTTTATGTATAAAATATGCGGGGATGTATATTTTTTTTATTCGTCGACCGAAAGGGGGGTGAGTTATATGCAGGGGTGGGTTATGTGCGTGAAAATACGGTATTTCATTGACAGCTGCCCATCATGATGGGGGAACGCTCTTTTATGGAAGTTTTTGCTACTCCCTTGTCCCTAAGTGTTTCCAGCACTGAATTAAATGCTTTTTCGCAATGTTTAAGTGCCACGGAAAGAAGTTTATTGCACTCTGCAGATTTCTCTATTGTGTGACTGACGACATAAGTGTAGTCTATTGTTCAGATGCCTTCCCTGGATCCGGCCTGCTCTTTTAATTGTTTGAGATCTAAGGTGTCAATTATGCAGCTAACTATTCCTTTGGTAAACAAATGTTATACTACATGAAGTAGACTGATGGGTTTTTTTAAGTTTAAGCTCTGTGTCGTCATCCTTGTGAAGTGGCATTTTTTTCCAGTCCAGGGATACCTTATGTCCTGGGGTGTTCCGAGAATAATTTTTCAAGCTTTTGTGGTACAATATCTCCTCCCTCCTTCAAATTCATGGTTGTTTTGTTGTCTTGAGCAGCTTTTCTTCTCTTCGTCACCTTAAGTGTCTTTTGTACCTTTTCTTTTGGTTACAGTGGAAACCTTGTGAACCGAGCTAGTTCTTTCAGTACTGTTTCGTGGCCTAACTTTGCTAGCGTACAACTCAGCATAAATCATCCCCGCTACTTTCTTGGTTGTTCATTGTGGTGCAAGTTTTGTCTGTGAGTGCATGCATTCTATCTCTGCTGATTGCAAGCTTCTTCTTTGTTGCCCTTGAACCTCCTCCTCCTTCCCATCAAAACCTGCCTGTTACGAGTTGTGCATCACTGAAAAAAGGCGCGGAAAAGGCGATGACACAGAGTAGTAAAAAAAAAAGAACAGGATAACACCGTACCAGCAACTGGGAACTTTATTCAGATAACAGTAATTTTTAGTACAGTTTACCCCATAACCCAAACTTATCAAGTTACACAAAATAACAAGATGTACAAGGCATGATTACCACACGTGCCCTGTAGATTGAGTGGTGGGTGGCTTACACACATTGACCCCCCCCAGCTGATATGACAAGCTTTGACTATCTTGCTCTGCGTCTTGACCCTGTGCCTGGCGGTTTTTTCAAAAAGGGGCCTTGTGCTCCGTACAGTGGAAGGCCAGGTGCGTGAATGACCTGCTCACCAAATAACTATTAGGCTCACGTAGGCATTAAGGCCCAATGTACACCCTTTGCCAAAATTTTCTAGGCCAATCCTAAGCCTTCTCGACCACAAAGAATTCAAAGGATACACTTTAGCTTCAAATGTGACAAAAATATTTTGTGACAGTGAGGAAGAAAGTTGTTTTCTCTAGCTTTCCGGCATAAAAAGTTTCAGCCTCGTTTAGGACGTAAGCTTGTACATTGAATTTTTTGCGGCCTGCGCATTTCCAGCTTGGCCTAGAAAATTTTGGCAAAGACTGTACATACCTTTCCACATGTCAGCGGCAGATGATACGCAGCTGATCGTGTGCAAGGCAGAAACCACTGTGCATGTTTCACGCTGCAGTCCCTCCTGTCGTGCTGCCCCAGCATATCGATTCTCTTGCGAAACCCGAAGCAAGTCTGGCCCACCCTTCAGCAGCAAACACAACGTTTACGCTGTGATCAGGAATCCACTCTCTTGAGGCCGCGTGAAAGCCAATGGGAATTTTTTTCACGCTTTTCTTTCCTCGTGATTCGGGCTTCGACAAAACAGCTTCATTAGTTTGTCCGATGGCGCGTCTGATTTTTTTCGCCGCACGTGGCGGCAGTGGCACCATCAGAAAACCCGTCTGCGCACTTGTAGGCCAGTATTGAGTGGCGCATGAAAAAGACTGAAAGACGGGGGGTTTCCTCATGGTTACTGTGGCCTCTGAGGTATTATTTTGTTGCCCGTCCTAACTGGCCAACTCCTCATTCTGATGGAGTTGGGTACTTAAAAGCCAGGCGCTTCCTTAATAACTCATCCCTTCATGGAATGAGATGGGAAGAAAGGAGGAGAATCAGACGTCCAGATGTCTTGTCAACTGTTTTAGCGGGGAAGCCTGTTGGCTGGGCATAGAAAATTCTTGAGGAGAAAAATTAGCTCCCACCGTGAAGTAGCCATACACAGGGTTCGCACAGGTCCTTGAAAACCCTTGATTTTTCTGGAGAGAACCAATGGCCCTATCTTTTCACAAGAATTTAAAGTGTTTGTCGTGAATTTTAGGTGTTAAAAATGTAAAGAAACATTGTAACAATCAAGTTTCAGTGTATTGCGTGAAATTACGAGTTGTGGATTCTCATTATTACGAGGGCAAACATTGGGAGCAGCACTCCTCAATAGAATTCATGTCACGATACAATCCTGTGAAAGCCGGCTTCTGTTCTCTATCTTGCATGTTCCATCTAGTCTCTGGACGGCCTTTCATTGCATGTTTGCTGCGCCTCATACGCTCCATCTGCGTTTGCTTTTACGTGCAAATGGTGCACGTGTACATAGCTCATCCTGCCTTGCAGCAACACTTGCTGAGTTAATTTCAGCTGATACTCTTGCTGACAAACCTCAGCAAAACACCAAGAAAAAAGAAAACCCTCTAAATATAAACTATGAAATAAAAAATAAAGCTTGGGGAGCATTCATGAACCCATAGCGCCTATCTAAATGTGCATTAATGTTCTTAGGTATTGGGCAATAACAAAATTTTGCATTGTGTTGAAAAAGTTATAAATAATCCCAGATGAAACATAAGATTGGGACCTTGAAAATATGTTTTCTGGTCCTTGAAAGTCCTTGAAAACCCTTGAATTTTTGGTTTTGAATCCCGTACGAACCCTGCATACAGCAATTCAAACAAAAAGCTGTAGGACTTGTCCAAACTTCCTTTGCATTGGAAGCAAAGTTTGTGCATGTTGAGAAGTTGAACACGGAAGGACGCAAAGAAAACTCAGAGAGAGTCCACGTCACAACGTTGCAAAGCAATGCTCGTAACACATTACGCTTTATTATTCCTGTTGTGATGACCACATGCAAACGAAGGACGTGTTACACCTCTTGGTGCCAGGAAATCTCGTACAGTTGAACCTGGATGTAACGAAGTTGGCAAAAATTCGCAATTTTTTGTTACATCCAGGTATTCGTTGCATGAAACCAAAATGCTAGACATCTGTGATGGCAAGCTAACTCTTCAGGATTTTTTTCACAATGAAAAGCTGCGTGATTTGTGTCTGCTGCTTTCCCATAAACTTAGTCATTACACAGCATTCTAAAGAAGCAAGGACACTTAGCCCCGTATTCAGAAACGTTACTTAAGTAACTTCTGCCTTTTTGACACTTTTCGGTGCCTTAAAGGAGCCATGAAGAGAAAATACACCTTCGTTTAATTTGAAAGAACTAGGATTCAGTATCTCACTCAGCTCCATTACGGCCCCAAAAGATGTTTTTTTAACGAAAAAAAAGCAAGAAGTATTTAAAAACTTTCAAATTTTGCGCCACAGTGACGTGTTATGAGCATGAATGACGTCATACGGGCCAACAATAAAACACAATGTTCAGTGCGTTAACTGCACGTTAGCCTTCAAGTGATGCGGTCAAATGGAACTAGAGGCCCCCATTACAGACGTCCAGTCATGTGTCGTCGCGACAGGTCAGTTAGGCGGCCGCCAATCGCACAAACAAGGTTTCATGACGTCATAGAAAAGTTGCGGGAAATTGGCTAGGGGGTCGCGACTGCTTCACACGTGTTCTTCAATATCTCCGTTATTTGTTCGAAGATTGCAGTGATATTGGTATCATTGTTATCGGGACTAAGCACTCTTTCTAATAAACCCAACTTGTATTTTGTTTTCACGGCTCCTTTAACACGTTTAAAGGATTAGAATTATGCTGCAAGGGCGCCTTTTCGCAAACTCTATGCTCTTTTTTGCACTAAAAATTGTTGAGAGTGTGCCAGCTGGGATACTGTACCGGGCGGTGACGTTCTTCATTTTCGCTAGTGAGGACGGCATTTAAAATTGCGAGCTCGTGCTGAAAAGACAAAACTTTTTGTTTTCAGGCAGCAGAGCTAATCGCCAACGAACTGACACCACAGATTTGCTGTGGAGACTCGCAACTACTCGCTGACAGGGAGGCCTAGCACATAGCCTACAACGCACTGACACTAGAAACGCACGGTAGTTTGCGGTGCTGGCGAAGTTCGCCAAATTAGGGCATTTCTCCAGCTGATGCTTCAGAAAATGTGCAAAAAACAAGAGATCATCAATGTTGTGAATTCGTTACGTCAAGGTTAACCACCGCAATGTCTTCATTACAAGCGGTCGTGAACACATATGGGTTTCAATGGTGCTGGAAATGGGGAATAGAAAAACTTCATTAGATTTAGGAATTCGTTGTATGGAGGTTTGTTATATCTAGGTTTAACTGTAGTCGGTAATGTATGTTTATTACATTTATGAAAAGAAGAAAACGCAACATGTGCGCACAGACAAGTGCTGACCTGAATTTTTAGTTGGTGATCCCGCCTTTTTTGAACACGTTGAGGAGCACAAAAAACAAGTAAAGCGAAAGGAAGATGAGGAGGCAGACATAGAGAAGCAAATATAGCAGGACTGTCAGTGAGGGGAGCATCAGTGTCAGAAAGAATCAAAGCCAAAGCACAGACCATGGAGGGGGAGGGGGAAGAGGGGGAAAGGAAAAAAGACCACACCCCCTCAGTCCGCTTGCCATATTGCTGTACGACATTGCTGTGGTGCTTGTAATGCTCTGTAGCTGCTAGTCTGCTTACACCCAGATAATGTCACAAGCATTTGGCGCAGGCGAAGCTAGCGGCATCTGTTGCGGGAGAAGAAGCTGCGCGGGGGCTGTGATCGGCATTCCGCTTCCCAGCCACAACATGGCATTGCCAAAGGGAATAATGTTGTCCATGAGATGCCGCTATCAACTTCTCCACCATTGCATCTGCCAGACTTCGTAGTCCGTGTTAGTTTTCACTGTGACATTCATTATCTGGTTTTTTGCACGTTCCTGCTGCAGTGGGTGGTTCGCCTCCTGTGCGCAATTTTTTCTGCTTGCTTTTTTCTTGCAATTTTTTCTGCTTGCTTAGCTTGCGCCACAGAGAGTGTAAGAAGTCCCCGTTGTTGCTGTCTCCCCATTGGTGCAGCTTCATCCTGCAGAAGGCGGCGGACAACGACGAGCCGGGCTTCATGTACTACTTCATGTCGGTGATCTCGGACGTGGCGGCCAACCGGCTCATCAACAGCAGCGCCATCTACTACGCCCCCAACATGTCCTTCACGCCCTCCTACAAGGGCTTCTTCAACAAGACCATGCCCCTGTTCGCGCCCAGGGCCTTCAGGTCTGTTTTTACCCTCCTCTCCTCTCTCCTGCCATTGACGAACTGCTCTGTGACGTCACTGGCGCTCCTTAAAAAGCGACGGTAAAAGGCTGAATTGCTTTTTTACTGGAAGGTAACATTTTGTAGCGTGAGCTACACTGGCCGAGGTTGAGCAGTTTCGCGTGGCTCCTGGAGAGCCGTGCT
Organism: Haemaphysalis longicornis; assembly: GCA_013339765.2. NCBI lineage: Eukaryota > Metazoa > Arthropoda > Arachnida > Ixodida > Ixodidae > Haemaphysalis > Haemaphysalis longicornis. Next base: position 116,800,677 of record CM023456.1, on the reverse strand, counting down.
GCGCATGCGCGAGGAGCAGCAACGTCTCACGCGTACAGCTGGCGCGCCGGTGCGGATTGGATTGAATTGAATTGGATTGGATTGGATTGGATTGGATTAGGAATCATTTTTGCAGCAGTGAGCATGATAATCAAGCTAATCCTAGACAACCAGAAAACCTAAGAATAACCAGCTGAACCTTTGCTCACGCTGCGTATATCCTGGCATAGCCGAGCTAAGCCACTGCTAATTTTTTTTTTTTCAGAGCTGTTTCAGCATTCGTTCACTGGAAATTGGTGGCTTGTTATATTAGCGTAAATGAGAAATGCTGGCCACTTTTCTGTTGTTTTCCTTCTATTTTTCCATGCACACAAAAGAAACACGGTGCACATCAGAGAGAGAAGCTGTCTGCGGACTCATTAAAGCTAGGGAAGCGCAGCTACCTAGGAGGGAGGAATAAGGAAGAATTACTCGCGAGATTCTCCAGCATGGTGGCTGATGGCCGGACAGGTCACGGAGCTGACTGCGCTAGTAATCTCTGTGTTTTGCTACTGGTTGTCGTATACAAGTTGTCGCGAGACAACAGCAAGGGGCAATAACTGTTCGAGTTTATCCGCTAAATCTCCTGACTGTACTCTTGTGACAATACAGAACATTTGACAGAAATAAAAGCTGGAACAAATCTTACTGCTAGTAGTAGTGAAACAACATGCTTAATCGTGGTGAAGAGCTGAACTTTATCATTTAAAAAAAATTCTGCAGAAACTCGGAGAATAGTCTACCAATGCGTAGCATTCTGATGCCGCTTGTTTTGAGTGTGAGATTTTTACAGCCAAATTTTTTGTTTATTTTTCTAAATCCCCTCCAACCAATTATCTCTATTTAAGCTATTATAACGATTACACTTGTAACTTTCACAAAATCTGCATTATTGTGTAAATGCAGGGCATTACACGGTTTGCCATTTTCCATAATTTTTTAATATTTTTACTATTTTTTAGTGTTTCAAAATTTCATTCAGCCAATTATCTCTATTTATGCTAGTGTAACGATTACAGGTGGAACTTCCGCGAAATCTCCATTGTCCTGGGAATGCAGGGCGTTGTACGGTTTTCCATTTTCCATAATTATTTTATATATTTCTTATTTTTTAGTTCTTTCAAATTTCGTTTGACCAATTATCTCAATTTACACTATTATAACGATTACATTTGGAACTTCCACGATATCTGCATGTTTGTGGAAATGCAGGGCATTACACGGTCCTGGCTGTGGGGCTACTCGGCAAAGAATGCTACGAATTAAAAGAAGCGTGTGCTTAGCAGAAGCTCCTGCACACATTTATTTCTCATTTACACATCATACCCGCCCGACCGTTTATTTAAGAAAAATCCTAAAGCTTCACCAATCCTATTTCACCATTCGCTATTTGTGGTGTCTACCAACGATGGATATTTTTGCAGTTAAATACCATAATAACGAACTTGCACTTAGGATTGCCTACTTTAAAGACGGTTTTGTGGAACCTGTGTAGGTGCAACCAAGCAGCAGTTGTCTACTGCCAATGAAGGACATTCTTGGCATTGCAGAACGTTCAGGAAACAAGGAAATGGCCCTTGGGGGCATTACGTGTAGACACATGAAACGCACTCTTGCGTCTCATGTTTGTCCACACTGCAAGCTCAAAGCAGTCTTTTCTGAGTTGCCCCTGGTGCTGCAATGTTGAGCCCTAAAGCAGCGTTTCTGCTCTGTGCTCCCTGCTGCTTGCATTCGTCCTTGTTTTTCATCGCGGCTGCCTCTGACCACTCTCTTTACTTGTGCAGTCTAAACTCGGGCGTAAGTGTCTCAAGACTGTTGTGATACTCCAAGACGATCGCAATCCGTCTATTGTCCTTTTGTAACCCCCCCCCTTCTATGTTGGACGGGTCCTGAAACATTGCGAACATATCAAAATAAATAGGGCAGTCGTTATGCTGCATGGTCAACAGCGTCTGTGCCAGGTGTAACTTCTTTGTGTACAGTGGAAAGCTCAGAGTTTCAATGCAAGACTATGACCCTTTTCCTTTGCTTTTAAATTACCACTATCATTCTACAAATTTACACATCACCGTTGGTATTGCTCTTCATGGAGCCATGGTTCCTGCTATTCCAGAACTTTACATGCAAATCCGGTGAGCGGAAACTTTGTCTGCTCAGTGTCAGCAGGTTTTATTGACACTGGCCCCTTTGTTAAATGCAGCACGCTCGGGTGCTAGCATTGGGTGTTGCTGCAAACTCAGTACTTCATGACAACCTTCGTTATAGTATACTTCTTTGTTCACTATCGTAAAAAGAACAAAAAGGACATTGTGTTTTTGGCATGTGTTCTTTGACAGTGCCTGCTGCTGTAAAAATCCCGGCAGAGATTGACAGTATGCATAAATAAATAAATAAATAAATAAATATCCATCTAGGTTTTTTTTTCTTTTTAAAGATGAGTCTGTCTTGGGCCACTCAGATGCGAAAATTTTGGTCTGTCTGTCCCTCCATTCAGACACGCTACTCAAAGATCAAAGAATTCTTGAATAATCTGGAAACACACTTCGTGGTTGTTGACATTGTTCAGCAAAGAGAAAGCATTTGAAAAAAAAAATCAATACATAACGAATATTAGTACTGTTTTTTTAATTAATAATAGGGCGTGAGCATATTTTTTTTCAGAAATGCAAAACAACACTTTAAAAATGATATTTTAACTACAAAATACGAGAGGTGCTTGTGCCCAAGCCTTGTGCTCGTGTCCTTGAATGCCAAGCGCCGCAGTAACGGAAGGTCCCAGCAGATGTTGTGCCGGCAGTGTGAACACATGAAAATTGAATTGAATTCAGCAAACCTCAATTGCATTTGCCATGGAAGTACCCAGACCAAGGCAGGTGAGGGGGAGAGAAAGGAGAGGCATTCACGTAACTGTCTGGTCGCATTCCTCGTAACAAAGCATGGGCACAGTTTGACAAAATAAGCCTGTATCCTGCTTGAGTAAGACAGTCGGGTATGACAAGTGACCCGATGCTGCTGCTCCTGAAGCGGAATGTTTTCGGCCTTGCAGGGCGGACGACTTCAACGACCCGTACCACCTGGAGGGCACGTCGACGCTGAACACCATCGAGGCTGGTCGATCTGGGCGCGATCCCGGCCGACACCCCGAGCCGCAACTACTCGAGCGACCAGTACCGCATCAACGAGTGGTACCACCACTGGCTGCCGGACCTGACGCGCCGGCAGGACTCCAAGACCACCTACACGGTCCAGATCACCCACTTCAACGGCACCAACGAGACCTTCGTGTGGCACGGGCCCCCAGGCAAGCACCCCTTTCCTGAGGAATTCATCGTACTAGCGAACATTAAGACAGGGACAGAGCTAAAGGGGAGACGAAACACACACTAGATCTTCAACTCGGTCTATGCTGCAGAAACAGGGAAACACCAAAATGTACATGATATTTGAAAGGGTTATCATTCCTTAAGTAGTAACCAACTCGCCCAACTTAGCGCTTTAGTTACCCCTTTCCTTCTGACCTTTTTTTCATACCAGGGTCATTGGGTGGAGCAGTTGGGAAGCATAAATACCGCATATAGGAGCGCACTTACGAGCTTTGCACTTTCCTTTCCTTTGTTTTGTTTTCGTTCCCTCGATGTGACCCAACGAGTGGAATTGCCTGTGTGTCTGCTCAAAGTGTGCGGGGCTGTCGTCAACTTGGGAAGGGTTCTTCCTTTTCAAACAAACTTGGGAATATGCGGTGCAGCGAGGAACATGACGGGAAAGAGGATTGGTTATGGTGAAATCGGCAACCTTGTGGATGGTGTTTAGACTAGCAGCCAACCTTGTGGCATTGGGAAAAAAAAAGAAGAAAAAAGAAAAGGCTGGCACTACTGTTTAAAGATTGTGAGTGGGCAGTGCTGGTGGGGTGATGCAGTGAAGCACACTTTTGCGAAGTGTGCTACGGCTACAACTAGTGTGTTCAGGGCTATGGGCAAGTGATGCTGGCAAAGGCAGCTGGCAGCCAACAACTGATGTTTATTTTTTAGCCGTGATTCACGTGAAAGGTCAAAAGGTTGTTTTGATGACAGGATTTATTTTCGTTTTTTACGAAAGAACACTGCACTAAGTCCAATCGTATTTATTTTGTTCATTAAAACTGGACCAAGAAGGCATTGAAGCTGCAGAAATTGGAACTGGCAGTGAAGATCACTTTATTTCACAACGGCTATTTGCACTAAGGGAGTGTTCGTTATAAGTGGACTGCATTGTACTTTAGCTCAAAGTTGGTTGCAGGTCTGTGGGGGCTAGCGGATTTCAACTAATCAGCAGGTGAAAGGCGAAGTCTTCTGCATTGTGTTAGCAATTGCTTTCAAACTTAGCTTAATTGGTTGCACACTCATACCATGAGATTGCAATTCGTAGCCAATCCGGGACCAAATCCAAACAGGTGTAAATTCAAAATTTTTTTTTTTTTCTGGTAGTTTCTTCTTGCAGCCTGGTGCTAATTCCGCAGGCCGTACTGGCAGTATTTCCCTTTTTTTTTTTTGCCAAGTGTGTTTTTTGAAATGCATCAGGCACGAGCCTGCCTGAATCAATCAGCTTGCCTGAATCAACTGAGTGACTGTGTTGGAGTGGCTAGTGAGGTTAACTAAGCAACGACGACATATTCCAGCTGAAATGGGTACACTGAACTCTTTTAGTTCACATTGTTTAAAATATCAGCTGCCCTTACATTTTAGTGTCTAGGCTTGAACTGTGCACGGGTTAGGCTGCATGACTTGGACTTCTGTTCATTCAGTTCGAGCCGGGCTGAAAACCCGGTCGTTTTAGCTAGCCTGTCACTATGGCGCACCTAATGGACCACTTTTTTCCCTGTGGTGTAGCTTTATTGGTTATCATAAAAGCCTGCATATACGACACATGTTACAAATTTGATCAATGTGCAGTGCCACCTTTGGCACCCATCAGTTTTCTGGCTGTCAGGCCTTTCACTCTGCTGACAACAAAAACGAAATGCCCCAGTTATATCTCTATCAAGCGTAGCTCCTGCCCATTTGACAGACCCCAAAGCTTCCAGCAGAGGGGTGCATTCAAGCTATGTGCACTGTGATCTGCAAGGTGCCTTTCCTTGCTGCTGGTCAGTCCATGTTGTTACACTGTTACGGCTGGAAGAGTAGTGCCATGTGTGTTGTTTTTTGTCTCTTCTGTGTCGTCATCTCTCCTGCGCTATACATGCTGGGCTGTTAAACTGGAAAACAAATTTGCCCGCCACAACACTCCTTCCACAATGAACAAACAAATAACATTTATTAGCAGAGATGGCTCTAGGCAGAACAGGGACAAGAGGTGGGCGGGAAGGATGAGGGCATCAGTAATGACCTGACTTAATTAAAAGGCATCATGGACCAAGCTTTTTAATGAGCTTAGAGTCTCTGTGACGCGGTCATAAGGCAGCATCCAATCCTCGTATCTAATCACCCATGCGGGCGGGAGTGTTGATCAATCCCCTACGAGACCCTTGCCATTTCATGCATCATGTTCATTGGTAGGTATCTGTGCCTGCCTGCATACACAGCACCAGTGAGAAGAGGTCGGGACAGGAAAGCTGCTGCAGCTGATGGTAGATAATGGCTATCCTTTCTAAATGGTTATCCGTTTAGTATTGATGACCCAAGGATCATCTTCTGAACGCTCAGAGAAAGAGAGGGAGTGGGACGCGTCGTTGTCTTTCACGAGGGCACGCCCCCCTCTGACGGTGGTCCATCCCCCTGCACCCCCCGTGCAGCCCCGTCGGACAACCCGGGCCCCGTGAAGTGGTCCAAGCCGTACTTTGACTGCGAGCGGTCGGACAAGTGGGTGTACGGGGCCACCTCCCCCATCCCGGACATCTACCCCCGGCACACCCAGTGGCGGCACATCGAGATCCCCAAGTGAGCCAATTCTGTCTCTTTGCGTCCCCCCTTTATTTTTCTCCCCCTTCCTTGCGATTCTACCTGGGGAAGCAGCTTTACCGAAACGTCAGTTTAGGCGTTTGAATCCTGATTAAAATAAATATTGAGCTTGAGTTGACCCAGGACACATGTCAGACATCTTCTAGATGTCGTTTAACAGTTTCGCTGACCTTAGAGCTTCGTTCCTCCATTCAGTGTAACATTTTATGAATTTTAGTGAACTCCTCTGAGCCAAATGTCATCTAACTGCATCATGTGGCAGTTTAGTACTGGGAAAAAAAATTCTGTGGCTCAAAACCTATCGTTGGAAAAGAAGGTACAATACAGAGTAAAAGAAATATCCGCAGTTTGCGAAATAAATGGGGAAAACAAGAAACTTGTTGTGTTATTACACGCAAAGCGGAAAATAAATCTGCAGGAAACAGAAAAAGGGTCATGCCCCTATCCTTCACAGAAAATAACTAAATAATTTTCACTGTTTTTTGCGATAGCAAAAAAAGATAAATGATAAGTCAAGTAAGTAGTAACATTGAATGATGATAAATAAGTAATAACTAAACGCTAAGATAATGCTGCCATGTCGTCTGCACGACTTCTAATACACCAAAAATGTTCAAGGCCTCCAGGCACCCTGCCAGAGGTAGAGAAGTCGCCCAACATGCTACCCACATACTAAAATAGATTGGAAATTGTCCACACACCTCCACAATGCAAAACAAAACAGAGAACACTAATGGAGTGATCGAGGCAGGGCCTAAAAGCAGGGACTAGCTGTCAAAGGTGCCGAAATTTCTCTCAGGAAACTGGTTTGGCTGTATGTGAAGCTTTGGGTTAGCCTACTGTGGTCATGTCACCCCCTCAGCTGGGCAGCTGAGCATATTAGTCACCCTGAGCTGACATCGTTCTAGGGTACTTGTGGCGAGGAGGACCGTTTGCAGCAAGATTTAGTTGTTAGGGGGCGAAGGCCAGAGGCTTGCAGAAACAAATCTGTTTTTTTTTTTTTTTTTTCTTCTCTTTTGAGAGAGTTACTGTGGTAGTTGCCAACACTTGGCAGCATCGCCGGAATCTTCTTTCAAAATGTAGAAATGAGGGGAATGGCCAGAACAACCGGCTGTGGATATGCGCTTTCCCGCTCACTGCTTCAGTGTGTCTCGTAAGGCTACGTGAAGGTTCTTGGAGGAAGGAAGCTGCTTGTGGCAACTCTTGCGGCGGTCGACTGCTTGGTGCGTTTACTCGCTCACTACCGCTTGTGCTGTTGTGTGGCTGTTTTGTTTTGATTCAGAGGAGTGGTTAAATTGATGTCATACCTTTGGAACCTACTTGTCCGGGTGATCCTCTTTCCCATCTAATGGTCTGGGCTTCGCTGAAGTAGAAAGGCTATCTGTACAAGCTGATCTTGCCTATTGCCGAACACAGGTGATACGCAAATTGTGTATGGGTGGGCCGTTGTGCTCCAAGAATAAACACGGTCCGGCTACAAAAGGCACTAAGCGTTCGAATACAATTAAACCTCATATAACGAAGTCGTACTCGCGGGCGAAAATTTCGTTAAATCGAGAATTTCGTAAAATCGAGGTGTCGATTTTACAGTTAATTTAACCAGTTATTGAGGTTTCAAAAACCTTGCCCGTCGCTCAGAAACAACTGCTATGTAGTTACCTCTCCACTTAAGCGAAATTTGTACTAAAACTGGCCGCGAAACTTGTGTGAATTAAGAGCTTCAACACTTAGGCAATGGAATTCGGATACCCGACCTAGTTTTCGTGTTTCGTTTCAGCGTAAAACCTGGTGCTTTTTTCCGCAACGCCTCTTAAATATGATAGCAGACTAGGTTTTCCACTTTTTTCTTTTTTTCATTCGGTCCCTACTAAACGCTGCTGTTAGTCAATTGAACCCGCGTCCATGCCCCGTGAACTTTACCCCGGCGAGGTGCTGGTTCGAAGTTACGCCTCTTTTCGTCCGTTCAGTGGTAGGCTTAGGCGCGGCGTTGAGGGGCGCGGCGGGCCAACAGCGGAAGGGGCTATAAAGCTTTCAAAAGACTTTTTTCATGCACAAAGGCTTTGCAGTATGGGCGCGTGATGCAACCATGACACTCGAGATAAAGCCATGATTGAGAGTTGAGCGGAGTACACACGGACCGTGTGTGGAAGCGCTTACGTGCTCCCGCTAAGCGGAAAGCTTACATTAAATATCTTCTGGCCAAATTTGATTTAGCATTACTTTTATGCCGCTGAGCCTCGAGAAACCGATTCTCTTTTCTCCTTCTTTCTCCGCATCGCAGCTGTCTAATGAACACGTATTGACCACTTGGGGCAATTATTGCCACCGAGCACTCGATTTAAAGCCGTAGTGAAGAAGTCCGTAAGCAGTGCTTGGCGTTTCTTGACCAGGGTGGGCTTTACGTGACGCCCGTATGCTGACAGCGCTAACAAGGCTTGCTCTTAAACATTCGCATGCGCCTGCGTGCCTCCGTGGAACGTCGATGGCATCCATCCTTCAATGGCTCGTTCACCCGACACTTCCTCAGGCTCTTTTTCGGAACACTTTTCTTTCCGTTGGAGTGCTCATGCTGCTTTTAAGACTCATCTAATGATGGACGAACAAAATTTATGTGGTTATCAGCGAGCACAACCTAGAGCAGCACCGTGAGCAAGGATGCGTAGAAAAAACACTTGAGTAGGCTTCGGCAGCCTAAGCATAGAGGGCGCTGGCGTAGGCAACGATGGAGACGTCAAAATGGTGGCCACACTATTAAACCATCCATGACCGCTGATGTTTTTGAGCAGCTCTTTCATCACTTTTAATTGTTGTCAACCGCATAATTCACCGCTTTTCTTTATTTTAGCCTTTTGAGAGTTAATGTGAGTACTGAATGTTTTCAATGTAGGCTCTGAGAGGCAAAAAACGTGCCTCGACCGGATTTTCGTTCTTCCTTTCTCGCCATGACTTCGTTAAATCGAAAGCGCCGCACACGAAATACTTACTTTCGTAAAATCGAGATAAAAATACATGTATTTAGCAAAATTTTGATAAACTTGAAAAAATTCGTTTATATCGCGAATTTCGTTACATCGAGGTTCGTTTAATCGAGGTCCACTGTATTTCTTTTGTTTTAAACTTACCATCGTGGTTAATATTTCTTTATGTGTATTTCTGAATGTACTGAACACCAATTGCTTTATGGGCCTCGTGCACTGCATTTTCAAACAAACATGTGGCGGCACCTGGGAGCGGCGGCGGAATTTTTTCTTAAGAACAAAAATAAACATATACAGCAGTTTGCTACGCGGCTTTAATTTAAACAACAACCGTAAAATACGTATACAACAATTACCACTTTTTTTTTAATTCACATTGTTATAATAAAGAAATATTACGCTGACAGTGGTGCGGGAATACAAGCCGAAATAATTAGAAAGCCCCCTGCTTCTCCAATACAAGAACGACAGTACCGGATCAGCTGCCTGCGACGAAGACGTTCACGAAGCACATAATACCCGAAAAGAAAAAAAAGACGCTCCCTAATGCATTTTGCGTTGTGCACCCTACTTGGCGAAGACCCTACCGCTGCAAAAAAAAAAAAATGCCGTGTATCCAGTGCATATCTTGTAGCGCCTCAAATAGCCTTTGGTGTTCACGCATCAGAAAATACATGGAACAACCCACGGATATGCATCTTGAATTGGCCGTAGTCATACCAGCAAAATATGAAGCTTTAAAAAAAAATGAAAACAGAAGCGTAAATATTCAGGCTACACTGCGACACAACTGTAAACAGATGGACACACACTAGCCACACTTCGGGGGACTCGCATCTACACTTTTATTGAAAGTATCTCAAATATCTCAAACATGGACAACTTGTAGTTTGCGTTTTAAAAACGAGTTCAAGTGGGGCTTGTTTGCGCAAAATATTTTTGCTGACAGATAATTGCAGCGTAGTCACACAAACATCACGTACAACTCTGTCAGCTTTGAACCAATCTCCATTATTCAAAATGGTCTTATTTTATCAAGGTCACTCCGAATGCGAGAGGAATCATTCGTGCACTGTTGTGCGACCTACCATATCTGTGCCCGTGTCTATGTCGAGCGATAAAAGGGTAAAAAACGTTCAGAGGCTTCATGAAAGCCTCGTCATGCGCCTCTACGTCCAAAATTATTCGCAATTATATACGCATCTTCACTTCAAAAAGCATTGCGATATTTTTATGAGCCCATCAACGAACTCATCGCTGTTTCAGCAGTTTGAGGTAGTTTACTCAAGCAGTTGGCTTTTCAAATACCTGCCTCTAAAAACCTGAATCTTCGGGCTCTTGAAGGCGCGTATCCTTGGTGTCGCAATATACACACAAACCTTTTTTCGCCGTGATTTCACACACACAACGGACATCGAATCACTTCCTGACACGTACAAGGAACAGTGGAGTGTATGCGTAGGAGAAATTCGCTTCTGCAAGCACCATGAAGTCGCGTAGTCGGCCTTCTCCTCACAATAAGCTTGCCGCCAACTGCTTGGTTATGGCAGCAGTTCTAACCCAGCCTTTCTGATCTAAGGCTCAATAAATCAAATCCAAACACGACCACCGCAACGACAGGCGTTGCTGGCGTCGTTGAGACGTTATGCCGTTATTTCATGCTCTTCGGGGGCCGGCGTCCCCACACAAAATTTTCCACTGTGCGGGGCGATCACCCCTCCCTCACACATACATTATCGCTTCCGGGAGGCGATGCCCACACAGACGCACACTCCTGAACTCCTCTCGTTCTCTTGGTGCATCGCGGGCTTCCCTCTTTTTATTTTTATCTTTTATTTGGGTGGCGCTGCTAGAGTTCAGTGGAATCCGTTGCGAAATGACAGCGTAACCGCGCGCTGCGCGGAGACAAACCGCGCTTGTTTAAAAGAACTTTTTCTGTTTGATGCACCGCTTTCCTGTCGCCTTTGCGATAACCATATCCATATTCTATTTAATAAGTACCGTTTGGCTGTTCGTATCGCATTGCAACGGAATAGCGGTCATTCCTTCTCTCTCTTCTAATAACCGTACTGCGCGGAATACTATCCTCCGACGTCGTTTGCTCACGGACTTCAGAAATTATGCCTCCGTTGCCCGCAAGATGGCGCTGAACACAGCACCTCAGTGGCGCCACCATACAAGCGCACGAGGCCCATAGGGTAGCCGCAGGATAGAAGACATGCTTCTATGCTGTTTTAAAACAGCTCTACGTACAATGCTTTGTTGTGCTCAATTTTGCGCACTTCCTGTGACCCTGACATATGGAAGGACAACAAAGCAAGTTTTTGTGATGTCCAGAAAATGTCACCATAGTATCTTTAGCTACTATCTCTGTTTTCAAGCACAATATTTAAATGAGCAATTGCTACCTGTGTGTGTGTGTATGGCAACAGCTGTCAGACTGTAAATGTGTTATCACGGCTTTTCCGGTGTTGCAGAGGTAATTTTCAATTCATCAATCTCTAACAACATCAGATATAGTACACAAACATTTTTTTCTCCCCATATTTTTGCTTTGTTAAGCACCAGTTGCAATGCAGGAAGTTGGGTTTTCTATAGAGCATGGGCATCTTCCTGGCCCGCACATGGTACAAGGCAGAAGCTCACTTACCGTGCTTTGATGAGGCTTTGTAAAAGGGCCAGGCAGTTGTGTGAAAGTGTACAGAACAGGTGTGCAAGCATCTTCAAGGGGTGAGAGGAAATCGCCCTGTCGTGTTTTGGCTTTCTTCCCACTTTGTGCGAGGTCTGCGTCGCTGTTGCCAACCCATAGCAGGTAACTGTTCTAGACAAAAAACTAGAAGTGGTGCGCATGCATCAATTGTGTACATGTGTTACATCAGGTTCAAAGAAACTTCCTGAGAAAATAAATTAATTGAAAATTGTTTCCATATCAGGAAATTTCGTCACCGGTTACCAAAAGTGCAGTCTTTGAGTTCATGTTATACTGCGTAAAAATGTTTGCCTGTCCGCTGCACTATTTTTTCTCTTCCCTCCACTTCCTTTCTTTGTTTTGGTTTTTAATTTAAGTGAGTTCATGGGTAGCACTGTGTAGCGCATAGGAGTCACTGTGTTATAAGTATCAAAAGAGCGTTCTTTTTGTTGCGACTGATCCCTAGTTGGCATTGTGCGTACACAATGTAGCGACGTTGTCATCCCAACCGCTGACAACCCGTTCTTGCGTACGAGAAGGCCGACCCGAGCGAGCTCTGTCGCCTTCTACATACGTGTGGTAGCGTGGTGTGAAGCGACGCCAGCCGCTGTTGCAGCCGTGAAGAAGTCCAGAAGCCGTAGGCTAATGTAACTGTTTACTTCATAGCGAGAGTTGAGCCGAAGCCAAAGAACAACACCCCCGACGGGCGAGGTAACAGTACAGGACTCGAGCAGAGTGACAGCAATGATTCACTGCTCAAACAGGAATGGAATAGCGCTTGCGGGGGTCGTATTTATACCCAAAAGTGTCAACGGTCAAAACAGCGTTCCCTCTAGATTGTGCACACGCCACGAACGTCACAGACACACACCACACTCTTCAGAGTTTCGTAAGCAGTCGGTAGTAGCGGCGCACGCTCTGAGTCTGAGAGGGGAGGAGAGAGGAGGACTCTGCTGTGGACGCGGGGCTTCCGTGTCCTTGGGGCGCGTTGAAGCCTGCTTCGTCGGCAGCCGCCGAAGTTTGAAACGCGCCGAAAGGGAAGCGCCTGACCCGGGCTTGTCGAGACGTGAAAGCATGAGTCACCGACACGGTGGGCTTGCTTTAAAGGCGCACGTAGTGCTTCGCCGCACAGCCGAGAGTGTTGAGACGAAGCCCAACGGCGGGCTCAATTGTCACAGCACCAACTACTGCTGGAGAGTATAGGGAGTAATGTGCGATGCCTGTTTATCCCCTGACCCTTGTTGCTGTTGTTATGCGCTGTCCTCCAGAGACTTCTTGCATGTCCCATCTCAAAGCAAGAACTGAGGGCAAATGCACAGAGGGCAGTGTGGGAGTGCATGTGCGCTCGCAGACGCGCACACGCACGAGAAGGGGAATTAATTGCACCTGCGACCCCCTCCCTCACTCTCCTTTTCCCTTGGCTCTTATTTGTAAGTGCTCGTGTGATTGTGTATTGGTGCACAGGTTGGATGCAAAGTTTCTAAGTTGCCTAAACAGGAGAAAGTTGTAGGGATGCTCGTTTTTATGAGGGCGAATAGAGAAAGTTTGTTTTACTTCAATCTAGAAGGCTAGGTTCATGGGCCTGGGGCGAGGTTGAGAGTGAAGTCCCGAACTCCTTTGCACAGTAAAAGGAAAAACAAATTCTAATATTTGGAGTTTTGCATTGTTAACGAACTCGGATACTGCGGGCATTCAAGCATAGAATGGAACGATTGGCGCACTGATTGTTCGATTCAAACTCTTAAGCTGGAGTAATAAGTGTTTGCACATTCCTAACTGCTCCTCCACTGTGGTGCAGGTACGTGGCGGTGGCGGTGATGGAGCTGGACTTTGACCGGCTGGACATCAACCAGTGCCCCATCGGGGACGGCAACCCCCGGCCCAACTACTTTGCCGGCACCTCCCGCTGCAAGAACGACACCACTGAGGTGCGCGTACTATACTACGAGGATGCTTGCACCCTGGCGGCCTTGAACTGCGAGGACCGATTGGAGATGTTCTTGCCCGCACTCCCTCTCCTCCTCTCCCTGAGTAATGAAGTTACCAATGTTGGGTAACTTCATGAAGTTACCAATGAGTAATGAAGTTACCAACATTGAAGTTCATGT